>LPNX010354010.1:7215-187910 GCA_001517045.1 Pseudotsuga menziesii | reverse complement strand
AATGTCTCAATGGTTCCTTATATAGCTTTTCAAAGTGATACTGAAAGGTCGAATCCATGCGATCTCAAGGCATATGGAAGGCCAGGAGTCATATGAGTTAGATCCAAGTCAAGGAATGGTCCAATAGTTTTGGATTATGCACACATCCCGATGTACGCGACTATCGAGGGAATATCCGCGTATGTACGCGGTTATATGGGAAAAGGCCGCGTATATCATTTTTCTAATGTTTTTAGGGATGGTTAATGATACATAAAAAGACAATAAATGGTCCATAGGGAATAATGAGTCTGCAGCGGGATAGGGGAAGGCCATACAATGTGTGATTCACCTAGTGTGGTGAAATCCGCTATAACAAATACCTCCTAAACTCACCAAATCATTTGTAGGAGAGTACAGTACCCAGGCTGCTAATGCAAGGTTAACTGTATATCGATTAGTACCATCAACAAAACCAATTAAAGTAGTCATCTTTCCATCATAAAAAAGACATACATAAGTAGGGTTTTATGCAAACACATTTAAAATCACACAAAAGACACTTTTCAAACCTAAGACACACAACAAACTATAAACAATATTTACAAAGACCCTATGTTAGATGACCTAGGCATAGTATCTTTTGAGGTAAAGCCCATTTCGGGGCTCTCCCAAAGGTATCCCATCGTAATCAACCAACTCATATGCCCCTTTCTCTAAAATGTGACTGGAAAGATAAGGCCCATGCCAAATAGACTCAAATTTTCCTACCCCGTGCTTGTCATGATTTTGGTCATAAGTCAAGACCAGGTCTCCTTCATTGAAGGAACAGGGCTGGACATTCCTGTCATATTGAACTTTAATTCGTCATTTATGTTCCTCATTGGCTAAGGAAACACCGCATTGAGTTTCATCTAGTTTGTTTAGATACAAGAATCTTTCTTCATCTATAGTAGTGTTGGGTAATAGTTCTACAACAAGTTTTAAAGAGGGGATTTTTCATTATATTGGGAGGGTTGCTTCCATTCTGTATACTAGTTGGAATGGTGTAAAACCGGTGGATGTTTTGATAGTAGTTCTATAGACCCAAAGTGCAGAGAATAGCTACAAATGCCAGTTGGACTTGGCATGCCCTACCATCCGTTGAAGCATTGTTTTTAGTACTTTATTTATAGCTTCAACTTGGCCATTGGCGGAGGATAGTAAGATGTAGAGTTATCATGACGAAACCCTAATTTGGTGCTAAGCTATGCCATCATTTTTTTTTGAAAATGTGATCCATGATCAGTCACAATGGACCTAGGGATCCCGAATCTAGCAATGATATGGTTGAATAAGAATAATGCATTTGTTTTTCCATATTCAGCATATGTGGGCATAGCCTTAGCCCATTTTGTAAAATAGTCCACAGCCACAATTATGTAGCCATGCCCCCCAACTAAGGTAGGTCTACAGTGCATGAAGTCTATTCCCCATTTTGCAAAGGGGCCAACAGCTACAACAGGATGGAACGGAGCTAGATGGGTGTGTTTCTTTGTGGTAAACATTTGTCATGGTGGGAATTTCTTGATTGTTTCAATGCAATCTTTGAAAATAGAGGGCCAAAAATACCCACACGTAAGATTTTATGGGCAATATCCAACCTAGATAGGTGACCTCCACAAGCTCCTGCATGGAAATCATTTAAAACAATTTCAGCCTCTTCATGTGTAAGACAATGTTGTAATATGGAATCAACACCGTGGCAGTATAGGGTATCATTCAGGATAAGATCTATTTTGGCTTGGTGGCGAATGCGATGATGTTCATATTGAGAAGCAATGGGATGATATCGTAAAGTATAAAGATACAAAATGATGTCTCCATACCAAGGGTCAGTATTACTAATGGGAAACAATGATTCATCAGGAAATGAATCAATGGGATCTGTATTCTCCATAGTATGGGGAAGGTCACATATGAGCTCTGCAAAAATGAGAGACTTCTTGGAAACTCAAATTCCTAGAGAATGACAATCCATCGTGATTATTTCCCCAAGGCACTTGACATGTCAGTACGTAGTACATGAGTTTAGAGTTGGCGTAGACAGTGGTGGTGCGGAGCAAGATATAATGACGAAAATTCTGTTTTGAAATGACCGTGGCTAGAGCAAATTTCTCCACATGTGAATATTGGGTTCCAGAGTCTAGGAGACTCTTACTGGCATAGTATATCACATGTTCCTGATCATATTCATCTATTTGGACAAGGACCATGCCTATAGTAGACAAGGAAGTGGCCGCATACAAGGAATAATCCTTAGTATAATTGGGTGGTTGCAACACTAGTGCGTGGGTAAGTGCATGTTTGATATTGTCAAATGCGTGTTGTGCGAAATCATCCCAAACAAAAGGGGTATCCTTTTTAAGCAACCTCATGAAACCATGTGTCCTTTCTGAGTAATTGCAGATGAAACGACATAAATTTTTTTCCTTCCCTTGCAAACTCTGGAGTTCAGTTATGTTCGTTGGGGTAGGTAGGGAAAGAATAGCTTCAATATTCAAGGGATCAATAAAAATTCCATCTTTAGAAACAATGAATCTGAGGAGTCAGCCAGTTTCTACACAAAAAACACATTTATGGGGATTAAAAAAAAAATTGAAATGACGACATTTGAGAAAAATGGCTCTCAAATGATCAACATGGATATCTCACTGCTTGGAATAGGTAAGCAAGTCGTCAATATAAGGTTCCACAACATGTTTGATTTCATGAAAAGCATATGACATGGCACGTTGGAATGTCGCACCAGCATTTCTTAAATCGAAAGGAAATTTATGATAGGAAAAGGTCCTCCATGGGAAAATAAATGTCGTCTTATGTTGGTCGGATGGGAGAATATCAATCTGATTGTAGCCAGAGAATCCATCCATGAAGGAAAAAATAACGCTTTCGTCACAATTGTCGATTATTTGATTAATATATGGGGTAGGGAAATTGTCTTTTGGACAAGCCCTATTCAAATCTCTGAAATTGATACATACTGTCAGACTCTAATAGTGACCTGATTTTTATTCACAGGGACTATGTTGGACACCCATTCAGATAAAGTTACGGGGTAAATAAAACCATCCCTCATAAGTTTTTTAATGTCTTCCTTGATGGCGGCTACTTTTCGTGGATGAAATTGTCGTATTTTCTGGAGTACAGGCTTGGAATCAGGATAGGTTTTGATCTCATGAAGAACAATGGAAGGATCAATACCTAGAATTTCCTCATATGTCCAATCCAAAAAATCTTGAAATTCTTTGAACAATACTATATATGATTGAACCTCAGAAGGTGAAGACTTCTGGCCTATGTAAATGTTCTCTAAAATGCCTGGTTTGATTGATATGTCCATGAGCATGGTTTTTGTAATATTACATAGATTTACTTTAGACTCGACACCCCGAGTGAGGATGGGAGACTAAGGATATGCGGTTATATCAGATGAAACAGTTAAGGAAAAGTTTTCTTCTACCATATGGCAAGGGGGAAGGATAGAAGATTGATGATGATGGTCTTTCCGGGGCATCTCGTCTATTGACATGACTTCCATAATGGATTCATTTGTGGGAAGTGTATGCGAAAGTTAATCTAGATATGGGAGGGACTATCAAGCCAATACGATAGGTGATAACAATCTGAGGCCACCAACAAATGGTCATTGATGATAGAATCACTGGTGGACTAGATAGTGTTATAAAATTCTTCAAAAAGAGTCAAATATGTTGATTCATCAATAATCGATTTTCCTTTGTCTATAAAAGTGCTAGAAATCATATTGATAGATGCAGTTTGTGAAGCAGGAGGATGATTAGATAGTGGAAAGACTCCCATGAGTGATGAGTCTTTGATAAGGCCTACTCCTATGTCCTCATATTGTGGGGTATTCAAAAGAAGAACACTATTTGCATCATTGGTGATAGCAATTGGTGAGATGAAATCTAACTGGTCTATAGTGACAATCCTTCCTTGGAATGGGAACTGGATGATTCAAAAAATGGTCGATGTTATAGCTTACATAGCATAAAATCAGTTACGACCTAGGAGTAGGTTATAGTCCAAAGGAGCGTCAACAACTTCAATGTGAATGGAGACTGACTTGTCCCTAGTTCAACATGGACGGCAGGTAGTAATCCATAAGGTTGAAATTCGTGACCATCAAAATCCTTAAGGGTGGTAGGTGAACGATTGATTTCAAGAGAAACGATGGCTCTCCAACAAGGTGAATACATGACCGATGTAGAGGTTCCCTCGTCTAAAATAGTACGATGAATGGTTTTTCCAGCAATTTTAGTGGATATTTAAAAAGCCAATTGGTGTTAGAGACGAGTTTTAAAACCATCCAATTTGAATGTGATGACATTAATGTTTTCAGGATCCATAGCTCCATGTGTATTAAACAATTTTTTTTGTTGGGTGGGACATATTTGTAGTAATTTTAACGCCAACATAGCATATGGTGCTTGAGCCAAATATTCTACTATGTTATAATATTGGGAAGTACGTGCATTAGGTTTGATAATGGAATTGCAAAGAGTACCCTTAGGTAGATGGAAAATTGCTTTTGGAATAGGTTTTTCAATGCGAAGACCGTTATTAGGAGGAGGTGTGAAAGCTGAATATTTTTTAGGTTGAACTTCATCAGATTTCTTTTCTAGAGGAGGGTCATAACTATGTGATCTTATTTTTAAGTTAACCGTTTTGCTAGACATCATTCTAAATTCATCAGTAGATGAAGATGACCCATGCAAGGATTTATGATCAATTAATTGTTGTTGGGTGGGGAAAGGATATTTAAGAACTACACGGGTGGGTGAAGTTTTCAAAAAATTACTAACTTCGTCATGATGAGGACATTTGTTCCTTAGTGAAATGATCCCCTCAATAGATTAAACAAGGATATTTTACCTTTCTTTTATTCTTTGAATTAGCATCTGAATTTTGTGGTTTATTACCCTCCTATTGGTTATCAAGTTTTTTCGATTTATTTTTTCCTTTCTTCTTTCCACTGGAATATTCAGTGGTTTGAACTACATTTTCTTCAGCATAAACAACAGGAGAGGGTGCAGTTTTGGAAGGTTGACTTGTTGGTGAGGAGGTTTGATTTTGCTTCTTAGAATATTTTGTCGTCATTTGTGTCTGAACTAAACCAAGTATGCCATCAACGGGTGGTTCACTTATGGGTCTTGATGGATCTATTGTGGGCTAAGGAGCATGAGGAATAAAATCATACAAAGTTCTTGATTGGGAATAAACCAAATCAAGGTACTGAGCGCAACTAATAGCCTGCTCCTCAGTAACAACGCCTCCCATGGAAACATCTCTAACAATGGGTCTAAATAAATACTTTGTAAAGCAATCAGCCAGTAACTGATCAGGAATTGGGGCCTTGATTAACCTGCATCTTCTTCTCCATTCATGGAGATGTGGGTTGATGTGGTCTGTCGAAGAGAGGTCAACAAGTATGTACCTATTTCTTATCAGATGGGTAACTAAAAGTGCATTAAGAAAGCCATAGCTAGAGCATTAAAATCCCAAAAAGAGTGCGATGGTAGCTCTATATACCATTTTGCAGCTATTCCTATGAGAGTTCTTTGGAATATTCGAAGACATATCGAACCATCCATCAAATAATTGGATGAGCACCATAGATGAAAATTCATCACATGGTTCTTAGGATATTCACCAGGTTTACCATCAAATTTAGGTATATCCGAAGGTAATTTGACCAGAATAACAGGCCAAGAGGGGTCATGATGAATTGGGTCATTGATCAATCTAGAAAATTCTTTCAAATCTAATGTTGCAAAAAATGGCAATTATTGATTGGGTTGCGGGTACTAGTAGTACTAATATGGCATTTGCTGACTAGTAGGACCATAGGTAGATTGATAAATAGGTATGAATGATGACCCTGAGGCTTGTTGATTATTTTGTTGGTTATTTGAAGGTTCCCTAGATGAATGATTACCTGAAGGAGGTTGTCCTCCAGATCCTCTGGACCTTCCAGATCCACCAAGTCCTCTAGGTCCACTAGGTGGTGGTCCATCGAGTCCACCAGATCCTTTAGGTCCACCTGGTGGCAGTCCACTAGATCCACTAGATCCATTAGGTCCAGCAACTGGTGGTCCACTAGATCCATCAGATCCACTAGGTCCACCAGNGGGGGGGGGGGGGGGGGGGGGGGGGGGGGGGGGGGGTTCCTTTAGGTGGAGGCCCATATCCTTTAACAGTAGGGACATAAGCTCCTCCATAATATGGAACATTGGACCAATTCAATTGTCCCCATGGTGCGGAGGAATTTCCACAGTAGGGAACTTTGGGATAGGTTCCCCCCGGGGGAATAGGTTGATAAGTTGATTGAGGCAGGGGGGGTGGTTACCGAGGTATGTGTATCTCAAAGAAAGTGGAATAATGGAAGGGGGACCCACGAGGGCCCTCCCTAACTGAAAGGAAGAACAACTATAGTGGATTTGGGAGGAGGGTATTTTGTTGTTGGTGTTCTAGTAGGTAATTTTTTCCCTATGCTAGAAATAGTCCCTCCAGTAGGAAATGAATTTTGAACTGTGTGTTTCCCCCCAGGTGCAAATTTTTTTGAAGAGTTTGGAATAGATGGTGAATTTTGACTGGGAGAGGGTGTCTAAATTGGATTATGACCAGGAGATGGGGTGGAAACTGGGTTCTGTGTAACCAAATTTTGAATTGGTAATTCCAGAAGTTGAGCTACATGTGGTGATGAAAGGGCACGATATCTAGGTGAGGTAGTTCTTGAAGGGTTGAGATGAGGAGAAGTACCTCTCTTTTTAAGTTCTTTGGCTTGTGCGCACTACCTGCACGTATGCTCAAAATATTATCAAGAATTTTTTTTGTTTGACAGAGTATTTTGAAATATTGTTATCACATGAGCAATTATATCAGGCTCTAATTTAGTGGTAGCAATTCCGTATCCAACAATAGTTTTTCCTAGGGCTGTTCTCCAGAAAGGAGCATTTGGGCCATATTCTGTCCCTATATTTTCATCAGGAGGATGATTTCCAATCCAGTCAAATGAGCCAGGTTGACCCTCTGTTGGAAAGTGAAAGGATGTGTTAGCTTTAGGAGTCAGCTAGACCAAAGGGTTGTCATATACTGAGAACTCTTCTTTAGGTTCAGTAGCTGGAGTGGTTTCCATACAATATTTAGACAAAGCTGGTCGTTCCATGGTCACCCCTTCTTATCCTTCCACGTTTGGAGGAGAGTCAGGAGGTAAACCCTGCAACCTATGGGATTGACTCCGCGCAAGTTGCTCAGCCATGGTGGTGGCCAAAAGACTTCTACTCTAGTTCAAAAAAGGAGGAAAAATCACACAAACAAGCCTACATAGATCTAAAGGTTGCAAGCAGTCTTAAGTGATAGGACATGTTTCAAATAGTCAGTCTCTCACTAGGATTTTCAAGAAGGTACAACTCGCTATATACCTCAAGGGCACATGTGTAGTAATCTCCCCGAATGATTTTTTCAGTGTATTGCTCCAAACAAGAAGAACAAAGGGTTTTTCTCAGTTGGATAAGGAGTACTAGTGGGGTCTCCCAATATACGCAAGGTATGTGGGAGCTCAAATCGGCAGTAGTGTGTCTAATGCACAACCGTTCACAAGGGGCCTACTGATATACAATTGAGTACGTGAAGTACCTTTCTATATACCTCAAGGGTACATGAAAGTTCGTTCGATATACCGATGGTATGTGGAAGAAACACATGAGTCCTAGGTTGTAGTGCAGACAAATTAATGACAGCTGCTTCATTTTACGATGCCCAAAGACGTCACTATCCTATCACTCAAATTTCTATATAATTTTAATCTAAAGCTACCATTGCTTTTATTTTAATGATTAGGTGAATGTTTGTGAGGTGTTGTCTCCAATAATGCAATTAAATCTATATGCAAAAACACTTCTTTGATTTTGATGAGACCTAATTAGGGTAAGGAAGAGACCTTTTCTTTTCTTTCAAAAACACACCAAAAAATGCCACTTTTAGCAGTCACAAAAAGGTCTTATTCAAGAGATGAAAAAGAGAATTCGTTCAAACACAAATATTTTTCAAACAAGTAGTCAAAGAGTCTCTGAAATGCAAAAAACAAAACTGAGCCTCTAATGTGCATGCAAAACTAATTTTTGCTACAATGTCAAAAAGACCTATTCTTCCAAATCAATCATGCAAATGAAATGAAATTTTCTTAAGCATAACCAAGAGGAAAATAACACGATTATTTTTGTATTTTTCTAGAAAATATGAGGCACACAAGGTAGTTTTTAAAAAGAAACTAATCTTCTAGGAAGAGGCTATAGGTTTTCTTTTCAAAAGAAAATTTTCCCGATACTTCACTAAAAAACCAAAACTGAAATATTTTCCACTTTCGTTTATGAAAATGAAGAAGATAAGGTTTTTGGATCTGAGCTCAATTAGAGAATCAGATTCACAAAGACTAGCAAAATCAGACAACAAGCAAACAAACAAACCACACTAAAAATCTTCAGAGAACAAGACAACTAGTTTGAAAGGAAAATTTCTTAAACAACCAGTTTGAAGGCCTATCTTGGCACATTGAGGGGCACTGCACCAAAGCATCGTAGGTTGAAATGATGCTTTTAGTCTTCTACACACAGGCACCATCGACGCTCTATAAATTGAGGAAGAAGGAGTTGTCGACGCGCTGGACAAAGAAGGAAAAGGCGCCCCGGGAGGGTCAACGCTCTGTGAGCCAAATAGAAAGGTGCTGCTTGAACAATAGACCAAAATGTTAAAGGAATGTAGGAGAAACCATAAAGGGCTAATTTGGACTGAACATGGTAAAAACTACTCAGAAAAGAGGCAATAATCAGAAATGTAAGATAGATGGCTTACCTTGTTAACTGAAATAACTGAAAGGAGAGAGAATAAAATTCATAGATGGAGTGGTTACCGAAGCTTGTAGATATGACTGGATCTACACCATATCTGATTGTATTTTCCCCAGATCTCACCAGATTAAGCGTCCCCAGCAAAGTCGCCAATTTTGTTATCAGGAATTCTCAATCAATGCTGACACTATTTGTTCCTTTGCAATGTAAATCACAAATACAGAACAAAAAGACATAACAACATATCCTTTCCTTAAACAATCAAATTAACTAACATGAAATACAATATACCTCAACCTTAGGTCTCTTTGTCTTATCTCCAAAAGTCCTTGCAATGGTTCAGTACCTGCAAAACAGATTAAAAGAGAAACAAACAAGATGAGAGCATCATGATAAATTGATTATTCATATCAGGGATCAAGGAATATGATAATATTTAATTATAACCAATACATAAAATATAGGAAAGGTGAATCTCTTTGTATTAATTATGAAACAGAAAGAAATGCAACCAGAAAGCCTTGATGTCAATGGCTTCAATCTCTACAAGAATCATCTACAACCCTCTATAGCTATGAAGATATCTCCAAACATGAGCCAACTCTACTTTGCCTCTGATTCAGACTTCAAACTAACAACATAAGGGTTCTTTTTCTATCCTCCTTCACTCTCATCATGAAGGTTTCATTTATAGGACTAGAACTCATGAGATGACTTGGAAAATGGATAATATATGATCCCTATAGGTGAGGGAAGCAAATGCCACATCTCCTAAGCATGTAGGAACTGAATCTGTCAAGGTTTCTGCATGGAAGCTTCCAGAAACTTTTTTTCCTTTTTTTTGACCATCAGCACTCCTGGTAGGAATGACAAAGGTGCCAACCTAGGTTTTTTGTCAAAGAAAGAGGGAAACAACACTTATAGTCCCACTGTGAGGAGCATCGTCGGTGCTTTATGTAAAAACCATAAAGGTGCCGACCCTTTAAGGTATGGAAAACGATGACCAAGGTGTCTCAAGTCAGGATTTCTGGGAGGTTGAAAGGCAATGTGAATTTCTCATGAAGGATGATAGGCAATGTGGGATTTCTAGGCGCAATAGAATTTATCACAGGGTGCGATAACACCATGCGTGAGGGGACTAAAATACCCAAAAACAATAAAATAGAAAACAAAGAAATGCATGGATTCAAAAAATTAGAAACACATGGATTCAAAAATTAGAAACAGATGTATTAAAAAATTAGAAAAACTAAAACTAAAACATAATGAATCAAAGAATTAGAAACATCAAAATAGAAACATGGATTCCAAAAAATAAAAAATAAAAAAAGAAACACATCAAATAAAAAAATTAAAACATCAAGATAGAAACACATGGAATCAAAAATTCATCAATTATATCATTCACATGAAGTATGGCAACCATTCCATCTTGGTATGTGTGACCATCCCATAACTAGTGCAACCTAGTTGTCCCACCCACATGATGGATCCTTCATCATTATCCAATTATCACACATTTGATTCCCTAAACCGTCATCTCCGACTTATGTGAGGTCCATCATGGATATCCCTACATGTATCATTTCATATCGAATCCTTACCATACAAAATGCCACCCTATATTAGTTTCCCCGTCTATAAAAATGTGACGCAACATCCCTTGTCACCCAAAGTATTTTTTAACATGCATCGTGTTGTTGAAGCCATGTAGATAGTTACACACATTCCTGTGTATTTTCCTTTTCTATTATATGAGATGCTGGCTAATTCTCCATAGAGCACATTTTTGATCGTTACCAAGCATCATTTTCTATAGCTGAAAATTTTGATGCTCCATTCTTGACAAGAATACCAAAACACATGGTAGCTAAACAATTTGAGAAATATCTATGTTTTGGGACCATGGATTTCCTTTGGGATTATTTCCACATCTCACTCTTTTAAGCCCTTTTCTACCACTAGCACATCTTGTTCGAGTTTGACAGAGTTATTCCCTGTAAGCCGAGACTAATCCATTTTCTTTCTTGGTTACAATGTTCATGCTTCACCCTCACTTCATGTGATCATTAAAGCTTGATACAGTGTCTCTGGGAGTTCTGTCTCTTATTGAATATGGAGACAGTGGTTTCATATCAAGATTGGCATCCTTTAGAATGACTATTCTAAAGATGAAAAATCAATTGTCGGGCTAGACCGGATCGCGTCTTCTTGGAAGGCATTTTTTCTCTAACCAAAATCTAGTGTTTTCTTTCTGAAGCAATTGAAACAAAATCTAAATACTAATGATGTTCAGTACCATACATGCTAATCCAATGTTGTTTAGTACCAGAGTTGGATCCTTCGATTCAAGGACCACTAGTTGAAGACGTGTAGGAATCAATCATGAAGAAGGATGATTTTATTAGAAACACACTATTTTTCAATTGAAATCCATATTGACAAGTAATTCAAAACATTTTCCTTCCTTTGAAATGTTTCTATTATTTATGCCGTTCTTAATTCGAAGGGTAAAAATAGAATTGTAAATTTTTTTTAGAAGGGAAATTTTAACTTTTCACTTTTGGGACATGCTAGAACTCTCTATAAGGGTTGGGGTGAGTTCAAATTTGAACCCTAGTTAATACAAAATGAGAAGGATT
The DNA here is from genome assembly GCA_001517045.1 of Pseudotsuga menziesii. NCBI lineage: Eukaryota > Viridiplantae > Streptophyta > Pinopsida > Pinales > Pinaceae > Pseudotsuga > Pseudotsuga menziesii. The sequence goes on along the minus strand of LPNX010354010.1, from coordinate 176,380 downwards.
TTGTCATTGCATATAAGGGAAATTTTGACTTTGCACTTTTGGGACTTGCTAGAACTCTCTATAATGGATGGGACGAGTTAAATTTGAACCCTAGTTAGTACACAACAAAAAGGATTTTATCACTATATTTACCATATTTGATCACTGACATAGATAATTAATGAAATTAGACAATTGTATATACAATACACATTTTATACAACTCTACATGTTATCATATGTGGCCAATAATCCATGATATCAATAGATGTAGATGATGCTTGCAAGGTATAAAGTATACGTTAACACCATTATAAAGAAGTGTTGTGAAAATAGTCTCCATGACATTCTCAACAAGAACATTATAAAAGTAATTATTTTCTGACTCAAGTTAATCTACATCAAATCTATAAGAAAAGAAGGATTATTTGATCCTTTCGAAACATAATGTTTTACATGGACAATATAATATCACAGTAAAATGGTTTCATATGTACACTATAAACATGTCTAGAGAAATAGTGTAGTATATAAAAAATATCGGTTGATCATTTTGTCTGGTCTATTTTTGGGTAGATCCGTCATTTTAGGAAACATAAACAAAGAATCCATTGTAAAAAATATAAATTTGTTTGGATAAGTGTTGAATGTACAACATCATGATTTATTATACGTACTTGTGTTGTATCAAGTCAGGACCTGTGAGTAATATCAAGTCCTACATATATATCCTAATTTGTTGAGGTGGGACACTAGTACTATATATTTGTGAGTAATATTGAAGTTGGAATTGTGAGTAATATCAAGTCAAGTATTCTCATATATGGTATCTTATGAGATGGACCTCCAGTTATGGACATGGGCTTATGAGTAATATCAAGATGAACTTGTGAGTAATACCAAGTTAGTCGTGTGAGTAATATCAACAATGTGGACTTGTGAGTGATATCATGTCCTACCAATATCCTCATATATTGAGGTGGTATGATTTACCTAGTAAAGTGGTTATACTATGTGATTTAATATTAACCATGGCCATTCAAGATGGATAAATCTATTAAGTCTCCTCTAGGTAATGATCACCTCTAGAGTGAATTACTTTATGATATGACTATATGGTCCGGGGTAATATATACGATCATCGGTATGTCTGATAGTTATTATGAGTATAATATGATAATATGGATAAATAATAAATACACATGTAAACCATGCATCAAATGATTAATAATACTTAGATAAGCAGAGAGAGAGAGAGAGAGAGAGAGAGAGAGAGAATTCAAATTGTATAAAGATAGGTAAGTAAATATATAGTTGTAAAGATTTAATTAAATATGAACTACTCAATCAATTCCTCAATTAAAGCTTATGTGTTTCAGTTATTTAAAATAAACTTATAGTGGTCCCCACAAATGTTTTTCATGGACGACACTAAGGGTGAAGCACTAATGACACTTAAGATAGTCAGTTAACTAAGTGATCAGCATTCAATTAACTAATAACATCCATGCAAAGTTAATAATAGTAAATAAGTGATTTACATGGATGCCACTAAAGGTGAAGCACCGTAACATTTAGTTAGCATCCTAACTTAGTGGGCACACATTCGGGTGAAGATTAAGATCAATTCAATTAAGTTAGCATTCAGCTAAAGAACCTGATTGAAGGAAGCACACATATCTTTTGCATGGAGTGGAATCCTAGGTGCTAACTTGGCACCAGTGAAGGAGGGGTGCTAATGTTTTGCATGGAGGGAGTTTTGTTTACATGGTGAGAGTTTAATTCTCCCAATTGATGCTCCTCTTGATACCTTAGCTATGTTGATTCTCATAGAGAATTATTGCTGTTTCCATTCACTATATTATGCATGATGTTTTCTAACTTGTTATTAAAGTGTTGGGCACTTGGAAAGTTTATCATTAGATTTTTATTGGATCTCTTTTCTCTACTCCCGAGGTGATATTAACAAGAAATATGATAATGTGTTATAAATAATTCTCTGTAAGTCTATCTAATATACTCAAATAATTGTTGGGTTTTCCTAGGGTACATCTTTTCTCATATAGTTGACTGATTTATGTGGTTGATTTGTCTATGAGATTCATATGTGCAGTGATTGATTGATAAGAGTATTAAATTTCATATTAATCCATTCTTTCTCAAAATATTAACATGGTATTAGAGCATAGGGAGTGAAGGATCTTAGTTTTGTGAAGCAAACTAAAGCGTACGTGATCCTGAGGAATTTAGAAAACTTCAATAGTCATGACATAAATCTCCATTAGACCAAAATAACACCTTGAAGGTACTTCAAACTTCAACACATGGAAGGCGTTGGAAATATTGGAGGAATATGACCTAGATGGGATTGTGTTCTTAGTGGTGGAGGAGCCCACATCCAAGCAGGGCACATCATCTTCAAGAAGGACCAAGCTTGCTGATTTGGTGTAGTAATGGAAGAAGATGATCTTCTTCAAACCACTTGATGGTCTCCCATCCACATGGGACACATTATTGGATGCAATAAACGATCGATAAAAATAACCAAACTTTCATAGGATATGGAATTATTTCATTCAAGAATAGGGGCACATCCATAGCAAGACATTGTTCATTGAAGAGGAGAATATTTCCCTCATGACAAGAATGAAGAAAGAAACAAAAACTTGCACTCCAAAGAATTTGTTTCCTGCAAAGAACAAGGATTTAAATAAATGGTTTGACAAATAAAATTCTTCATTTCCTCCATTATCAAAAGAAGGGCGACTTTGCATGAGAGTTCCATGCAAGAAAGAATATTTAAGAAAGGTTTCATGCATCCACCACTATAGAAGGAGGTGAACCTTCTCAAAAGAAACCATCTGAGGAAAATGATGATCGAAAGGAGTGTTTCCTTTAGTGAGGAATAGCATTCTCTCTTGTGTGCATGGGATCCTTATTCCTCACGCAGATACTCTCTACCTCTTGCATGCACTAAAATTTTCAAGTAGATCAAGTGCGAGAGACTCCAAGAATATCCACAAGAAAGAAGAGATCAAGAGGGCTCTGACAAAACAATAAAACACAAGTACTTGTATTTTTATCATGTGTTTCTATAAAAAGCAGATTTAAAAGTTTTGAATATGTTTAATTATAATCATATAGAAATATGAACTCTCGGTATTTGGAATTTTGTTATAACATGATGAGCATATATATTGTTGTCTATATTTTATTGGCATGTTATAGATCTCATGAAGTCCATATTTTCAAATATGATATAGGAATGATATCAGACTGATATATACTTATATATGACTAATATAAAGATGCATAAAATATGAATACAAGGATGTAATTTTATGAATATAGGGATGCATGATTATTCATGTGTTTTGAACACAAGGATGCATTCTTGTTTCATAAGATATAGGGATCCATGCTTGCTTCATGATATATGAATATTGGGATGTGTATTTATTTCATAAAGATATGAATATTGGACTAACATAGGAATGATATAGGGATGCAAAATATTACGTGAGATATGTATAGGGTTATGTTGAATCGCTAATTAAAATGTGTACATAATTATGTAAATCATTATCAGTATATTGAATGTATTCATGTGAGTAAAAAATCATGAGTATGAAATGGTTCTAACCAATACAATAATTTGTAGTGTAAGTAAAATCATATGACATTGCCTAAAAGAAGAGAATTATATGTATTGATCGTGTTGTCATTCCTATTAATTTGTCATAGTGGTCTAGGAACTGAAAACACAACCTCACAAAGAATACAAACAAATATGCATAAAATTGGAAAAATGGTGCTGCAGTGGGAGTAGAAGCTCTGTATAATCAATAAATAATGAATAATACAATACAATGATCATGAAAAATGCATGAATTCCAAGGCAATTCAAATTCCCAAGGAGGTCATTCGAATTGAATGAATGGGTGTAGCTTAACTGACTATAAGCCATAGTAAACACACTAGTTAACCAACTGATCAACTGATGATTGACTCAACTGAGTCCTAACTGAATTCAAAGTGCAATGAATGATTGAGTCTAACTGAAAGTAGCTTAGACACATGTCACTGCATGCCAACCAACAAGTGGTAGCGCATCAATAACTCCAATGAACCCCGATGAGGTTAACTGAAGTCAATTGGTCATCAAAAGTGGTTGTAGGTACCCGTGTTAGCTCCAGTTCATAAATAATCATTAAAAATAATTAAATAATGAATGGAGGTGCCTTCACAACTTAAATTAACTAATTGTAACCATCAGTTATCAACTAGGTGCATTTATGACACTCATATCACTCCCGTAGTGCTCCAATTGGCCTCCCCAAATGAAGGAGAAGGATTAGTTCGCCTCCTTGACTAAAGGTAGGCATGGGAGTGCTCATGCTTATGTCATAGAGTGATCCTATGATGTCAATTAAGTCAATAAAACTTAGGATAGTGGTTTAACAAGGACAAATTGGCCAAATTAAGTGTGCATGGTGGGTAAATGTCTCTAACACTCCCCCTTAAGCTATACTCAGGAGAAGTAGAAACATAAAGTGCATGAAATGAAAAGGAACCAGAAACAAAGGCCATAGGTCACCCTGTACAATAAAGTAATTTCTTAATATAACCAAGGAAACAGGAAAAACCTCATGGGAAAAATACCCCCCCTCAAACTAAGCAGTAAATCAAGAAATTTTTGGTTCTTCTATGCAAAAACATCCTGAGACTGTGCATGTGAAACTATGAATCCAAACTAAATGAATATGTCTAGAGGAATCTTCCTATTTGGAAGAATAATAATGTGCTCAAATGAATCAGGAACATAGACAGCTGCACGATGAAAATTGGACCCATGTAGAGCAACTGAAATCAACTGATAAGAGAGAAAAAGTGATTGAGGATTCGAACCATTTCTAGAACACTCAAGAAAATAATATGTTGCATTCTTGAAAATCAAACCACGAGTGGTAAAATCAGCCCCAACTCTTATGATCAAGTGTCCAAGCAGATGAAAAATGTCTTCCTCTTTACTAGTTTTGTGAGGAGATGAGCATGTGACCAAAGGTAGAGGAGCCTTGGGACTATGGAGAGCGAATGCTTGAGCTCCATAATCTGATATAGATTTAGAAATAGATAATAATTCATAAAATAAAATATTAGCAACCTCATAAGAGGAAACTAACACCAAATCCCCAGCAGCAAATTTGAAGAAGAATTGTGGTATTGAATTCTCACACCGAAATTGGTGAGATCAGCTTCAAGCAGTACTGAAAGCTCTTGGAATTTAAAATTTGAACCAAATAATATCATATCAGAAAATAAATCATATCCAAATAGGTTCACAAAATATCCAAACCTATGAAATGAAGTCAAATCCCCACCAGCAGTTTCTAAGGAGACTTGATGTACTTGTTTATTCACACCATTGATGAGAACAGCTACAAGCAATACTGAAGATTTATGAACCTAAAATTTTGAACCAAGAAATATCAGATCATATCCAAATAATATCATATCAGATCCAATAAGGTTCATATCATATCCAAAAGTACGGTCAACAAAGACGGTGGATGCACAGTTGTCTTTTTCTTCAAAGTTTTGAATTTGGTGCATGCAATCCTGCAAGAATTTGCTGGAAGATCTAGTGTGGAAATTGAACCCAGGTTTTAGAACAATTACACTCACAAAAATTTCCAATTTCACATGCAAATTACACACAAAGGAGACTGAATATGGAGCAGAACACTAATATGTATTGAATAAGTGTACAATAGCCAACCTTGTGAAGTCATAAGCTTCCACAATAAATAATTACATGAGAGATTCGAATGCATTAGGATTCCATTCGAATTGGTCAAAAGCAAGATTACTAAAACTAAGCAAATCCCCCATAGGTGCATAAAGAAAATTCCAAATCTATCTAGGAGCTCGTGAATTGGAAAAATCAATTAGGGAGGCTAATAGGTGATGGAAGGACAACTCATACATGCTTTTATTAGGATAAAAAAGTGGAGGATGATGGGGACAAAAAACAAGTTAACTTCACCTAGTCAAACTTTCCCAATTGCCTTAAAACTCAGTAAAAGCAGCAATAAAGCAGAAAAAATAGATATGTGCTAGGAAGGCCATGAATAAAGAAGAAATGATTCCAACAGGTTTCCCAAGTGCTCCATGACTCATTTTTAGTAATTTTGACCATCTAGGACATGTGGAGGACAACTTGCATAGAGTGGAATATGGAAACTAGGCAAATAAGACAAAAATGGAGATAATTAATGTCTAAGGTAGCTAACTATGGGTTGATTATTCTAACAGCCCCCTTAATCCTGACTTATGAGTAAAATATCAGAAAATAATAAGGCCTAGCAACAAGGCTTAGTCACCCTTTACATACTGCATGTCCATTTAACCAAGGAAAGAGGCAAAAACAAAGTGGGAAAAATCCTCCCTTAAACATGGACAATAAAACAAAATTTGAAAATCTTGTCATCAATCATGCTTCACAGAATGATCAGCAATCCCTAGCAGTGATTTGAGATTGTTGAAAGTATTCTCACAAAAAACTTTGGTGAAGATGTCTGCTACTTGTTCTGATGATGAACAAAATAGTAGGTGAATGGTGCCATCATGCACAAGTTGTGTGATGTAGTGCATATGGATCTCAATGTGTTTGGTTCTCTGTCTTTGAACTGGATCATTGCAGATTCAAATGGTACTCTCATTATCACAATTGATAGTAGTTGAGTATTGTGATTCGAATCCACACTCACCAAGTAACCCCTGCAACCATAAACATTGAGTTGATGCATTTACAACTCCTCTGAACTCTGCTTCTGTAGATGAGAGTGCAATGGCACTCTGTTTCTTGCTTGACTAGCTAATTGGTCCTTCAACACACATGAAAACATATCCTGATGTTGACTTTCTATCTGTGTTGTCACCTTCCCAATCAGTTTCAATAAACCCAATCAAATCAAGATCAAATTTATCTTTGTAAAAGATCCCATGAGTCCTTGTTCCCTGAACAAAGTTAAGGATCATTTTGGCTGCTCTCCAATGGATCTCATGAGGCTGATCCATGTATATTGAAGCCACACTTACTACATAAGAAAGATCAGGTTGAGTATGTATAAGGTACTGTAGAAGGAGCAAGTCGACATAAGTCGACTTGAACGAATACCGACTTAGTCAGCCGACTAAGTCGGTCGGCCGACTAAACTAGTTAATTAAGTCGGCTAACTAACAGTCGTGTCGGTTCACCGAACTGACAGGTAGTTATTTTGTAACTGTTTGTAACCTGTATATATTAGGCTGTTGAGCCACACAAGAACTCAGTTCAGTTTTGTGCTTTGTATGAACTCATTATAATAAAGTATTATGTTCTATCCTATCTGTTCTTGTCTTCTGTCTCTGTTTATATTTATGTATGTTTTAGTATGTATTATTGGTAACCTTATGTGATCTGTGAGATTACAACATTGGTTCCGTTGCTGGTAGTACATGTCTAGAATATATGCTCACATATGATACCAGAGCAGGAGATCAAGGACTGGTGGGAGCGTAAGATTGCCAATTATTTACAAAATTATGCACGTAGGAACAGACTAACAGTTGTAGAAGCCAAAGCCAGATTTTTCATCGAGACACACGAGAAGTTTGTTGAATCCATGCCACAACTACTGAAGCAACTCCTGGATGAAAAAGTCCAACGAAACTAAAGAAGAACAGTTGCTAGAGAAACTTATTCAAGGGGGTAGAACAAATCTGTCGGAGTGGTGTGAGAAGATCATCAACGAATTCTGTGAGGAGCAAGCAATCGAAGACCGAACCTCAGTGGAAACTGTAAAAGCCAAATTCTACACAGATTTCACTGACCAATTTCTGTGCTCCTTACCGACCCTGCTGTTCAATTTCTTGATAGAGAAAGGAGCAGGCCATATCGTCGAACCTCAACCACCATTGTACGAACCTCCATCAAACACTAACGGGGCAGAGAAGCAAAAGAAGTGGGAGAAATTCATCACTGAAAGGGAGCGGGAATACTTCCTGAGCAAATAGACAACATTATCCAAGATTTCTAAAAAGCATCGAGTAGGATATGGGGGGGTAGCTGGTCGTGTGTCGGAGAGGGAGCATAGTGGATACCAGTCGACCAAACCAGCAATGAACAGTCGACCGAAGAGGACTCGAAAGAATAGTATTGTATTAAAGTATGTCGGACATTAAGAAAATCGAGAGGGATGAACAACAGCAGAGAAGGAAAGCCAGACGTGAATGAGCTGACGAGCTACGTCAAGAACAAAACCCTAGGGAGACCGACCATGATGAGATTCCGCCAGAGTCGGGTCATGACCGACAAGAAGAAGGCGTAGAGGAAGAGACGACCCATAAGAATGAAGAAGTGTGGATAGAGCAGCAAGAAGATCTCCAAATAATGGTTCCCGATGAAGTAACCTTGTCCCCATCCAATTCACATACCATAATATAGACTATTATTAAAGAAGACCTCCGACTGAGAGCTGGTGACATCACAATCTGGAGTCGACTAGGTGATGAACCGTACCCGAGATGATACCTTGTCATACGCCGATCGGTCGAAGGGAACTAGGTGACCTTTCAAACGGTACCTTCCTTTCGGAGTATCCACTTGCTCCTACCGACACATGAAGGAGCACCCCCCCTGCCACATACAACTTTAGAAGATAACCAAGAGTCATACCTGAGCACGCAAAGTGACAGTGGGCCATCGAGAAGACAAATTATCAACAATCCGCTGTACGGAGAGAAAGAATCGACCACCGATGGAAGCATAAGTTCCGTCGACCAAAACCCCATCGTCACCCCCACACGTTCGACTGTATCAACAACCCCACCTCTTTCACCACCACCCACCCCACCAAATTCCGAGAGTAGTGATAGTGATTCAAGCATGGGTCATGGCACTGCTCACATTCCTCTCTACGAGGGGGATGAAGACCCCAGACGACATTGGTTCGTCTGTGAGTCGACCTGGGAAGCAAACCAGGTCACGGATGAAGAACGAAAGATGGCCTAGTTCACAGGGGCCCTACACAAACGAGCCTTGACATGGTTCATGACATTCACAGAAAGGACCCCCAAGGCGACCAAAGCTGAGATAAAGGCACAATTCTTGTCCTTTTTCAAAACCCCAGACGCAAAGCACCTAGTAGCCAAAAAGCTGAAAACAACCCAACAGAAGCCAGGAGAAACTGTCCGCGAATATGACAAACGATGGAAGGACCTACTGAGCCAACTAGACTATGTTATTGATGAACAATTATTAATTCAATGGTTCCTTACAGGTCTATCATAGAAATTTCACCGACATATCAGTCTGGAAACTTTCAAGACATATGAAGACGCGCTGACAAAAGCTCTGCAGGTCGAGATGGATGAAGATATCCATGCATATCCAATAGACCACCGCCTAAAGGAACAGCTAGAAAATGTCCAGAAGTCTTTAAAATAGTTGACCCTGAAGAATCAAGAGATCTGGTGTACAAACTATTCGATGGCCAGTCATTCAAAAGATACTTTTCGACAGCAGTACAGCCGACAAGATTTCCGTTTTGTGCAGACTAAAGCGTTTTGCGACATCTGCCAGGAACGTGGAGACCATTCTACAGCTGACTGTCCATACAACATGAAGAATGGAAATGCCTCCTGGTGTGCCATCTGCGAAACAAAAATCCACAACACAACCGACTGTCAACTGAACCTGAAGAATAGACAGAACTACCAGGCCGTCTACCAAACAAACGCAGTAGCACAGACTAATGAGCAAAGCAATCCAAACAATCAGAATGGACAAAAACCCAACGGCCGACGATATGAACGTCGGTATGAAAATCGACAAAAAGGGTTTGGAAGAGGTCGATTCATTTGGAATCGAGACATACGCACTCATCGACCTAGCCAATGCTTCATTTGCTATAAAGAGGGGCACAGATGCGCTGACTGTCCATACAAGGACAGAACTGACCTGAAATTCTGTATGCATTGTGGAGTAGGCGATCACTCCTTGGAGGATTGTCCTACTTTGTTGGAAAAAATTAATATGAAAAAGAATGTTAATGTCTTGTCCTGTGTACAAAAGCATGATGTATTATATACTAAAAATATGCATATTGTCACTCGTCAAGGCACAAAAATAGGGCCTGATAACCCCCAAATTAGCAAAATACAAGACACACATAATTATCCAGACCCTATAAAACAAAAACACACCTACCAAGAGGCATCACACATATTTCAAAACATCGCACAACAAGAAGACATTATTCACAGTCGACTTAGCACGACACAGCAGTTAACCCATCTCATTCAAACAGATGAGTCAGTAGCCCACTTCATTGATTTATTGCATCAAATCAAAAGTACTAACCCTGAAAAACAAACTAAGAACATTTGAAACCTAAATAAAAAAGACAAAAACGATGTCGACCCTCTAGTCGACCTGGAAATCGAAGGTTTGCATGTTCGACAAGTGGTGCTTGATTTCAGGTCTCAGGTACATATTATGACCCGGGACACATGGGGAAAGATGGGCAGACCTCGACTCTATGAGTCAGGCATTTATCTAAAACTAGCTGACCAAGGTCTCATTGAACCCATTGGGGTTTGGAAAAATGTAGACACAACCATCAAAGGAATATCAACCAAGGTTGATTTCGAAATTATTGACCCAAAGGAAGGATCTAGCTCCTTCCCAGCCCTTGTAGGTCGACCTTGGGGTCGAAAGATGAAAGCTTCTATCTCTTTAGATAAAGAACGTATTAAGCTCAAAGGAAATTGCCAAAATTTCATAGTACCTATCAATCCATCCCAAGGACAACCTTGTATTGAACCGATTGATGAGGAAGTCGATATTTGACAACTTTATCAGATCCAAAACAATATCGACTATACTGAACCAAACGCCCAAGGGGAACTTTACTTAGGTAACCTAGACTTAGTTGGCTATAATTCAGACACTGAACTCTATGACTGGGAGATAGAAAACTATGAAACACAAGCAAGAGGGTGATGGACTATTCAAACAGTATAGAAAAAACCCACCCAACAGTGCTTCATTGTATCAATTATACCTAAAATTTTTGAAAAGAAACTCAGGGAACGCCCTACCTTACAACCCACAAACTTAAACAATACTCAACTACCCCGATATAAGGAGAGGGAATCCCCAGTCATGCATGTTGAACAAGTCTCTAAAAATATTGGAGAACATGGTCGACTGCAAAGCTTAGTGGAAACATTTACAGGTCAAGCAGCTAGATGGTGGGATACCCATCAATCAAAACTACAGACCTGGACAACTTCTTCAACCTTCTTTGTCGAATGGTTTGGAGGGAATAAGTTAACACAGGAAGCCCAAATCCCTATCTTCACTCAAGGCCAGAACCCAGAAGACCACATTAGGACTTGTGAAAAGGAGTGGAAAAGACTTGGTTACAAAGATGAGAGAGCCTGGCCCCATTTGTTTCCTTCAACCTTAGACGACTTACCTAACAAATGGTATAAAATGGAGGAAGCTAGGGGAGAAACCTTCTTTTGGTAGGAATTGAGAGAAAACTTTATCAAAGACTTCCAGTTTACACCGCAAAACGAAAAATTGGCTGAGACAACACAGCAAATCAAGCAATTCCTCCAACCGACAGTCAATCAACCCTCCCAGACTGACCGACAGATCAAGGATTGCAATTCTATACAAACTACATCCCGACCACAGTCGACCCGCTTGCACTTAGAAAATGAACACACCACAGGCAAGAGCTTCAGATGGAACCCTGACCATAGTGAAACTAACAAACCTATCTATTCCATCTTGAAAGTCAAGACCACAGATAAACTCGACATTGACAGAATGACTGCAGCCGACTTTCCTGCTACATTCTCACAGTTCAAAGAGGGAAGTCGGCCGATCAATGAAGCTAAAGCACCAGAGTGGCTGGATGCAAAGGTGAAAACCAAGGAGGTCGACATTTCAAATGACGACCGTCCAAAGATAGCTAAGATTGGAGACTATTGGAATGAACATCAAACCACTGAAATCGTAAACCTACTTAGAGAGTTCCAAGATGTCTTTGCACGGGACTACAAAGACTTAAAAGGACTAGTACAGGAAATGGGAGAGATGAAAATAGATACTAAACCTGATGTCCGACCTGTTAAGAAACGACCTTATAAACTAGCTCATAAGTATAAGGAAATAGTTAAGAAGGAAATAGACAACATGTTAGCAGCTGGAATCATTTACCCCATCGACCAGTCGGAATGGGCCAGTCCCATGGTCGTACAACCTAAGAAACATGACCCAACTAGGTTAAGAATTTGTGTCGACTTTAGAGAGCTTAATAAAGTCACACTAACAGATCCATTCCCAACCCCCTATGCTGATGAAATCTTGAATCAAGTGGTGGGACATGAATGCTACTCATTCACAGATGGATTTTCAGGATATAACCAAGTAGCTATAGCAAAGGAAGACCAAAAGAAAACAACATTTGTTTGTGAATTTGGTTCTTTTGCTTATAGGGTTATGCCTTTTGGACTAAAGAATGCACCTGCAGTCTTTTCCAGAATTGTTGTAAAAAATTTCCAAGAATACATCTATAAAACCATGGCAGTCTACTTCGATGACTGGACTATCTATTCAACCCTAAAAGATCATTGCACATGGCTCCAACTTATGCTGGAGAGATGTCGACAGATCCAACTCTCCTTAAAATTTAAGAAGTGTATCTTTATGACCCCCATAGGGATACTACTAGGACATGTTGTGTGCAAAGATGGTATTAAGGTTGATTTTTCCAAAACTAAAATCATCCTCGACTTGAAGCCTCCAATAAACCCTAAACAATTCCAGGTGTTATTGGGACATACAGGGTATTATAGGAAGTTTATCAGACATTACTCATACATGACCTACCCTCTGGAAGAGCTGCTAAAAGAAGATCAAGAATTAGGAATGCCAAATATCCTTCGACAAACTGAAGAGAAAACTGGTCGAAGCCCCCATACTTAAATTTCCAAATTGGTCGACAAAATTTCATGTGCATATTGATGCATCAGGGATAGCTATTGGTGCAATCTTGACTCAACCAGGAGAGGATGGAATGGATTACCCTATAGTTTACAGCAGTCAAAAGCTCAATAAGGCTGAAAAGAACTATTCAACCACTGAAAGAGAAGCCCTAGGTATGGTCTTTTCCCTTCAAAAGTATTGACATTACTTGTTAGCCAACCCCTTCATATTTTACACCGACCATCAAGCGTTGAAATACCTTGTTAATAAACCCCTTCATCATGGAATAATTTGTCGATGGCTACTTCTTTTTCAAGAGTTTGAGTTTGAAGTAGTGGTCCGACCAGGAAAGCTCAATGTCGGGCCCGACCACCTATCATGTATCGACACAGGAGAGGAACCGACCGGAGTCGACGACGACTTGCCGGACACACACCTATTTCGTATAGAAGCGGTACCAGAAGAACTGGAGGAGATTGCTCAGTTTTTAGAGACAGTTCAGGCACCAAAAGGTCTGCACACTAAGAAAAAGCAAATCCTAGCTATGAAGGCTGCCCCATACAGCCTCATCAATGGATTTCTATAAAAAATGGGGTTAGATGATGTCCTTAGAAGATGTGTACTCGATCATGAATGAGACCAAATCATGCACGAAGCTCATTATGGACCTGCAGGTGGACATTTTCAAGCCGACACAACTTCCAAGAAAATCCAACAGTATGGATTATGGTGGCCGACACTTCACAGAGATTGTAAAACCTTTGTTAGTCGATGTGACAGATGCCAACGACTTGGTCGACCACTGCCGAGCACAAAAATGCCCCTGATCTCTGTAAACACTAGTCTCACATTTGAAATTTGGGCTATAGACTTCATAGGACCATTCCCTGTCCCAGCCCGATGATCAGGTGCAAGATATATCACCATTGCAGTGGAGTATGTTACTAAATGGGAAGAAGCTGAACCTGTCGAGACATGTTCAAGTGAGGTAGCTGCTAAATTCATATATGAAAACATCATTACTCGATTTGGATGTCCACTCACATTGATCAACGACCAGGGATCACACTTTATTAACAAAACCATCAAACAATTGACCAACCAGTTTCACATCAACCACAGACGAAGTACATCATACCATCCTCAGTCGAATGGTGTAATTGAAGCTTTTAATAAAACACTGACAAAAGGATTGACTAAAATATGCAATACTGACAAAGATGACTGGGATGAGAAAATCACTGCCGTCTTATGGGCCTACAGGACTGCGTATAAATGGTTGACTGCCCAAACTCCCTTTCGACTGGTATATGGACAAGAAGCAGTCGTCCCCCTACATTTCCGACAGTAGACACCTATTGTAGCTCAACTACTACATATCGATGTCAAGCAGGAAATAAAGGATCGACTCTTCCAACTCAGTAAGCTGGAAGAACATAGAGTTATGGCTATTCAACACCAGGAAATCCAAAAACAACAGCAGAAATCCTGGCACGACTGTAACATCAAGAACAAAAACTTGTCGGTCGGAGACCTTGCTCTACTCTATAACAGTCGAGTAAAAGGAAAACCAAAGAAACTGCACACAGAATGGATGGGACCCTATGTTGTCGAAGAAATCCACCCCAATGGTTCAGTCTGACTAAAAACATTATAGGGCCTAGTATTTCGAAAGCTCGTCAATGGAGCCCGACTTAAACGGTACAGAAACTGATTCAAAAAAAAAATAACGACCGTAACTGTCACCCAAAACCTATAAAAAGTTAGAAAAATTCCAAAAACAAAATACACTCAAAAAAATACCCAGCATAACAGCAACTCACCCCTTCGACAACCGATATCATTTTCATCGAGCATCCTCATCGACCAGTCATGCCGACCATTTTCATCACCGACACCGACCGTCGACCTCGAGAGTCCCATCACACATTAATAGCCTTGAGCACTGAACCAGATTCCCAAATCACACTCGAGTATTGCAGTTGGATTGTCAAGTCCGCCATTAATACAACCAGTTCGACACTCCACCATTCCCACGCCTATAAATAATGGACCGTCGAAAGTTCATTCACCACACCCCTTACACACAGAGCACTCGCATCCTCCGTCGACCAGCACCCACGAACCCTGTTCAAATTCCGACCAGTCAGACATCATGGCACCCAAACTCAACCAAGCCACGACTAAAGCAAAGGAGTTGCAGGCAGAGGACACACCCTTGGTCCAAAGACTGAAGAATGTCAAAACTGCCAAAGTCCAGGAGGGTCCATTTCAGAAAATCTGGGCAGAAATCCAAGAGTGGGCATATGAAGGAAGTAAAATGACACAGGTCGCTGAGAAAGTCCGGAACAACAGCATTCTCCAGTACCCTAACGCACCATTGATGGCTAGCTTCGGTGGGACGAAGGAAGCAGCTGTTAAATTTATTATCAGTCGTTACCACAACGGCCAATTCTACTTCGACCAACCGATTGACATGACCGGAGATGTTATTTCGACGCTTACGGGTCTGTCGAACAAAGGCAACCCTGTCCCAATTGGGATTAAGGAGGGACTCATCCAAGAACTTACAGGCACACCGACTGGGAAAAACTCTAAAGGATTAATGATAGGACAGATTACGACCAGGACACCACAAATTGTGGCCAAAATCATCGCAATCACCCTTACCTTGGCTGGTCGAAGCAGCGACCTTAAATTGGAGATGTTGGAGGCAGTCAACACAATCGCCACCAACGAAAGAGTCTACCGATGGGGAGACTATGTCGTCGACATGGTCAAAACCATCTGTGAATGCTGCCAGGAGACGGGAGGTATCATCAAATTCCCCTCCCTGATTATCTGGATAGTTATGTATCATTTTTGTCCGGAAGGTAGTCCAATCTTCCGGGAGCCGACCAAGTTCCAAATGCACCGCTTCAAACCCTTCTCACAAAAAGGAACCCTGCATGAGTTGGCACAGGGGAAATTCTTCTTGGAGACTTGGTTCCAGTAGTTAAAGGTTCGGACGACGAGGTGGAGGGTGCCCCAAAACATCCGATGAAACCTCCCTGCCGACTCACATATACAGTTAGCACTTGACCATACATTAGTAAGGTACATGCGCGGTCAAGACCCCAAAGCACAGGACCTCGACTACTACCCGATAGTTGAACATATTTTCAGAGAGTTGACCCGACAGGCAGGAACAAAGGTACCAATTCTGGAGGCTGCCAAACAGGTCGACTCCTCTACCATCAAACCGCTGACCGACCAGGAGAAGGAGGAGGACTACGAGCTTAATCTGTATATTAGTACATTTGTGACGGAGTATACCCCGACCGTGCCCACTAGTCAGGTACATATTACTGTCAAACCTCTGAATGCACAGGTCGTCGACCCCCAGCCAACAGATCAACAACAACCAACAATACAAACACAGCCAACAGTGCAACAGACAACTCCTCCGGCTCCAGCACTTGTCAAACCCACTCAAGAACCGACAGGCGAAGTCGAAGAGGACGACCTTGAGTATGCCCTATCCAAAAGCACCATCAAGAAGCTGGCTAAGGAGATAGCGGTCGCAGGGGTAAGCGCAAGCTTATTCTTGACTCATCCGACGATGAGGAGGAACTAGCAGCCGCAGCTGTCGACATTGTCGAAGATGCCCGCGCCAATAAAGTGTCAGTTGAAACCCAGTTTCAATGATATCTCGAGGCAGGCGCTCCAGAAGGTCGGCCCAAGAAAGCTAAAACACAACAGACGCCTGAAAACGTCGTCGACCTTGTGTCGACCCCTCCTCCTCCATCTCCGATGCTTGTAGTCGAAGAACAAGCACCGGCAGAACAGTTGGGTGGCCCCATGGAAGCATATCAAAGAGCAATTCCAGAGGCACTAAGAGCCTTGGTCGACAAGGACGCTGAGCTTAAAGCCTTCTTCATGACGCTGCCTGCACTGTTCCAGTCGGCACAGACAATACAGACAACAACTCCTCTCAAAGCAAACAAACATATCTACGCCCAAGAAACAACGACATTTACCAAGATCGACGACAGAGGCGATGTGATTGGAGACATCCATTCGGTCATAGAGCAAATCGACACCGACGCCCAGAACGAACCACCCACATCACCGTCGAAAGCAGGTATCTTGTCTAACCAAAGTCCACCACACAGTCTCGTCACCCTTTTGACCCCTGACCATTCTCCCACTCCGTCTCCACCTCCACCACCATCATCTCCACCACCTCCGCCACCTCCTGATTCATAGCCAAAACCACCATCAGCTTCACAGCCGGAAGTGGTCATACCACCTCCTCAAACAGAAAAACCACCGTCCCCCATACCCCCTCCTCAAAAAGAAACACCCCCGACTTCTATTCCACCTCACCAAGCAGAGAAACCTTCGACCTCCGTTCCACCAACAACAGATCCAACTTCAACTACTGCAGGTACCCAAGAGCCACAGACCGACCCCGAGAAGAAAAAGAAAGATCACCATAAAACATCCGGCCTGAAGATTAGCCTAAGAGACGTAAGTTCGCTAACCGACACAGAGGTTGGCCAACTGCTCAAAACCTTGGCCAAAGAGTCAAATAAGAGGATGGTCACCAAAAGTAAAGAGCTCAAAGACAAGGAGGCAGAACAGGTCGAGTTTCTCGACAAATGTAGGTCTCTTGCACAATCTATCGTTCTAGGCCCGGTCGAAGACGCTATAGATCAACCTCTGGAAAGGGCGTATCATATTTTTGAAGGCTTGGTGTCGACCATCCAGACACATCTCCAAGAGACTAAGGCAGAGCAAAAGGAAGAGACTGCCCGACTACTCCTGACCCAGTACACTGCATTTTCGGAAGCCTACAAAGTCTTACAGGACCATATGGAGGAATCCATTGTTACTGAGGAAGTACTAAGAGACTGGCCTACTCATTATGGGCAATTCTATCACCAGACCAGGCAGACAAGACAAGGTATTCAGGCCTTGGAGGGACGTAAGTCGACAGAGGCAGACATGAGGCAGACCATTGAAGAGCAGATTGTGATGGAAAACAGTAAACTGCAGAAGCTAGAACGAGAAGCTCATCAGTGGGTTCAGCAAGCCCTTCCAAACTTAGCGAAGGTCGACAACATCTTCCCGTAGATGAAAAGACTCCTTGATGCTGCAGAAGAACAGAACCAAATGTTGGGTCCCAACATGGAGAACATTGCCGAAATGCCCATGGCAGAAAAGATGTCAGTACTTTCAAATCTTACTACTCTGACCATCGACATCCAGAAATCCCTGCAGACATGGACAGACTTCCAGCATCAGCTTGCCGTCACTGCACCAGCTATAGTCGAAGTATGCATCCAGTGAAGACCAACTATCCATTTGCACAGTCCACCTCAGTAGCAGTTTTGCAGGGTCCGACCAACACTAACAATTTTTGTACCTCCCTGTTTCTTCGGGACGAAGAAATGTTTTGTTCGTGGGAGAGATGTAGAAGGAGCAAGTCAACATAAGTCGACTTGAATGAAGACCGACTTAGTCAGCCAACTAAGTCGATGGACCAACTAAGTCGGTCGGCCGACTAAACTAGTTAATTAAGTCGGCTAACTAACAGTCGTGTCGGTTCACCGAACCGACAGGTAGTTATTTTGTAATTGTTTGTAACCTGTATATATTAGGCTGTTGAGCCACACAAGAACTCAGTTCAGTTCTGTGCTTTGTATGAACTCATTATAATAAAGTATTATGTTCTATCCTATCTGTTCTTGTCTTCTATCTCTGTTTATATTTATGTATGTTTTAGTATGTATTATTGGTAACCTTATGTGATCTGTGAGATTACAACAGGTACATAAAACACCCAATCAGTTGCCTATAAAATGTATTATTTACCATAGGTGAAGAATCTGCTTCTTCAAGCTTAACTCCTGAAAGGAAGGGAGTCTTGCTTGGCTTGCAATATTTCATGTTGAACTTGTTCAGAAAATCCAAATCATACTTTGACTGATGTAATTTTATTCCATGTTTGTTTTGAGCAATCTCGAGACCCAAGAATTGGCTCAATAACCCCAAATTAGTCATAGAAAATGCATGGTTCATTGCATCCTTCAAGGAGGCAATTTCATCCTTTGAGCTTCCTATAATGAGAAGGTCATCTACATACAAGACAATAATCATCAAATAACCATGAATCAGCTTCAAATAAACATTAGGATCAGAATTGCATTGAACAAAATTTAGTGATAGTAGAAAGCCATCAATCTTGACATACCAAGCCGTGGGGTCTTGCTTAAGCCCATACAATGATTTCTTTAGCCTGCACACAAGAGATGGATTAGTAACAAATCCTTGAAGCTTATACATATAAATATATTTAGTAAGATCTCCATTCAGGAAAGCACACTTCACATCCATGTGATGTACCTCCCACTTCTTCGAAGCTGCAATGGCTAAGGCTAGCGTGATGGAGTCCATCTTTGCCACTGGTGCAAAGGTCTCATTGTAGTCTATGCCATGTACCTATGAGTAGCACTTGGCTACCAATATTTCCTTATATTTCAAAGGTGAACCATCAGCAGCAAACTTGGTTTTGAAAACCCACTTACATTGAACTAGCTTCCTCCCTGGGGGAAGATCAACCAGCTCCCAAGTGTTGTTCTTCTGGAGTGAGATGAATTCTTCTTTCATGGCTGTTTTCCATATTGGATCATGTGCTGCATATTCATATGTCTGTGGGTCTTATTCAACCATCAGATAACATTTCTCTACAAACAAGATGTCTTTCATACACAAGGCACTCTCAAACTGAGATCTAGTCCTCCTAGAATCACTAGGATTTCCAGCTAGTTCCCCAGCTGCATGAATGGTATTTGCTGCCCATTTTGGTCTTGTAGGAATGTTAGGATCTGAAATTAAATCATCATTATCAGACATATCAAAATCAGCAAACTCATTTATCTCTTCACTTACATTCAATGATTCTGGTGGTGAAGAAGACTCTCCAACTTCAACTGCTGCTAAAGGATCTTCTTGGAACTGAACACTCCTTTCAATGAAGGATTTGTTTGTGCTCAAATTGATCACCTTGTACCCTTTTGAATCTTCAGAGTACTCAAAAAATAGACACTCTTGGCTTTGGGGCTGCAAAGCCTTCCTTTTTTCTGTTGGAATTCTAGCCCAAGCCCTTGAGCCAAAAATCCTGAAATGGGTCACATCTGGCTTGTGCCCAGTCCATGCTTTGAAATGAGTCATAAAATAAAGCTATTTATGAGGCACTATATTCTGGATATAGGCTGCACAATCTATAGCTTCGGCCCAAAACTTTGGTGGCAAAGTCTTAGCCTCCGTCGTGTAGGTTGCCATCTCTTTCAGTGATCTGTTCTTCCTCTTAGCAACACCATTTTGCTATGGTGTGTAAGGGATAGAATGTTGCATATGAATACCTGCATATGCATAATATTGAATGAACTCAGACTTAACATACTCACCACCATTGTCAGATCTGAGGACCTTGAGTTTCCTCCCAGACTGGTTTTCAACCAAAGCCTTAAAGACTTTGAAGAGGCCAAAAACTTCAGACTTGTGTTTCAGGAAGTAAACCCAGCAGAACCTGGAAAAGTCATCCATGAATTTCAATGCATTTTTGTCCTGAATCATTGACATATGAGGAAATGGGCTAGCAACATCACTGTATATCAACTCAAGAGGTGTAGAGGTTCTCTCATGACTAGCTTTCTCAAATTTATGCTCTGGGTGTTTTCCTAAGATGCAACCTTGACAGACTCCTTTGGAAAAATTAATCTTTGGTAACCCTATGACCAATTAATCTTTCACTAATATTAGAAAGATACTTATAGTTTATATGGCCAAATATTTCATGCCAATTCTTGCTTTCCTCATTACCATGAATCAGAAGAGCAGAGGGGTTTGAGTAGGGTAGAAAATGTGAAAACATGTATACCTTCGAAGTGTGATTTGCAACTCCTTTTGCAATGACTTTACCACTTGAGATATTTGTGATCTCAACTTCATTAGGGGAGAATATGACCATCTTTGGAGACCCTATGTGGGTCATCTGATACACTGATAAGAGGTTAGAGGAAAGACCTGGAACATACAATACATTGCTGAACTTACCATGGTCAAGATCAATCCTCCCTTTTCCCAAACTTTCAGTGAGAGAGTCATCTCCTAGTACTATTGGTGGACCTTTCAATATGTCAAGTGAGGTGAATGCCTCCTTAGTATAAAATATATGTCTTGAAGCTCCAAAATTAATGATGAAACTAGGTGAGCTTGATGTGCTAGCAACCAATGCATGAACTCTCTCTCTGTCTTCTGAATTTGATCCTCCTTCCCTCTTCTTTGAGCTATCAGGAAGGGAGATGAAATTCTTCTCCAGGAGTTGGGTGATCATGTCAATTTGCTTCTTCATGCAGGAGTTTTCAGGATGATTTCCCTTACTGCAATATGCGCACTTTCTCATTTCTCCTTTGTTCTTCTTCTTCTGGGGGTTCTTCTTGGAACCTTGGGGCTCCTATGGAGAATTGTTCTTGTCTCTCTTTTGCTCAGGTGGCTTCTTAGATTTATTCTTTCCTTTTGAATCCACCCTCGAATCTCCAACAACTAGAGCTTGGTATTTGGAAGGTTTGATGGTGCCCATCATCACCAGTTTATCTTGTTCTTGTGTGAGAGATTCCATGAACTCTGCAAGTTTAGGCATCTTCCAGGATCAAGCTGTCAACTTGGTGGCATGGAAGGTTGAAAAAAACACTAAATAGTCAGGGCCAAGCTTCGAGAGTATGGACAAAACTAGTTGCTCCTTGTTCTTTTCGATTCCACACTAGTTTAGCCACAAAGCAAGGGCCTTAAACTTGGAAAAATAGAGTTGCAGGGATTCGAAGCTGTTGGGACTTAAGGAGATCAATTAATTCTTGATTTGATGTCCTCTCATCTCTAATGTTTTACCAAAAATATCAACAAGATTCTCCCATACTTCATTTGGTGATGTAAATCCATCAAGATGGAAAAGGAGGTATCTGAATATGCTCAGACACAGGAGACCATAGGCCTCATCCCTCCTGTTGTGCCATTTAATTTTCTTTGCAGCTGCATTGGGCTCTGCTTCTATTTCCATAGTCAGTCTATAGAGGCCTTTTGCTCTCAACATTATCTCTATCTCTACTTTCCATTCAAATAAATTAAATGGAGTCAAGATGATCTTCTCAGATTGATCCATAGCTTAGAAATTATCCCTTCAGTCAGCAGAATGCTCCCAGTCAATGATGTTGAACCTGCAATAAAAATATGGAAGGAGAGAAATTGATCTACAAAGGCTCTGATACCATGTGGAAATTGAACCCAGGTGTTAGAACAATTACACACACAAAAATTGCCGATTACACATGCAAATTACACACAAAGGAGACTGAATATGGAGCAGAACACTAATCTATATTGAATAACTGTATAATAGCCAACCTTGTGAAGTCATAGGCTGCCACAATAAATAATTACATGAGAGATTCAAATGCATTGGGATTCCATTCGAATTGGTCAAAAGCAGGATTACTAAAACATATTGCTCCAAAATATCTATCAACATCATTTAGCCAGTCATTCTCATTCTCATAAGACTCTTTTCCAAGTCCAAGAGACACCTCATAGAGATCTCGTCTCTTCAGATATGTAATCATCTTCAACTTCCATTCTGAATAGCTTATGAACGGGGTGAGAAGAGGGACTGATGAGTCCATTAAAATTTGTACCTGCAAAAACACAAAAAATTCACCTTAAGGTCAAACATCCTACACATTTCAGGTTTTCATCACACCCAGCATAAATGATCAAGAAAGCTTGATCAACAATTCCTTAACTTGGGGTATTAAGTGGTAAACCTTTGGATTATGGTGCAGTGCTGGAATTTGAGCTTTTGCTCAATTTTTCATGCAAGATCCATCAAAAAACATGTTTTTGAAGAGAATGAGCTTCGTTCCGCTGTGATCTCTGATACCATATTAATTTGTCACAGTGGTATAGGAACTGAAAACACAGTCTCACAAAGAATATAGACAAATATGCATAAAATTGGCAAAATGGTGCTACAATGGGAATAGAAGCTCTATATAATCAATGAATAATGAATAATGCAATAAAATGATCATGCAAGATGCATTAATTCCAAGACAATTTGAATTCACAAGGATGTCATTCGAATTGAATGAATGGGTGTAGCTTAACTGACTGTAAGCAACAGTAAACACACTAGTTAACCAACTGATCAAGTGTCGGTTGACTCAACTGAGTCCTAACTGAGTTTAGAGTGCAATGAATGACTGATTCTAATTGAAAGTAGCTTAGACACATGTCACTACATGCCAACCAACAGGTGGTAGCACATCAATAACTCCAATGAACCCCGATGAGGTTAACTGAAGTCAACTGGTCATCAGAAGTGGTTGTAGGTACCTGTGTTAGCTCCAGTTCATAAATAATCATTAAAAATAATTAAATAATGAATGGAGGCGCCTTCACCACTTAACTTAACTGATTGTAACCATGATTTATCAATTAGGTGCATTTATGACACTCAGATCACTCCCGTAGTACTCTAGTTGGCCTCCCCAAATGAAGGAGAAGGCTTAGTTGGCCTCCTTGACTAAAGGTAGGAGTGGGTGTGCTCATGTTGATGGCATACAATTCTCCTCTGATGTCAATTAAGTCAATAAAACTTAGGATAGTGGTTTAACCAGTCCAAATTGTCCAAATTAAGTGTGCATGGTGGGTAAATGTCTCCAACAATTCCGATGGTTGATCCTCAAACATAGCGAATAAGGAGGTTCCTATGTTGCTTAGGAAGAATTCGTAATAAAATCCCTAATACTATTCTGAGAGATATGAAGACATTTTAAGATAATTAAATTATCTTATTTACATTCATTTTTCAATAAGAACTTCATACATAGATGAGCATGAGAATCCTTGTTAAAGGACTTAGCTTATGATTCTCACATCCAGATGGTAAGAGGGAGAATCTAGATTCGCTAGATCCTAAAGAACCAGTGGAACGAATTGATGTACATCCTGTTAAGAGGAGACATGCGTGATTCTCATATTAAAAAGGAATATGATAACAATATTCAAGATTATTGTTATAAGTCTTAATATTAGAGGTGTGGAAGTCACTAGATAAATATTTTCCCTAGTTAAGGAAAATATGCAGTAAAGTTCTTCAAGAGGTTCAAGATGATAGACTGTAATTCCATGGCTACACATATGAAGAAAAATATGAAATTGATAATTCTTATTTCATATTTGGAGGATATAAAAGATAGTGATATGTATCTAGTTAGTCCATGACCATATGCATGCTTTATAGTGTGTACATAGACATGTACATAAAATCATGTGTTGTAGTACCTACTTGGTACAAGAGTATTCATACTCAGATATGTCTCGAACAATGAAATAAAGTTTCAAGTATATATTGAATCTAACCAGTACAATGATAAAGAAAGATCACATCAGAGATGTTTCTCCAGATAGAGAATATTGTGAATAGTTAAAGCTTCATGAGGTTTCTAGTCATTTATATACGAGATCTAGTACATAAAAGAGCAGTGCAATTTTAGTACATATCTATAAATAAAAATATAGGGAAAACATTCACTCATGGAGCCTGATTCATATGGATAGCTCTGAAAGGCCCAGGAAAATTTTCTTTTGTATATTCATCAATACTGAGTCATATCTCTTGAGAATGAAAAGAGTAAGTTATATCTCTCATTGTGATCTATATTCACATCAGCTATCTGATCATCCATTGCAATATACTGGAGCTTCACTACTCCCCTCTACACCATATCCCTGATATAGTGATAGTTGATCTCGATATGCTTCGACTTGTCATGGAACACTGAGTTCTCTAACAACTTCACACAACTATGGTTGTCATAGTGTATACAAGTAGCATCCAGCTGGAGATCAAATAAATTAGACAGTAGCTTCCTGAGCCATACTGCCTCACAACTAGCTAAACAAGCTGCAACATACTTTGATTCAATTGTACTCAGTGCCACACAGGATTGCTTCCTGCTAAATAAAGACATCACACATGATCCCATACTGAAGAAACATCCTGAAGTGCTCTTCCTATCGATGGTGCCTGCCCAATCTGAATCAACATAACCCTCCAGGTTCATTAGAGGTAATTTCAACTCAAAATGGGCCTTTTAACTTTAACTCAAATTCCATGTCATCATGTGTTAGCCAATGAAATTGCTTTAAATTTGAAATACTGTATAGGTCTTAAACACTTTTTTAATATAAATTTGGGGATAGGTATCATAAAAAAAACTACTTTTTTTGTTTGTATTTTTGACATATGTCCTTGTGTTTTTACTCAAATTTCAATCGGGAGAGCTCGTTGGATGCAAAATTAAATTTCACATCCAACAAGCTCTCCCGATCGAAATTAGAGTAAAAACATGGGGAGATATGTCAAAAATACAAACAAAAAAGTAGTTTTTTTCTTTTCTTCCTCCAAAATTAATAAATATTATTTTATTATTTTAACTATTATTTTTTATTTTTTTAGGAGGCCCATTTTGAGTTGAAATTTCCTCTAATGAATCTTCTGATTCATATCGTACTTGAGCCCATAATCAACTGTACCTCTCATATATCTTAGAATATGCTTTGTAGCAATCAAGTGAACATGTCTCGAATATGTCAAGAACTGGCTTAAGGTGTTCACAACAAAGCAAATATCTATTCTAGTGTTTGTTAGGTACATCAAGGACCCAATCATCTGACGATACATCGTAGCATCAACCAACCATGATGAAGCATCGCTCAATAGCTTTAGGTTCAATACCATAGGTGTGGCCATAGAATTGCAGTCCATCATCCCAAACCTTTTCAGGATCTCTACTGCATACTTCCCTTGTCCAAGGGAGATTCCATCTGCACTCTGCCACACCTCCATACCTAGAAAATAATGCATCATACCCAAGTCCTTCATTTTGAACTCGGTAGAAATCTTTCTCTTCGTATCAACAATCGACCCATCCATACCTGTCACAAATAGATCATCTACATATAGTAGGAGCATCACTGTATTTTCATCTTCAACCTTGTAGTAAAGGTTGGAATCTGCTTTACTCTTGGTAAAGCCCAAACTAGATAGAAAGCTGTCAATTATGTCGTACCAATTCCTGGGTGCTTAATTCAAACCGTACAGGGATTTCTTCAATCTGCATATATGAGACTCTCTGTCATGTGTCTCAAAACCAAGTGGTTGTTCTACATACACTTCCTCTTCCACTACACCATTCATCACTGTATCCAGGGAAAGTACTGATCTGATGGAAGTGTGTCTGGCTACAGGTGCAAAGGTTTCTTCATAATTTATTCCTTCTTTGTGTGAGAAACCCCGAGCAAAAAATATTTCTTTATATTTCTCTATGCTACCGTCTGCAGCATGCTTGATCTTGTAGATCCATTTGGAAGTTACAACTGACTTCCCTTCTGGTCTTGGGCAACATCCCAAACATCATTCTTCATGATCAATTGATATTCTTCGATCATAACATCCTTCCATTATTTCCATTCTGCCTCTTCTTCATAACTAGAAGGTTCTTTATCAATGAAATCACATAGTAATGCTACATACCCGAAGCAGGATCTGGTCCTTTTTCTTTCTCTATGATTCTCTTTTGAAGCACCATATATTTCTGCACCTTGGATAGGTTCTCATACCCAAGCAGTTTTCCTCTTATGAGGATTCTTCCCTGGAGGTGGATCTACAGGTCTTTGTGGTTCTTCAAACTCTCCATCTTCTTCTTGAGTTTCTTCATTCATGGTTGTATCATGAATTATGGGTGCTTCTGCTTCTTCAGATTCTTCAACAGGTTTCTTTCTGGATTTGTTGTAAGTTGTGTCTTCATCAAATGTCACATCCCTACTGATGTCAATCTTATTGTATCCTGAGAAATATATTCTGTAAGCCTTCGAGCTTCCAGAGTATCCCACAAATATACCCTTCTTTCATGAAGGATCTAATTTTGTTCTCTTTTCTTTTGGAATGTCTATGTACACAGGATAGACGAATATTATAAGATGGCTGACTTCTGGTCTCTTACCGAAGAAGACTTCTTCAGGATTTTTGTTCTCAATTACTCTATGTGGAGTATGGTTCTGTACATACACTATTGTTCTGGAAGATTCCACCCAAATATGCATAGGAAGATCTTGATCATGAAGCATTGCTCTTGCAGCTTCCATGATAGTTCTATTCTTCCTTTCTACAATCCCATTCTGTTGTGGATTATAAGGAGTGGAAAACTCCCTCTTAATTCCTAAGTCTTTGCATAAGTCTTTGAATTCATTAGATGTGAATTCTTTGCCATTATCTGATCGAAAGGTATTGATCTTCTTGTCTGTGTGATTCTCAATCAAGAATTTTAATTCCTTGAACTTACTGAATACTTCATGTTTGTTCTTCATGAAGTAAATCCATGTCTTCCTAGAAAATTCAAAAATAAAAGAAACATAGTATACATACCCGCTTAGTGAGCTTGATGACATAGGACTGCATACATTGGAGTGGATGATTTCCAAGATTCCTTTTGCTTTGCTTTCACTACTTGGAAATGTATTCTTTCTATTCTTTCCTTTCGCAAATCCTTTGCAGACCCCATCATGTTTTGCTTGAATTTCTGGAATACCTTCAAAAGCTTTACTTGCAATTGGTAGTGCTCTGTAATGCACATGTGCAAGCCTTCTATGCCAAAGTTCATTTGGCTCTACTGTATCATGGACCAAGGATTTTTCTAGATGGCCCTTCAATTTGTATATAACTCCTTCTTGTTCCCCAATCACTACTACATCATTAATAGTCTTTCCCTTTGGCCACATGATGACTTGGCCATCTATGAATGCAACCCTAATGCCTTTTGCATCTAATGCAGATATGGAGAGAAGGTTCTTCTAGAGTCCTGGTACAAATAATACATCTTGCATCCTCATAGACTTTCTAGAGTCTAGTTTATAAGAAGATTCCCCACTACCTTTTATTGGATATTGGTAGTCATCTCCAAGCTTCACCTTGTGAGGTGCATTAGAGGAAATTTCAACCCAAAATGGGCCTTTTAACTTTAACTCAAATTCAATGTCGTCATGTGTCAGCCAATTAAATTGCTTTAAATTTGAGATACCGTATAGCTCTTAAACACCTTTTTAATATAAATTTGGGGATAGGTATCATAAAAAAAAAATACTTTTTTGTTTGTATTTTTGACATATCTCCCCGTGTTTTTACTCAAATTTCGATCGGGAGATCTCGTTGGATGTGGAACTAAATTATACATCCAACGAGTACCCACTTGGAATACTTTTGATGGACCCCGCTACCCCAAAAACAAGAAATACCTGAAAAAAATGTGATGATGATGTCATCATCACATTTTTTTCAGGTATTTCTTGTTTTTGGGGTAGCGGGGTCCATCAAAAGTATGTCGAGTGGGTACGCGTTGGATGTGGAATTTAATTCTACATCCAATGAGCTCTCCTGATCGAAATTTGAGTAAAAACACAAGGAGATATGTCAAAAATACGAACAAAAAGGTAGTTTTTTTCTTTTCTTCCTCCAAAATTAGTACATATTATTTTATTATTTTAACTATTATTTTATTAATTTTTTTTAGGATGCCCATTTTGAGTTGAAATTTCCTCTAATGATTCATGTTTTGAAATTTTCACAAAGGATTCTTTGAATCCTATCATATGCTTGGAAGTCCCACTGTCTATAAGCCAATCATTGCTTCCATGTGTAATATTTCCTGTGAGAGCAGAAATCAAGACATATTCTGCATCACTTGAAGAGTCTTCACTTTCATATCTGGTTTTCTTCTTGGATGGTTCATCATCCTCTACAGCATGAGCATGATGTCTTTTATTGTTGCCCTTTTTCTTATTTTGTCTTTTAGGACAATATTTTGCAAAGTGTCCTACTTCATCACAAGCATAGCATCTGCCTCTAGAGAAATATTTTCTAGAGTTAGTTTTAGAAAAATGCTTACCTTTGGAGTGATGAGAACTTCTTTTTGTTTTCTTGGAATGTAATTTGAGAGCTTGATCTTCACTTCCCATCTTTTCTTCTCTAGCTGCTATCCTAGCTTCCTCTTGAGAGCATTCTTCCCATAGTGTGCTGAACTTGACTAACTTCTTTCTGGCACATATCCCTTGAATAAAGGAGTCCCATGATCTAGGGAGACCATTCAAGGTGGTCATTACAATATCAGCATTTTCCACTTCTTCATCTACTGCTTCTAGTTGTTCTTTGATTTGAGAAACTCTTGTGAAGTAAGACTAGATGGTTTCTGCATTCTGAATCTTCACATTCTTCAGTTTGTTTCTTAGAGTCATCTTCTGGTTTATGTTCTTCCCTTCAAACAATTTGGTTAGGGCATCAAACATAACTCTAGGTGTCTTTAGGGAGGAAACTTGTGGTATGAGATGATCCTTGATAGAATCAACAATGATTCTCTTTGCCATAACCATCTTCTTCTTGTGTAAGGCCTTAGCCTCATCTCCCTCTGGAACTAGAACCTCCTCATTAATGTAGGAGTCCAACTCATTTTCTTCCACGACCAGGGAGATCCTATACTTCTAGGCTCAGAAGTTATCAGCTCCCTCAAGATTTTCATCAAGCTTGGTATGATGAGACATATTAACTGAGAACCTGAAATGGAAATACAAAATATTTAGATCTTACCAGTTCAAGATGTTGGACTTGGATTTGTAGCTGAAATTCTGCAGTGCTGGTTCAGAGGAAGATTAGGGTTTTGCTTTTTTGAAGTTCTGTCCGACCAATTTCTTTAAAATTGATCCATAACTTTTATTTTAGGGAGGATATCAATTCAGACATGGGCTCACTAAAAAATTCCTCTTCTATGAAAAGCCCTAATTTTCGGCAGTAGTGTCGGGTCCAAAACTAAAAAACCTTAGAATTGGATTATTCTTTGACAGAAAGATGTGCCCTAAGGAGGAGAGTTATTCCAACCTTCTTTTTCTGAAAAACTATGGAGAGAGATCCACAAAGTAGGAATCCCTATTTTTGGCAGCTACACAGTGTCTTTTTCTTAGGTTAGCTCTGATTCCATGTTAGATTTTTAACATTAAGCTAGTATAACATTAGGATCTTTAACTGAGAGAACAACAAGCACAACAATCAAACACAAGAGACAATGAACACAGTGTTTTTCCTTAGGGAAACCATAAGTGGAGAAAACCCCACAACTTCCTTAGAGATAGAATCATCACCAAAATTAAAACCCCAAAACAGTAAGATGATCTCCCAATAGCAGTAACCTTCTTTCTATCTATCCCCAGTGTCTTCGCCTTCCTCAACTATGTGCTACACTTGAGTGTGTATGAGTTGTGTTTTAAATAGAGAGGCTAGCTCTCTATTTATACTAATCCCAACATGACTAAAACCCTACTAGGGCCGACCTCTCTAGGAAAGTCTAACAACCCTAGTTCCCTGAAACTGCGAGGACTTTAACCCTTAGACAATAGGAGGGTTATCCACAATGACTTGACATGAATTTTTTACATTATAGATCTTCCCGAGAGGAACATCAGGGCATGAAATGACTCAAGTACATTACAAATACATCCCGGAATAAACATCGGGTTACAATACATAAGAAATACAAGTGAATAAATTTTGAAGTTACATATACATCAACACCTTGGGGATCAATTGTGTTGATGGTAGGGATAATGTTGGTGGGTGCCGTTAACCCTTGCAGATCATGATAAGTGAGTTAACCAACTGTAACAATATTCCCTTCATGGGGGAATATCATGAGAGAGAAGACAGTTGATGCGACGACTCTCATGGTGTACATATAACTTCTTCGAAGGAGAAGGTTATAGTCCAGTTGAGCATTGAAGACCTCTATGTCGATTAGTACTGTCTTCCCGGCTAATGTGATGGGGACATGGGGGAGGATTCCTTGGGATTTAGTGGGATGGCCATCATAAGCCCATAGATTCATGGAGGATGGTTGTGGAATTGGTGATCCAAGTTTCTTCCAGACTAGGGTAGACATAACGCACATAGATGCCCCCTCATCTACTATGCACTGGTGCACAACCAAGTTCTGGATAAAGAATGGGATTTGGAAGGCAATGGTGGATGGCATATGTGGTTCTCCATTCTCTGAGTCGAATGTGATGAACTTGGATTTGAAGGGGTCTACGGCCCCAAGGGAGGCTAGTAAGGATTTTCGCTACATTGGGTATGTTTTGAGTACCTCAAGAGTAGACATGGCCGTTGGTGTTTGGGCCAAATCATCCATGATGCTATAGCTAACTGTAGCTCTAGCTATGGTGTTATTGGAAACTTGGCGTATTGGGGGCTAGGGGAAAGGGGGTAATTGAAGAGGTGCGTTGACCGATTTGGATGTATATGTCCTTGATGTGTCGACGGGTTCGGTGGTGGTACCGTACATATTCTATCTAGTTTGTAGGTTAACCTCTTCAATCGTCATGGTTAGCAGGTGGTGGACACCTGTTTCTACCATGGGAGGTGCCCTCGAAGTGTTGGGATTGGACTAGGGAGGGGGTGCGGTTGCCACCAGTCCTTGGACTGGTAGTGAGTTTTGAAGCACCATGGGGGGAGGTAATTATGGTGTCGAGTTGGGTTGGGGTTGGTTCATAGCATTGGCGGCCTATTAGGCCTCATTTTGCATGGCTTTCTTAGTGCGACCCATGAGGGGACACTCGAATGTGTAGTTCCCATAGACCTCATAGAGTGCGCACGGTTGGTTTGTGCACAATGGGGCGTTGCATCCAGGTGCATTTGGTCATGGGGGATTTTGGGTGGGTCGATTTACTATGGCATTGTTGGGAGGGTTTGGTTGTTAACTACCTCCCTACAGTTGGTTATTGGCTTGGTTCCAGGGCCAATTATTTCTAGCTTACCCTTGTTGGTTGTTGCGGGCAGGATGGTTGGGACGATTTTGTTGTGCAAATACTTGTCCCAATGGAGCGGGTTGAGTAGGGGTGGGGGCTTGAACCGCTTGCACTGGTTGTGCATAATAAATTTGGGTGGGATGTGGTGCCACAAATGTGGGAATTTTCCCTGCGTATTGTTGTGTTGTCCATGCCATGGCCTGAGCCTACTGCGGTGGCACAAGTTGTGCGTAGAAAGTTGTTGCTCCAAACTGGGACATCATTCTGGCATAGTCCAGAGTTTGGTTTTGGTAGGAAACACTAGCAGTGTTGCTTGGTTGTGGTGGAACTATAGGTGGTGTCAAACGGTGCTGTGGCTATTGGGAGACCGAGCCTATGATGCCATCTGCAGCATGGGATTCCCCCGGTGCATCTCGGTAGGAGGTACCCAGACGGGGAGTGTCTGGAATGACGGTGTAAAGTTATCCACACTGCGCATATATTAGGTCAAACTATTGGGCCTTTAGTATGGCATCCTCTTTGGATTGGGGATGTTCGGATGTGACATCCTTTGCTATGGGTGGGAGCAAGGTTTTGAGAAACCAATCCAAAAATATCCTGTCATCAAGTTGGATCTTGCAAAAACTACGACATCACTGCCACTCATGGATGTGGTCGGTTATATGTGTCGTAGTGCTCTGGTGGCAGGATAACAGGATCTCCACCCCTTCGTTGTATCTGACAGGGAGTTGGAAATACTGTAGGAACATGAAAGCTAAGGAGTTGAAATCTGGGTACTTGTCCTACGGTAGCTGAATGTACCATTTGGCTTCCGCACCTGTGAGGGTACGTTGGAACAGTCTTAATCTGATCGATTCATCTACAATGCTATTTGCGGAGCACCATAGATGAAATGTCATAATGTGATTTTGAGGACACTCCCCTGCCTTGCCTTCAAACTTGGGAATGTCTGATGGCAGCTTGGTTGGCATGGGAGGCCGAAAGGTTTGATGGTGGATGGGGTCATAATCGAGCCAAATAAGGCAAGTTAAGAAGAGCCATGAAATACATATTTGAACCCAGGTTGATGTGAGATGGGGGAGCAATGGTGGCGGGGTTTGCAGGTGCATAGTGCACTTGCATGGCTGGGGTAACTTGTGGTGGCACCATTGTAGATGGGCCAATTCCTGCAAATGTGGTGTGAGGTACAGTGTGGATGGAAGAGACACTACTCCCATGTGTGACAGGAGGGACAGTGTATGTGAATGAGGGACTACCCCCCTGTGTGACAGGAGGTGCAGTGTATGTGGAAGGTCTACTTCCCACAAGTGTTGCAGGTGGGACAACCTGAGTGGTTACTAAGGGTGGTGAGAGTTGACTGATGGAAGTGGTGGCAGTTGACTGTAGGGTTATTAGTGACAACTTATGGTGTGGACATGGGTCCATTATCTATGGCTGTACCAGAAAATGGGTCCAGATTTGCACCAGCCATGGTGCTTGATGGTGCAGTATGGAGGTCTGGTTCAGACTGATATGGGTCTAAATCTTAATCAGAGGATATGTGGCCTTATGATGGTGTGATATTTCATCGAGAATGGTCTCGACGGTGTCGGTTCAATGTCCCGAATTGTGGTTGTTCACCTCTTAGGTGTGAGGAAGAGAATGGGGGATTAATTTGTGTTAGATTTATGTATCAATCCAGTGGGAATGATATTTTGGACCCCGGTTTCAATGGCTTCCTACTGGTTGTAGGTGGTCACTCGGCACCCAAGACTACCAGAAGACAACACTTGTCTTTTTCCTCACATGATTTTCTACTCAATCGGTGGGGGTCGTTACCCGTTTCGCTTGGCAATTCCTCTTAGTAGCCAGCTACTTTGGGGTTCCCGTGGTACTCCTCACAATGATTTTTTGGGCTGATCCCAAGTACTTGCCATGGTTAAGGTAGTCAGGGACTTATGTCCTCAAAGACTACAAATTTTTGAACTTAGTGTAAATTAATCAATTTTAGTGGCTCTCTCAATGTCATGAACTGAGTGGGGTTGGTTATGTGGTATGGTGTATATGTGTTGCTACTTTTCTATTATCAGGTGGCTACAAGTGGTTTATGAATATGTCATATATTTCATATCATTATGAATACAAGCAGTAAATAAACAAAAATCGTGTAAACAGATACCATTGTTTTTACCCTGAATGTTGATGGCCTAACTAGGTGACTACCTTACACCTATATTCTTCTTCAACCGAGAGACGGTGTTGGGATCTCAACAAAATGGGACTAAGCCCATCCGTAGAT
Organism: Pseudotsuga menziesii; assembly: GCA_001517045.1. Lineage (NCBI taxonomy): Eukaryota > Viridiplantae > Streptophyta > Pinopsida > Pinales > Pinaceae > Pseudotsuga > Pseudotsuga menziesii. Next base: position 142,130 of record LPNX010354010.1, on the reverse strand, counting down.
CCACAGGTCACCTCCCGGATGCAAGGTTGGTCAACAGGGAGGACACATAGCGTTGTGAGAAGCCCTCCTTCTCTACCCCCTCTACCTTCCAAGTCATCTGTTTTTAATAGTTTTAAACAATATTCAGTAAAGGGCCTATTACTATACAAGATGTGCCCTTCGTCGTATCCTAGAATACCTCGAAGGGTGATGACTGGGTAGAGGAGGAAGGGTAAGCAAGACTATTAATTTTATGTCAGTTTTAGTTAGGCTATGTTGATTAAGCAATTAATTTTTTTTGAATTTACACTTTGTTTGTACATGAAATTGTAGTAAACTGAAACATAAACAAAAATAGAACTATTGTCCTATACAAAGGAAGCTGAGCCACACTGACAGTCCCTAGTAAACTAAAAATTAACCTCTGATTGACAGACCACACATTTCGGGTCAAATTTGGGGAGCAGGTCGCAAAATGTTTTTAGAAATAGGCGAGGGGGTCACACAGATTTCAAAGACAGAAGCGGTCTACCTTTCTGAGTAAAGTCACACCTTTTGGGGGAAAAAGGGTGACTTGGTCATGCCTGTGAGGCCTAAAAGAGTGACCTCATCCCCTGTTCAGGCCCAATAAGTGCGACCTACTTCGGATTTGGGGTTTTTCTGATCCTGAGTCCGATCCGACTGATAGTAACCTATACTGTGGCCAAACAAACTCGGATTTCCCTTGCAGATGCTTTGAAAACAACAAAAACTAAATTTAGCCAAGATTTAACCTAGATCTGACAAGAAATTTTAAAAACTAGGGCATAAAATGAAAAAACTTGAAATTTCAAAAAACTAAACCAAGGATCCTATGGGATCGACCTGGTATGGTCACCAGTTCTGTAGCAGGTATTTCTCCTTGCTACAGGGGTAGGAATGGCTCCCTTCCATCTATAGGATGGAAGGGTAGGTTCCTGCGTGTGGAAAATGCATAAAAGAAAAGCAGAACAGTAAGGAAAGCAAATGGACAAGAAACCACCATGAGCCCCTCTGCAGACAAGGTTAGTGATTGGCTCTGAGAACCTGCAAACAACTATTAAACAAAAATAAACTACAAAAAAAGATAAGAAGCAAGCCTGCAAACAAATATTGGTTAGGAACAACTAAACTACTAAAGCAAATACATAAGCAAAACTAGGTTATACCTCTCCTTTGGTGAAATGGGCCACCATGCCCTTGCTGGAAAAAGCACCTCCCTATCTCACTCAACAATGGAGGAGCTATGGCTCAATGGGGAATATGAGTGGAAGAGAGGGGGATGTGGGTGGCTTGAGAGGAAAAGAGTCTCAAGGCATCCACGGGTAACATAAAAGTATGCAAGAGAGTTGTTCTTTTAGAGTGACCCCCCACCCTCCTTTTATAGCTTTTTTTGGGGTTTTAGGGTTTTAAGCCCTTGGTTTGGGANTAGCTCCTTTTAGGGTTTTAGGCTCCTTTGAGGGGTTTTAGCCCCTTTTTGGAGGCTTTAGCCCCTAGGAGAGTTATTTAGGCTCATTTTTGGGGTTTTTAAGCCCCTTTCCTCATTCTTAAGCCTTTTTGAGGGTGTGGGGGTCTAATGGAGTGATACGAGGGTTGTGTGTGGATGTCCTTGGGTGGTGTAGGCCATGTAGTGTTGAGTGAGTAATTTTTCAGGTTAATAAGTACTACCTATTTAGGAGTAGTATATCTTGGGATGATGCCTGCTGGGGTGAAAGACTTGAGCCTATAATTATTAGGTGTTATAAATCAAGATTTATGGGAACCCGATGTTTCATGTTATGTTAAAACACATCAATATGAAGTATCACTTGATTGGCAGTCATGTTCATGTAAGGTAAAATTTCAATAGATAACTACTAATGAGAATATTGCAAATGTGTGGATAAAGAGGATGCCAGTGATGAAGCTCAGAAAATTTTGAGATAATCCTTGTATGGAAAAAAAAATTCTGGTAAAGCACATAATGTCTCTCTTGCTAAGAGGGATTGTTGTGTTATATCATTTCAAGAACTGTGAGTCATATCAAGTCCTACATATATACATCCTCATGTGTTGAGGTGGGATGCTAGTACTGTAGACTTGTGAGTAATATCAAATCGAACTTGTGAGTAATATATGTTAATATTTCAATGGTTATACAAGATATAAAACATTTAGAATCATAAAATCATAACCATATACAAAAGGATCACTAAAAGAAAGCCGAGGACATCCACACAAAAGAACACCAATATTTATCCTGGGAAAACCTCATGGGGAAGAAAACCCAATTTTTTTTCCTTAATATAGAATTCAGCTAAGTATAGTGTAAGACCCAAAGAAGAAGAATTATAAGACTCTGAGAATAATATTGGACTTCTTCCTCTCTCCCATAAGGAGTGATACTTCTCTCTTTAGCACAATTGCTTGAGTGTTCTACTTGTACAAATGAGGGAGGCACATATCCTATTTATATTGATTAGCTGAGAGGCCTAATAACCCAACTGGGCTAACTTTTCCTTGCTTCCAGGGCCCACTTGCCATAGAAGTCTCAAAAATACATTTTGATAATACTTTTGTGGGTACTACTGACTTGAATTACAACGAAGGTTTTAACTCAAGACTTTACATGATCAAATACATCAATGACATCTTAATCAGAGGAATAAAATCTCCCGGAGGGAGTAATAACAATAATAATACAAAATACAATATATTTCGCAGTTACATTTCTTTAACACTCCCTCTTAATAATGAAGGTGTTCCACAACAATACATATGTACCATAGACATATCTATCATCTAGAATCATATTGAGCATCATCATATATGGCATCATATAGACCATTATCATCTATGGCATCATATCAAGCATCATTATATCTAGCATCATCTCGAGCATCATCATCTATGGCATAATCTTGAGCATCATCATCTCTGGAATCATCTCGAGCATCATCATCTCTGGAATCATCTCGAGCATAATAGTGCTTGCCTAAAGGTGAAGCACTGTATATTTCAGTTATCCTACTAAATTAGTGGGCATGCATTCAATTGAATATTGAGATCAGTTCAATTCAACTAACATCAATTAAATACTCTTATTAAAGTAAGGGTGCATATCTTGTGCAAGGAGTGGAATCCAAGGTGATAACTTGGCACCAGTGAAGGAGGGACGTGAATGTTTTGCATTGAGGGAGTTTTGCTTGGATGGTGATAGTTTAATGCTCCCAGTTGATGCTCCACTTGATCCATTCACTATGTTGATGCTCCTAGAGCATTGTTGATGTCTCCATTTTCTATCTGATGCATGTTATGGTTTCTAACTTGTTATTAAAGTACTAAGCACTTAGCAATTTCATCATCATATTTTTAGTGGATCTCTCTTTTCTATTGCTGAGGTAATATCTCTTATTGAGAAATATGCTAATGTGTTGTAAAACATTCTCTGCAAGTATATCTATTATACTTAAAGAATTGTTGGTTTTTTTCATCTTATGTATTTGGAGGGCTTTCCCAAGGTACATCTTGTCTCGTATGGTTGAATGGTTTATGTGGCTTATTTGTCTATGAGATTCATATGTGTAGTGATTGATTGATAAAAGTTGTAAATTTTATAGTTCTACATTCATTCTCAAAATATTAACACTAAGAAGCTAGAAAACTATATCCATATGAACATCCATCACACTCTCCACATTATGCCCCATCTATCCTCATTACACCTTAACTGCTGCAAGGCCCTTCTCAGTTATTCTTATTCTTTCTCCTGTCCATCCTATACTTGGTGAACATGTCTATATGATGCTATTTACACTAATCATCATATTTTTTTGCACCAACAACCCATTTTTTATTTCTGTTTAATAATTTTTTGTGCAAGACCTTGAGGTCCTTTGATGCTCATGTTGGCTTCCATCATTACACCTCTACTTTGTAAGAATCAAGAGTAATAGGATATGAATCCTGATAAATATATTTAATTTCCCTACCCATCCATATTTTACAATATAGATCTGGTGATTGCACAATGACAATTTGGCCCTTTACAACATCCACTCTTCGAATGAATCCGTCTCTAGGCTTATTTCATGTGGGTCCAACATAGAAATCCTCAAAAGTAGGAAAATTTTACTTCAAGTAGGAATCCATAATTTCATGTTGAAATTTTGTAGGTTCACTATTATGTATAACTTTCCTTGTTGATGGCCAAAAGTTAGTTTCTACAAGATCAACAATCTCAAAGGGACTGTCCAAAGCTTTTTATATATCCTCCCAATAACTTAACTTGGGGAAACAAAATTACTCGTATCCCTTCTCAATCCCTTGCTTCTAAAATGAAATATATGTTTCTATTCTTTCTTTTATTTTGTCCAAGTATGAAGCTATTTTTGAATGTATATTTAACAACTTAGGCTACCCCATTGGTAAGTATGCACTACCATCTAGAAATGGCTTCCAAAAATTAATAGAATATGGCCATTTTTAATTCTGAAGTGATTCCCTACATTGCATGACTAGAATTGTATCTCTTAGCACAAATACAAAAAACTAACATTTTTTTTATATGGATGATCTTGGAATTTCTGTCCAAAAGGCGGGGTTTCAAAAATTTCTTAAAATCATAAAATCAATAAATTACATAAGGGGCCTAGAAATTTGATCTTCACATATCCTATATATTCATAATCTCTACGAGTGAAAATATAGCCTTGTACATTAGCTTTGCTGATAACCTTCCATAAGTTTCATCTAAGTCTTAATGGTTGTGTCCAACCAGGAAGAATACAACTTCACTGATATTGAACACTTTCCTTGTTGTCAAAAGATATAAAAATGTAAAGAAAAAATGATTTTTGTTATCACATCAGGAATTATCCATCTGCAACAATAATATGGGTGGTAGTTTTCTATTAGGCATGCATTTATCTCTATCATCGACACACAATATCATGTATCATAACATATTGTTTGTATATCACACACTTTTCATATGAATATAATTGCTATAGAGCATCATGCAACTGGTGCTTAGATGTTCCAATTTTGTAGAGAAAATATCCATATTTACCAACCATTGGTCATCTGAGACTCATTAATAATTTACCTAGGGATGCCACAATGAAATTTGACCCCATCTCTAAAAATGAGAGACTGCAATGCCAAATTTCCCAGTCTTATGCCCATGAGTCAATATAATAGTAATTGATATGGGAATATTCATAACATTACTAAAATCCTTTTCCTTCTTACCCATCCTTCGAATCAAACTCTCTGACTTATCCATTTTATCATGAACAATACTCAGATATGTCTTTGGATTTTTCTGTGAAGATAATATGTGAAAATAATACATTTGGATAGAACTTGTGATATGTTTATTATGAGATTCTTGATGTCCTCTCAACCTCTCCACCTCAGCTGTATCAGTGGTCCCCTTTATCTTGTATTGTACTGTAATGCACTCATTACACCTTGAAAAGGATTTGGATTTAGAAATTTTAACATCTTGAGAATATTCTCTCAACACCTTGATAAAGGAGGATTGCTATACTGGAGGCGAACCAATATGTTCGATTTCTTCATTTTCCATTTTTTGTAGCAAACCATGGGATATATTAGATGACAATAATTTCAAGGTATTCCTTGTTACATCTTCATTGATTAATAATGTAACATCTGGATATTTGTCTAAATTATCTTCTACAATATTATTAGTAGTAACTACTAGTGAACATTATTTTCCCTAGATTTTTCAAAATAACTATTACCATGCACAACTCTCACATCACCGTTTAAGAACATATTTTTATAATTGTAGAAAGTGCTCCTTTTTATCCCCTGGAATTTATACCATGCATTTTGACAAACGTCTATTGTGTCCAATCTCATTGCAAATAGGATTCTTCTTTTGTCATCTCCTTCTTTTGCAATAGGAGAATTTGATGCAATATAATTAAAACATATTGTCTTCTTGAATTTGCATTCATACTATAAAGTTTATTCACACATTCAACTATTGATTGAAATGAAATTGTTGGTATACAATGATTTGAATAACAATGCTTAGTGACAATTTTTGAAAGGAATGCATCTTCATCAATTCCAATATAGTAAGATATTGATCTTGACTTTATTTAAGAAAATTTAGTTCCAGCTTGGCACTTTTTAGAATTGTATGGCCTTGTTGTATTAAATTTGACATATGGATATTCACAATGGTGAGTACATGGAAGGACCATCTGCAAAGAAAATTATTCAATAATATTCCAAATATTGACCATGTCTTGTTTTGTGTTCATTTTGAGTATTACATCCAAAGGAACATCATTGAGTTAAAGATGTAGAAATAATAGATCAATGCTATGTGCAATGATGCTAAAAAGAAGCACAGGAAATAGATCTTTCTACTAAGAATTCTCACAAGCATACACAAGAAAAATAGAGAGAAGAAAAGAGACTGAATCACATGAATGAAGAGATGAATATTGGTGTGTATCCTTCCATTGAATAATTATGAATAATAGAGTACATAAATAGATCTTCCCTCATGGGAAAGTCGAATTGTAGCAAACCCCCATAGGTGGATAAAGCACTTGCTAAATCTATCAAGGACCTCACAAGTTGGCAAAATCATGAGTGAGTTGTCAAGGAGATGGAAATAACATTCTAATCCTAGAAAATGGAGAAAAACTAATGGAGGATGGGTTGGAAACAAAAGCTCCCAGTTTCCTAGTTGAACTAATTCATGCAGGGGTTCCCCCCCAGCATTAGAATTTGCTGACATTACTTGATTTGTGTATTTCCTTCCAACCATGACTGGTAAGGAAGTCCTAGTAATGGGGCAAAGATGTGAAACTGTAGGATTGTCATTTGGACCTGGAATACCTTGAAATGGAAGTTCTTCAATAGGACCCAACACTTGAGCTAGTGAACGATATCCATCAAGCCATGGCTTGCGAGAAGTCTCACCATAGGCTAGATGACCATCAGAAGAAGGTTTAATTTTTTATAGAGTCCAAGGGTCTGTATTATGGGGTAAAAGAGCTGAAATAGCTTCATGACGAGACACAGGTGGAGGAATGATTCTTTATACTCTCTCTGAAAAGTTACGATCTCGATCGAGAGATGCATTAATTCTTATCTATTCGTCTTCTCTGAAAGGAGGGTTCCCTAGTGAAGGTCCAATAATCATGAATTCAGCAATAGCTTGGTCCATAGAATTCCTCCAAAAAAGAGCATTCGGGTCATAATCTAGTGGAGTAGGACTATCGACACAACCTTCTAACGGTGAATGCATGGAAGCATCGGTTATAGGAGTAAGTTGAACCAAAGGGCTTGTATAAATAGTGAAATCTTCTCTGGTTTCACTAGCTAAGGCAGTTCCTATGAGAAAATTAGCAGAAGCTGGTTGTTCCATGGTTACCCCTTCTTGTCCTTCCACAGTAGGAGGAGAGTTAGGAGGTAAACCCTGCAATATACGAGAATGATGTCTCACAAGTTGCTCAGCCATGGTGGTGGCCGAAGTTATCTAGTCTAGGTCGAAAAAGGAGAAAAACACACAAACAAAAACTACGTAGAGCTAAATGTCACAAGCAGACTTAAGTGATAGGACAGGTTCAGAACAACCAGTCTCTCACTAAGATTGTCAAGTAGGTGCAAATCGTGATATACCTTAGGGGTACCTGCATAGTAATCTCCCAGAATGTTGTTTTTGGTGTATTGCTCCACACAAGATGGCCAAAGGGTTTTTCTCACATGGTCAGGGTATCCTAGTGGGGTCTCCTGTATATGCCAGGTACATGGGAGCTCAAATCGGTAGTAGTGTTGTCTAATGCACAACCATTCACAAGGGGCCTTCCGATATACAATCGAGTATGTGAAGTACCTTTCTATATACCTCAAGGGTACGTGAAAGGCCATTCAATATACCGACAGTACGTGGAAGAACCATGTGATTCTTGGGTTATAGTGCAGACAAATAGTCACAGCTCCTACGTTTTACGATGCCTGAACACGTCAGTAATCTATCACTCAAATTTCTATAAAATTTTTGACCTAAATCTACTATTAATTTTATCTGGACGATTAGGTGAATGTTTGTGAGGTGTTATCTCCAATAATGCAAATTGATCTAAATGTAAATGCAATTTTTGACTTCAATGAGAACTAACTAGGGTAAGGAAGAAACCTTTTTCTTTTCTTTTCAACAATATACCAAAAGAAAGTTGTTTTTAACAATCAAAACAAGATCCAATAAAGAATGCAAAAAATTTCTTTCAAACCCAAAAAATATTTCAAAAAAGCACTCTAAAGTTTCTAAAAAGGAAAGAAAGAAAACTAAGCCTCTAATGTGCATGCAAAAATAACTTTTGCAATAATGTCAAAAAGACCTATTTTTCTGAATTACACATGCAAATAGAAATGAAAAATTTTGCAAGTATAAACAAGAGGAAAATTAAATGATTATTTTTGTATTTTTCTAGAAAATATGAGGTACACAAAGCAGTTTTAAACAAGGAACTAATCTTTTAGGAAGAGGCTATAGGATTTCTTTTCAAAAGAAAATCTTTCAAATACTTTACTAAAAACCAAAACTGAACTATGTTTCCACTTTCGCTTATAACAAGGAAAAAAATGAAATTTTTGGATCTGAGCTCAAACAGAGAATCAGACTCACAAAAACCAGCAATCTTAGACAACAAACACACAAGCAAACCACACTAAAAACCTTTAGAGAATAGGGGAATTTAAATATTTGAACAAAAATTTCTTAAATAGGCAGTTTTGATGACCTACCTCAGCGCGTTGAAGACCACTACACCAGGGCATCCTAGGTTGAATCGACGCTTCTATATTTATGCACATAGGTGTCGTCGATGCTCTTTCAGTTGAGAGAGAAGGAGTTTTCGGTTCTCTGAACAAAGAGAGGAAAAGCTCCTTGGGATGGATCAGTGCTCTGTTAGCCAAAGGGAAAGGCATCGCTCGAACAATGGACTAAAAGGCTAAAAGCCTGCAGGAGGAACTAGAAAAACTGAGCTGGACTGAAAAGGGTAAAACTACTCAGAAAAGAGGAAACAAATCAGAAACATAAGATAGATGGCTTACCTTGTTAACTGAAATAACTAAAAGGAGAGAGAACAACCTTCATATATGGAATGGTTATGGAAGTTTGTAGATCTGATTGGATCTGCACCAGATCTGACTAGATTAAGCATCCCCAGTGAAGTCATGAATTTTTTTTGTCAGGAATTCTCAATCAGTGCATACACTGCTTGTTCCTCTACAATGGAAATCACAACAATAGAACAAAAAGACACAACAATGTATCCTTTCCTTGAATAATCATATTCACTAACATAAAAGACAACATACCTCAACCTTGGATCTGCTTGTCTTCTTTCCAAAAGTCCTTACAATGGTTCAATACCTACAGAATAGATCACAAGACAAAAAAATGGGATGAGAGAATCATGATAAATTGGCTATTCATATTGGTGATCAAGGAATCCAATAATATCTAATTACAATTAATATAATCAAATATAGGAAAGGGAACTGTCTTTGTATTAATATATGGATGAGAAAGAAGTACAACCAAAAATCCTTGATGTCAATGGCTTCGATCTCAACAAGAATGTCTACAATCTCCTATGACTATGAATACCTCTCCAACCACAAGATAACTCTACTTTTCTTTTGATTTATACTTCAAACTAGCAGCATAAGGATTCTTTTTCTGGCTTCCCCCACTCTCATCATGAAGGCTTCATTTATAGTCCTATAACTCAAGAGATGACTTGGAAAAAGGATATAATAAGATCCCTACAGGTGAGGAAGGAGAGTTCCACCTCTCCCAAGCATATAGGAACTAACCCCATGGAGGATTCTATATGGAAGCTTCCAGAAACGTTTTTTTTCTCATTTTCTAACCATCAATGCTCTTAGAAAAACTGATAAAGGTGTCAATCTAGGGTTTTTTCCAAAGAAAGGAGACAACAGGGCTTATGGGTCAACTGAGAGAGGTGCTGCCGGTGATTTGTCCAAAAAACATGAAGGTGCCATCCCTTCTAGGTATGGGAAAAAAGTGACCAAAGTGACTCAAATCAGGCATTCTGGGTGGTTGAAAGGCAATGTGAAATTCTCATGAAGGATGATAAGAAATGTGAGATTTCTAGGTGCAACATTGATGCTATGATGAAGAAAACGAAGAAGAAGAAGAGTGATATAACCTCCTTGAATGGCCTCCCAAGATCATGGGGTTCATTAACTCAAGGAATTTGTGCCAGAAGGAAGTTGATTACCTTCAGCAGACTCTGGGAAGAGTGCACACAAGAATAAGCTTTACTCATGATAAGAGAAGAGAAGATGGGAGAAACTGAAGATCAATATCTCACGATTCAAATAATATCCCTCAAGCAATGAGGAATATGAAGGAATCAACTCATGAATAACCTCTTATCCATCCTAGCATTTGGATAAGAAATGATGAAGCTGAAGGCTCAAGAAGGAGTCTACCCACCAAACAAATAAAGATAACTATTCAACTATCATTTCATGATATTGTTTGGTCGTGCATTTTTTTATATTCAATTGATGAGTTATGCATGTTTGAGTATTTGCATTTATACTACTGAATTTCACATGATGGGTAGAAAGTCAATGATTTTGTACAACATTCCATTTTCTATATCGAAACCTCTTGCTAACATATTAGGAGTAGTACACACTCTTAATAACATTGGGGTAGAAGGAATCTAGAAGTTATTCTATGTGTACGGGATATGAATGAATGCTGTAGCATTGACTAAAATAGTTGCATGGCTATGTGACATATAGTTGTTACTATTAATATGTTTTAAAAATTATGAGATGTTTCTAATCATGTAACTAAACTTGACTTGTAGATCATTCCGAAGAACAAGTAACGACAATTCAAAAGAGGAACATGAAGCTTCCCAGGTCAAAGACACCATGGCGACTGAAATAACTTTAGAAGAATATAAAGAGAACGATAGATCCAACTCGAGATATGAAGACCACCCTGGGAATAAGAAATAATAAAAGATGAATAATAGTATGATTATATTTCCAAAGAAATAAAGAGGCCTCATACACACTTGAGTTATGTGACACTGTTGAGCAACATCATTGATGCAGATCCTTCCAGCTATGAGGAAGTATCCAAGAATAAAGGGAAGGAGACTATGATCAAAGAGTACCAATTCAAGAAGCATGATGTCTAGGATGTGGTGTCGAGACCTAAAGGGAAGTCCATAGTGTCTTCCATATGGATCTAAAAGATCGATCATGTATTATATGGCAGCATCGTGGGATATAAGGCAAGACTCATAGCACCAAGATTATCACAAGAAAGAAGGAAAATACTATGAAGAGACGTTTGTACCAGTGATGATTCAAGGAGGATGTATATGTAGAGAATCCACTGGGAGTTGAGACACGTGACAGGAAGAATCATGTGTTCAAATTAAATATGGCCTTGTACGATCTCAGAAGGCAGCCATGGGATAGCACATACAGTTACATGAGGGTATTGAATATCACCTAGAGTGATGAAGATCTTAACCTTTGCTACAAGGTTGAAGATGAAAGCCTATAGAGGATGACAAGCTCATAGATGGGTGTGAGAAATAAATATCAACAAATTTAAAGATAAATAATCTTGGTATCCAGTGACCCTAAATGGATACATAGAATATTAGTAGTAGTGGAAGCTACTTGTTACTCTAATACATAATGTTTCAATACATAGAGTATGAAAGGAAGAGGGAGAATGATGCTTTGCTTCAGAGGGAGTGACTGTAGAAGATCCTTAGGTTCGACATGGTACGACAGGATGGAAAACTTACTCATGGACCTATGATTTACTCAGAGGAAAGTGGATTCCAACCTTTACTTCAAGGTTGAAGGTGGAATACAGTGATCCCCTTGTTATATGTCGACAACTTGTTCTTGATAGGAAAAGAGGAACTCTTTAAAGATGCAAGAAGGGGACTTGATACAGAGTTCAAGATGAAAGACCTAGGGATATTGTACTACTTCTTAGGTATGGAGGTGTGGAAGAAGGCGAATGAGATTTTCCTTGGTCAAGGGAAGTATGCAATGGAGATTTTGAAGAAATTCAGAATGTTGTACCCAAGGTGATAACCACACCTATGGAATAAAAGTTGAATCTTTTGTGTGATGCTTCATTAGATACGGTTGATGCCATGATGTATAGTCAGATGTGTTTTTCATTGATTTGCTCGACGAATACGAGACCAGACATATGCTTTTCTATGAACAACCTGAGCCAATTCCTGACTGATCTGAGACATGCTCACCTAGTTGCAAAGCATGCAATGAGGTACCTGAAGGGTACAATTGAGTATGGGATCAAGTATGATATGAATCAGAAGAATATCCTTCATGGTTATGTTGATTTAGATTGGTAGTGCCACTGATAAGAAGAGCATCTTGGGTTTCTTCTTCAGTTTGAGATCCAGTATGCCCTACTAGTTTGGAAGGATTCAGTAGTGCATGGAGCTCAGTACAGCCGAGGAAAAATATGTTGCCACTTGCTCGGCTATTTGTGAGGTATTGTGTTTCTTTTGAAGGATAATATTTTATTTGATTGATCTGAATTGAATTTTTGTATGATGCAGAGAGGTGAAATTAAGATCTAGTATGTGATCCATATCGATATCTCTCGAAAGAGGGAGTGAGGATTTCTATCATAGCCAGTGAGACAGGTTGTATGAGCATAAAATCCTAGAAAAGCTAGTATGGTTCTCAAATGTAATCAATCCTGTAGGTTTTCCTTGGATGTAATCAGTCCTAGAAAATATCCAGGTTATCCTTGGACATAATCAGTCCTAATGTGATTCTATACTAGAAATATCCAGAGTGAATTTTGAATACTTTAGAGAGAAGATTGGTGTACTTCAGATCGAGGTTCCTTCCAAGGGGAAGTGATAATTTCTGAAGATGTAGATACACATAAGCCTTTACAACATGGTGGTAGTTTGGTCCTTCCATGGTTGTTGATTTAATTGCTGGAGACTTTCCAACATGGTGGTAGGTTGGTCCTCCCATGGTTGTTGATGTAAGTGCTGGAGCCTTTCCGACATGGTGGTAGGTTGGTCCTCCCATGGTTGTTGATTCCAGTTCTTGACCTTTTCTGACATGGAGGTAGGTTTTTCCTCCCATGGTTATTAATGTAAATGTTGAATATTTTCTGACATGGTGGTAGGTTTTTCCTCCCACGGTCATTGATGTAAATGTTGCACCTTTCTCAAATGGTGGTAGGTTTGTCCTCCCATGACGGTGGATGTAAGTGTTTTGTTATGTGTATCTAGGTTGTGCTCTGTGTGATGATGAAATGATATAAAAATGATGAGGTAATAGTAGGGTACATAGGTGTTGCAAGGCATGTAATCAGTCCTGGGATGCTCCTTCAGGTTTTGTAGTGGTATATAATCAGTCCTACGAGATCCTACAAGTTTTTCAAGAGGCATATAATAAGTCCTGGTATGTACCTACTTGATGGCTTGCTCGCATAGATGATGAAGACCTACATGGAGGCTAGGCCTACATCTAGCATGAAAAGGAACTGGCACTGTAGAAACTTCTGGTGACAAATAGTATGGGATGATACTAAAATTATAAGAATATGATGGTAGCAGCTATAATGAAGACTCTATGAGTCCTTGATGATGATGATGTGATGAAGACCTGACCGGATGTGTTGATGAATTTGTAGAGAGAGAGTACCTTCATAGTTAAGAGGGATTATTGATGTATTTGTAACTTTGGAAGATATTATGATGTATGTTATCATTGTATGTTGTTGTACCCCCATTGGGTATGTGTGTTATGCCTTTACAGGATGTCTAAATTGTGTCTAGACCTTGATGTACAACCTCTATTGTAATTCAGGGAAATAGTACCCAGTGTAACATCATGTAATATGTAATTATGGTCTCTCTAGGAGAAGTGAGCCCCATTTGAGATGACATGTAGGCTCGGGTATTATATTTGGTTAGTGACATGAAATGGTATAAATAGGGAGGCTCTCTCCCTCATTTATAAATCTCACACACTCGAAATCGTATGAGAGAGAGAGAGACAATAAAAGGAGGAGAGAAAGATAGCTAGTGAACATTTCTTATTACTTCTTTTGATCATCTTACTATTCTGAAGAAGTTTACAAGGTTTTCTCCTTTATGGTTTCCATGATGAAAATATTTGTGTCTTGTGTATATTTTATATATTTGTTGTACTTGTTATTATTTTAGATAAAGATACTAGATAATCTAATCAGGTCTTAAGAAAAAATAACACTTATAGCCATGACCAAGTTGTTCGATCTTTCTACAAATGAGCTCAAGATTAGAAGAGCCCCAACCTCATCATCAAAGTTCACTTTACATAACTTAGATGACTAGTAAGCATATTAAATTCATTGAAATGGTCGGAAATAAATCCGTCTTCTAACATATTCATTAAAAATACCTTTGTTATACCCAAATCCTGTCACCATCATGTGATAAGACCCTTAAGTTCCATGTTTTCCCTTAATCCCAGCACTTAGAGTGGAAACCTACGTTGTTTGTCAATTATACTTGAAAAAACTCAGCACCACGCTTTCCTTGTGCCCCATGAGTGGTACCTTGCTCACCATCGCATGTATTCTATTTTGAAGAAGCAGTGCCACCGCCTATGGTCTTTGGTCCCGAAGCGTTTCTCATCTAAATCTCTCTGTCATAAGAGAAGAAAAGTGGTACCCTGGGTAAAATAGGAAAAAGAGAATTTTATCGAGGCTTCTAGATCATGAGCCTTGTGTCCTCCCTTATCCCTATCATTATGGGTCAGTTGAGCTTGAGATCCCCCATGGTAGGATCTTAGAGCCACCTCACCCATGATTATCTCAACTATTCCTATCCATTGAGCCTTATAAATACAAGATCATGTCCATAGTTGAGGGGGAGAACTATAGCGGTATTGTTATGTTGTTGGATTGACCACTTATCCCAAGCCATTAGAGAGA
Source organism: Pseudotsuga menziesii (assembly GCA_001517045.1). Classification (NCBI taxonomy): domain Eukaryota; kingdom Viridiplantae; phylum Streptophyta; class Pinopsida; order Pinales; family Pinaceae; genus Pseudotsuga; species Pseudotsuga menziesii. Next base: position 127,105 of record LPNX010354010.1, on the reverse strand, counting down.
ATAGAGAGCAAATTTGGAGCTTATGGGGATGAAGTGTTTGTCTCGTGGATATGCTTGTCAACACTAAGGAAATGGTTGTAAGCTTCTCCATACATTTTTAATGCAAAACTAATTTCCATCCCACATTACTATTGTTTTGATTTCACATGTATATGTTGTTAGATTCCTTAGTCACTAACATGGATAAGTAGATGATTTTCTGGTAGCTTTGATGTGTTTTCATGTTTGATCTATTTGCAGGTACACAAGTTCACTATCGAAGCAACATTCTAGGTGTCTCTGACATTCAGGGAAGGTCTTTATCATTTTTCGTTCACTCATTTGTTCTGGATCTGAACCATTCAGACCAAAAAAATAGCTTCTATCCATAGAAGGTGCAATATTCCTAATTATAAATCTGGTGACTCTACTGGGGAGGTCTGCATATCTTAGTTGATCTGATCTTCCTTAGTTCTTGAAATCTTGTTCGAATCCAGGCTCCATCTCCAACTCTCTTCAGTGAGATCTACCATATTACTCAGTGAATTTTGGTTTGAAACTTTCAGATTTGTTTAGACCTGAATTATTTTGACTTTTTATGCTCTTTTTTACTATCAATCCATCAATTTTTTCCTCAATCTGATCAATTTTTAAATTGATCTTTCGTTCTCCTTTGTGTTTTGTATCTACTCAGGGAACCTCCCATGCACTGTTGGAAATAAGTGGTGCCACTTCCTGAACCCTGTTAGTAGTACGCGGTGCCACCGCTTGAGTCCCGTTATCCAGAAGTGGTGCTCGTCTAGAAATGCTCTGTCAAGACCTCTCTAGCGCGGTGCCAGGTAGGCCTTGTTCCAAGACTACTTTTTTCTCATTTTTTGCAAAAAATTGAGTTTGTTTGCTTTCATCCCTGCACTGTCAGGCTTGTGTGTTAGAATCTGAATGCTTATGGTTTGAAATTTTGTGCTAAAAGATTGGTTTGATTGAAGAATTCAAAAGCTAGATTAGGCTTGTTGATTATTCATTTTATTTAGTGCTTGTTGGTTGTGATTGTGAAAGGATTTCTTTTTTAAAAGCTTAGGTGTTAGTGAGCTCTCTTTTCATTTCTATTATAAATACTAAAATAAAGACCATTTGATTAGCATCTTGATTTCATTTTTTGATTCCCTAGAGGACTTCTTTTTGCTTGTTAAAAAGACATTTTTTGACTGAGATTAGGTCATTATCATTTTTTAGCATAAGACATTGGATCTCTTATTAGCCTCACAATATTTTAGGTTCTCTGTGTTCTTTTGTCTCTTTTGCATTAGTACTATCTCATCAAGATAAAAAATATTGTAGTTTTAAGTTAGATATATCTATGCTTTAAGAAAAATAAAAAAATAGAGTGCATATGCATGTAGTGTGCTTCTTGTTTTTCTTTTAGGAAAAGAGACTCTTCCCTTTTTGATTGCTTTTAGAAAAGAGAAGTGAGTTTTGAAAGTGTTGCTTGTATTTGATTTTGTTTTGTTCAAGATACTTGTTTGGGAATTTTTGGTTTTAAAACAAAAGAAAATACTCTCTTTTCCTCCCGTAGGTAAGCATACCATGAATGGTAAAGTAAAATATTTGCATATGCATACTACATGGTTTTACTTTTTCAGTCAAAATTCCATGCATTCACCTAACTGTCCACTTTAAAATTAACGGTAGTTATAGGTTAAAATTTACATATCAATTTGAGTGATAGGTTAGTTCAGGCATCGTTAAGTGTAGGAGCTGTCATTACTCATCTGCATTACATCCCAGGACTCGCGCAGTTATTCCATGTACCGTCGGTATATCAAATGGCCTTTCATGTACCCTTGAGGTATATATAAAGGTACTTCATGTAATCGATTGTATATCGGAAGGCCCCTTGTGAATGGTTATGCATTAGACAGCGCTACTATTGATTTGAGCTCCCACGTACCTTGCATATATCGGGAGACCCCACTAGGATACCTTATCCATCTAAGAAAATCCCTTTGGTTGTCTTTCTTGGAGCCATACACCGAAAATAGCATTCAGGGAAATTACTACACATGTACCCTTGAGGTATATCGCGAGTGGAACCTTCTTTACAATCCTGGTGAGAGACCTGACTATTTGAACTCCTCCTGTCATTGAAGTTTGCTTGTTTGGCCTATAGCTTGAGTAGGGAAAGTTTTGGTATGTTTTCTAGTTTTTTGAGACCCTAGGTTAGATAGGAACTGTACAAACTAGCTGAGCTAAGACAGTCCAGAAGAGTACGGGGCTTGCTACCTGATTTTATTCCTATTTCAGGAAAAAATCCAATGGAAGCTATCGACCAAGGAGCTGCTACCACCTCCCAAGTGGGAGATAATGTGGTTGCAGAAAGTGGAGGACCATATCTTTCACACTCGCCTCCCTTGGTCCAACAACCTTCTCAGGGTAATACTTCATTCCATTCTCCCATAGAAGGTCATGTTGATGATACTACCCATCCGAATTATGGTCCCAATGATCCATTTTGGGATACCTCTATACGACAAGCCATTGATCATTTGGCACCTGTTTAAACTTTTCTAAAGAAGTTTCTTTAGATGAAGAAGAACGTAGACAATACCACGCAAAAATGATCCATGCACAAGAGATTGAAAAGAAAATATATGACATATTGGGCACACCACCATCACGTTCCATATCTATTCCTGTGAGATATCGTTCACTTGCCAATTCTATGAGACCCATTGAACTGATTCTAGATCACATAGTGACCCCACATAACCTAGGTCAAACTACCAACCCCACCACCTCCCATATTATGTCTATTCCCAGTCCTCCTAGGTCTTCCGCACCTTGGGCTCAACCTTCAATTCATTTTCGTCATTACCTTCTAGTGCCGGGGGGAAACCCCGACATGACCTACGTTATCTGGCACCAGAATTGTACCTAGTCAAGGACAGACCTCTGGCATAGAGAAATCTACAGTTTATGTCCCTCCCACCCACACTAATGTGGTTAAACCCCCATCTAGTTTAGGAAAGCCCTTGGTGGCACAACCTATAACCAATCAAACCTCTTGGGGTTATGGTTATACAACAAATCAAATACTTGTAGGAAACATTAATTATCTACTCAACCCTATAGGAATTCCTTATACTGGAATTCCATATCCTAGTAATACTTTCACGCCATGGGGGAAACCTTACTGTTCCTACATGCCAGCTATGGGGGGGATACCTATACATACTACGGGAGGTGCCGGAGGACCACCTTATGGAGTTCCTCCCCTTGGGGGGCCTAATGGCCCTGGAGGACCTAGTGGCTTTCCTCCTTATGGTCCTAATGGTCTTGGTTGTCTTGTGGGGCCTGGTGGCTTCCCTCCTAATGGCCCCAAAGGGTATGGTGGCCCTCCTCCTATCAATATCAATATTACCAGTATGTGCAACCTAACCATCAGTTACCTTTCCTAGCAACTTTGGAATTTCCTGATTTGTCCAAGTTGATTAATGACCCCATTCGACATAACCCCTCGTGGCCTCCCATTCCGGTAAATTTACCATTGGACATTCCAAAGTTTGATGGGAAGTAGGGAGATGATCCAAAAAACCATGTCATGACATTCCATATATGGTGTTCTTCAAACTCCCTCATGGATGATTCAGTTCGTTTAAGACTCTTTCAGCGAACTTTGACTGGTACATCCGCAAAATGGTACTTTGAACTTCCACAACATTCGTTTGTGGATTTTGGCTCATTGGCAATTGTATTTATTACACACTTTCAACTTCCTATTCATTATGAAATAGGTATTGATCTATTAACTTATCTATGATAGAAAACCTCCACCCACATATTCGATCATATCCATGACTGGAGAAGGCAGAGAAGACTTATTAAGGCTCCTATTCTAGATCAGTTATTATCTGATTGGTTTACTAAATGTTTGTTGCCTCCAATTTCCTGAGTTGTGGCTATGGGCGGTGCTGTTACTGAAGAGAAAACCATTAGTCGAGCCTAGTATCTGGACTTCATATCTTTCCAGTCCAGAACTTTGTATGACTTGATTCCTCAAGCTCCTTGCCCAAGCACTGATCCTGCAAAGCCACCAACAAAAGTCCCTATTGATGGGGTTTTTGGTTCAATCCAGTCCCCGTCAGCAGCAAAACCTGCCAAGCAACCCCAGCTTCCCACCCCTACTCCTTTGACTCCCAAGGTTTCCGCTGAGGTCAATTCTATTCAGAGTATTCAAACCTCTGGAAATAATAAAAAGAAAGGTAAAAGTAAAAATAAAAAGCCTAGAAACCAACAGGAGAATCCAAAACCAACCACCAATAATAATGATAAAGGGAAAAGAAAATAAAAAAATCCATGCCTGCTATGTAGAGGTGACCATTTCACAAAAGAGTGTCCCCGTCGAGACGAAATCACCCAATTTTTGAAAAAAAATCCTGCACCGGCAGTTCTCACAGATCCTTTTCCCTCTCAACAACAACTGATAGACCACATGTCTAATCAAGGAAACTCTAGTTCATTAAAGGAAATTCACATGATGTCCCAGATGCCATTAGTTTGCAAACTTGAATTCAGAGTTATGACAAACCCGCAGATAAAAAAGAAGACAATTCTTCTTCAGGAAAATCTCCCTCTACTGGTTCTCCCACTCCTCATCTACTGCCCCCTAACCATCGAGAAACCTACTCTCGATATGGTTTTGTGTCCACCCAATAGTACTCTTAGGAAGGCTATTTTTAACCCTAATTCTCGAGCTGCTCAATTTATAATGTAGTTGAATATCTCGCTCAGGAACCATGTCCAATGTCTACCTTAGAAGTGCTCCAAAGTTATCCTACACAACACAAAAACTTGTTAACCGCGTTAGGAGCTTTAGACCTGGACAATACTAATTTGATTCATTTCAATGTCGAGAACTATAAGTCTATACTACCTCACAAACTTGCTTTCCAAATCATCAAGAAAGTAGTCAGAAAGAAAGTCTTTAGGACTGTCTCGGATGAAGGATCTTCAACTTCGGTTTTGTCCCTTTCTTGTTGTAAATCTATCGGCTCTCCCGAGCTTATAATTTCACCTATGACTCTGAAATCCTTTGATGGACGAGGTTTCTAGCCCCATGGTCTCATATCAGCCCTTGCAGTCGATATTGGGGGAAAAACTATTTCTATTCAAGTAGAAGTAGTGGATGCCTTATTAGATTACAACCTCCTTCTAGGAATAAATTGGTTTTACGCCATGACTAATATCGCTTCGATGGTATTTCCAATAGTCCAATTTCAACACCTATGGAAAATTGTAACCATTGATTAGCTTGATTTTTGTATGTTGGATGTTACTACCTCTACATCTAATAACATCCCTATGTTAGGCTAGTACCCTCCTCCTTACTAGTCGATTGGGGTAGGCATGTTGAAGGATTCGTCCCTTATGGGGATTTTTCCATCCACTCCTCCTAACATAGACACATCGATAGTAAATATGATTGCATCATTTGATTATGATCCCAAGGGAAAACAAATTGTTGAGTCCACCTCGTTGAGTCCACATGAAGAAATGTACAACATCATTCAAACCCTTTCCGATGATCACACTGATGAACTTCATCTGGTGGCTTCGGATCCTTACCACCTACCCTACTAGTTAAAACCATCTCTTCCTATTATGGATTATCTCTTTGAGACTTTTCCTTTCGATGAGTCCATTATGGAGATCATGAATACGAATGAGTCCATTTGGGAGGATCACCATCATAGATCCTTGTTCCTCCCCAACACCAGTTCAGTAGACCATGACTTTGCATCCCTGTTTTCCACTGATATTGTCAACACACCTAAAATTCCTATATTGTTGCAAGACATAGATTCTAAAGGAAACCTATGCAACATTACTCAGACAAAGCTGATTGACATATAAGCCAATCCTGGTACCATCAAGCATGTTCATGTTGGTCAGAACTACTTGACAGATGAATATGAAATATACAAGGCACGTTTCAAAGAATTCCATGATATTTTTTCCTGGTCTTATGAAGAAATGTCGGGGATAGAACCATCCATTGTGGTCCATGAAATTAAAACCTATCCCACTGCTAAACCTATTAGGAAAAAACTAAGGCAATTCCATCCATGGAAGGCTGCAGCTATTAAAGATGAAATAGAGAAACTTCTCAAAGCTGGGTTTATTTATTCTGGACCCCTGATGGAATGGGTATCGAACATTGTCCCTGTCAATAAAAAGAAGGGAACCATTAGATTCTATATCGATTTTAGATATTTGAATAAATCTTGTCCCAAAGACAACTTTCCTACTCTGCATATCGATCAAATTATCAACAACTGTGCCGGAAGTGTCATCTTCTCATTCATGGATGGATTTTCTGGCTATAATTAGATTGAGATATTACCCACCGATTAGCACAAGACACCATTAATTTTCCCATGGGGAACCTTTGCATATAGGAAGTTACCATTTGGCTTAAAAAATGATGGAGCCACTTTCCAGCGTGCGATGTCCATTGCGTTTCATGATATTAAACATATTGTTGAACCTTACCTTGATGACCTCCCTACTCATTCACAGCAACGAGAGGACCACCCTGGTCATCTTAGAGACATTTTCTTGAAATTTCGTCATTATAATATACGGATCAATCCACATAAATGTGTTTTCTGCATGGAGACGAGACACCTGTTAGGTTTTGTGGTCTCCAAGGATGGCATCCAGATAGACCCATTGAAAATTGCCTCCATTTTAGCTCTACCAGCCCTAACCATTCTTCTCGAACTGCAAAGTTTGCAAGGGAAGGAAAACTTCCTCCGCCATTTTGTGTGCAATTTTATAGAGAAAACACACAGTTATATGCGTCTCCTTAAGAAGGACACTCTATTCTATTGGGATGACCAAGCCCAACATGCCTTTGATAATCTCAAACATGCTCTGACTCATTCACCCATGATACACCCCCCAGATTATTCAAAGGATTTTCTCTTATATATTTCTGCCTCCACTACTACCATCACTATGGTTTTGGTGTAGGAAAATACCGACGGTCAAGAGCACGTGATTTACTATCCTAGTAAGAATCTTATGGACTATGAAACTCGATATTCACACATGGAGAAATTAGCATTGGCCATGATCATTGCTGTTCAAAAATTTCGTCACTACATTTTGCTCAGCACTACCACTATATTGGCAGAACAAAACCCTATGTATTACAACCTGACTCGTCAGGTGCTCAGGGGAAAGTACTCCCGATGGATAGTCATACTACAGGAGTTTGATTTGGAATTTGCCAAAGCCACATCAAATAAATCCTTGTTATTTAATGAGCTCATGTGTGATATTCCCTGTGCTTCGATGAAATCTGATCCCAGTGATTCATTTCTGGATGAATTCCTGTTCCTGATAAGCACTAGTGACCCATGGTATGGAGATTTACTCATTTATATCCAAACACAAATATTTCAGCCAAATCTATCTCGTGACGATCACCGCCATATCTGTCACCACAAAAAATAATACCTCATCTTGAATGACACCTTGTATAGACGTGGGATTGATTCTATTATCTGGTGATGCCTCACCCATGAGGAAGCTAAACAAGTGTTTGATGATTTCCACTTTGGAGCATGTGGCGGTCATTTATCTGGGATGGCTATAGCCCAGAAAATCCTTTGTGCTGGTTATTGCTGGCCTTCAGTCTTTAAAGATTATCACAATGTTGTTAAGAAATGTCCACATTATCAACATTTTTATCCCAAAAAGCGCACTCATCCTGCTCCGCTACACCCCGTCATTGCCATTGGCCCATTTGCCAAATGGGGGATTGATTATATGCATTGTAAGCCTACCTCAAACAGGGGGCATGGTTACATCATCGTAGCCGTTGACTATTTTAAAAAGTGGGCTGAGGCCATGCCTACATATGTGGAAGATGGTAATACTGCCGCTCTTTTCCTGTTCAATCATGTCATAACTAGATTCAGAGTCCCACAGTACATAGTTACTGATCACGGATCACATTTCCATAATCAAATGATGGAGGAACTAAGTTCCAAGCTAGGTTTTCTCCATGAAAACTCTACGCCCTATTATCTGCAAGCTAATGGTTAGGTAGAGGCCATTAACAAAGTTTTGAAAACTATGCTTCGTCAGATGGTTGGAGACCATAAATCCAAATGGCACCATATATTTTCTAGTCCACTCTTTGGGCTTATTGGACTTCGGTGAAAACAACTACTAGTTTCACACCTTTCCAGCTTAACTATGGACTCAAAGTTGTCTTACCAATTCAATGTCACATTCCATCCTTGAACATTGTCGTTGAACTTCTCCCAGACACTTCTGCAGAGGAAGAGAGATTTTTATACTTGAACAACCTTGACAAAACTAGGAGAGATGCTGCCTTGGCTAATGAGGCACACAAGAAATGCATCAAGGCGCAATATGATAAATCTGTCCAATCTCGTGCCTTTAATGAGGATGACCTAGTTTTGACTTACGATCAGAGATATGACAAACTAGGGAAAGGAAAGTTTGAATTGATGTGGTATGGTCCTTTCATCATTTCTAAAGTTTTAGAGAAAGGGGCCTACGAGCTAGTAGACTACAATGGAATCCCTTTAGGGCAACTCCACAATGGGTTGTACCTAAAGAGGTACTATGCCTATATCTCTCTCGGATAGTATCTTGTATATATATGTATATTGCTTGACTTTCAGTGTGATTTAAGTATTTTCAATATGGTTTTGAGTTTAGTGTCTATATCTATTTATACCATGTTTTGGTCATTCAGAGTAGATGGCTTTCTATGGATTCATTGATGGTGCCTTCCGCCACACCTTGAATCTTGCCTCAGCTGCTTGGGTTCTCTATTCACCAGCTTATGATTTTGTCATTTCAGGAGCAGTTTGTATTGGTCCTGCTACCAACAACATCACCGAGTATCGAGCAGTCATAGGTATTCTGACTGAAGCTGCCTCCCAATATGTTTGCAACTTGGTAGTCTTTAGGGACTCGCAACTAGTAGTTTGTCATCTAAACCATGTTTATACCTTTAGGAATCCCGTTCTTCTTCGCGTCTTCCGGAGGGTATGCTTGTTAGAAAGTTCATTTGAAACTATCACCTATAGGCATATCCCTAGGGAACATAACATAGTTGCTGACTCATTAGCTAATTACGTCCTAGATTGACATATTTTCCATTCGTGACATGAAAATCAAACATGGTTCATTGTAAATAAACAATTAAAGACACATAAAACTCATGTAAAATACATTCACCATTTGAGATGTATAAACACCAGGTAAAAGTCTGTATATATATATATATATATATATGAACATGTTTTACAAAAATAGGTCATGATACCTCATCTGAAGCATGTAGGATTTCAGGTAAAAATCACCATACAAAATCTTGAAGCTATCAGCTTTGAGTGGATACATCATGTATACATCATCTAGTGATGCTCATGGTAGCACATCACTACCCGGGCTACTCTACATACCAGTCCGCTAAACCGACCCAGTACTCCCTCTATAGGCCTCTGATACCTTAGAGGGAGGTCATCAATGGAAGCATCAGGGATTTCTAGGGACAACCTCTCCAGGTTTTCCTCTAACTCCCCGGTCACATCATCACCCTGTGGTACAAAATAGGCTTCGACTTGTCTATCCAATGGGGAAGCTTCCCTAGGTCATGCTGCTTCGATGTCTGCATGAAAACATTCAAGTCTCGTTACTTAACATAAAAAATATTAAACATCAAAAACATAAAAACACTATTTCCATTTTAGGGTTTTCTTATTCTTACTGATGTCACCCCACTCTCCACCAGGAGGGAGTGGTAGGTCAGGGTCACAACTGAAGTCAGTGCCTGCATATGGATAATCCTCCACCATGAGGATCTGATCTCTCAACCATTGAAAGAACGGGTCACTGAACTTTACCTTCCCCCTTCCTGCTCCAGTACAGGGCATAATACGGACCCACCCCTGCATGCAAGGGTCCCACACTCTCAGCTCTGTAAATACCACCTAGGGTCTCATCTATGGAACCTTCTCAAAGAAGAAGCAATCTAGAATGAAACCGAAACCAAATTGCTTCAGTTCCCCCTACCAACACTTGGTCAACTGATCCTTAAATATTGGAAGCAGGGCTTCCTCCCAGTTAAATATTGTAGGTGCCATTGACTCTATGGCATAGAGAATATGTGCTCTATACACTTGGTGCACTCCTTGGATTCTCGATACTCTCTACATCGTAAACAATACAGTCTGTAGAGGTCCATCGATCACTGCTTTTATGGGTATTTTCCTCCCTAATGTCCTTGTCCCAGCGATACAGTGATGTTCTACCAACTCCTGTGTAGTGATGTCCCCTCTGTAGGAACTAGTCAGCGAGATGGGAGAAGCCTCTCTCAAAAGGCCAGTCAGGAAGCAGATGTCCTCTACCTCAACTGTCAAAATATGAGCACCAACCTCGAAATGTTGTTGCTCTGTATTCCACATTCGGAGTATATGCTCTAGCAATCACTCATGCAATACCATACTGGGTGTGCGAAAGAATTTTAAGAGTCTCCAGTCTCTCAGTGTGGCTATGAAACCCCGATTTTGTTCAGCAAAGGCATCATCATTATCATGCTGTCTCTCTTTCCATATGACCATTTTTTATCAGCAAGAACCTGCCAAAAACAATCACAAGGCTCATTAGAATCATTCTTAATCATCCAAATCAAATGAAATGAACTATTTTTTCTTGTGTGATTATTTTTGCTTCTTCACAGCCAGCACCACCTGTGCCCCATTGAAGATAGGCAATGGCACCTCCTCTGCACTATGTTTTCGGTGCGATTCTAGCTAGGTACCACGTATCCCGCAAGGAATAAGAGAGGTGCCCTCTCCCATGATTTTAGGGATTTCCATACAAGTCCAAAACACTATTAAAATTCAAAATTGAAGACATAAGATGAAAGCGTAGGGGCTAGGCTATTACCTGGAACTGACGGTGCTCGAATCTAATGGTGGAAACTCTCGATATCAGCAACTGAAAATCTGGCTAGGAAAGTGCTCCAAATGCTCTCCACTATGGGTAAATAGTAAAATGTTTTGATTTTTCACTATTTATATGAATTTTATACACATTTTTGTGGTTGACATACTATAGTTTTGGTTTAAAATAATTTATTACTCAAAATCTATCAGTCGTAATCCCTTAATGTCAGTTATTGGTGCATTTAACACTTGTTTTTTATTCATTGCAGGATAAAGGAACAATAGCAATAAAGTTTTGGGAGTTCATTTTTGAATTTTTCTTACTACCATAAAACGAAAAAACTCTTTCAGTGTTTATTACGACACTTTGGTCATGCTCTCGAAACTTAATATCAAAGGTCCGAGTCTATTTTTTATTCTTTTCAGGCTCGTAAAATCTCTAATTGTGAAAAGAGACCTAATGGAGTCTTCTTTAAACTCTTTTCAATCTCCTTAAATACGAAAAGATTGTCGAATGATGTTGTCTTCTTCACACTTGTTAAAGCATTTGAAGAGTCATCTCTCCGATGGTAGGTTATCTATTTTTTGGTTCAGATAGACTATTTACAAAAAAGGAACACTCCAGCCAATCATGACTGGAAGATTTCTCTAAGGTATAATTTTATACTTTTTCGGGCCTTAGAGACTAAATCATATGAAAAAGGACCATTTGGAGTCTTCTTCCGTAGTCGTTCAGAATCTCTAAACATGAACGATATCGAGTTTTCTTTCATTGGACTTGTTAAATTAAACATTAAGAGACCCATTTTTAGGAACGAACCCCTCCTCTCTCAAGTTCGTAAAACATATGAGTTTGTACTTGTCTTTGGACGAGCTATACCGAGTGTTTGTTACCCTCTTTGAACTCCTAAAACCGAAAAGAGGCACTCATCAACCATGATGGGGGAAATGGGAAGGGAATCATTTTGCAAATAAATGGTAGTAGTTTGTCGTTACCTTTGAACATGGCACTTGTCTGCATAGCATTCTAGTCAATTGCGTATTCAGTTGATATCCATGACAATCCACTTTCATGAGTAATGCCACTCCTTTGAGTCTTTCAAAAGAATGAATTGTCCACTGTTGCACTATGTGTTTGTCTCTGTAAGCAGGAATATTTCACCTTCTATGGACATAAGTTGTTCCTATGGTTTGAATGGTTCATATCCAGAACAAATGAACAACAAAGGATGAAGACCCTCCTTGGATATCGTAGATACCTGGAATGTCTGCTTCAATAGTAAACTTGTGTAGCTAGAATCAGATTAAACATGTAAACACATCGAAGCTACCAGAACATAATCTATTAATCTATGTCAGTGACTAAGGAATCCAACAACATTTACATGTGAAATCAAACAACAACAGTAATGTGGGATGGAAATCACCTTTGCATTAGAATAAAATGGAGAAGTTTACAACCAATTAATCCTTAGTGTTGACATGCATCTCCATGAAACCAAAAATTCATCCCCATAAGCTCCAACTTTGCTCTCTATTCTCTCCAATGGCTTGGGCCAAGTGGTCAATCCGACAACATAACAATACCTCTATATTTCTCCCCCCCAACCATGGACATGAGCTTGTATTTATAAGGCTCAATGGATAGGAATGGTTGAGATATTTGTGGATGAGGTGGCCTCTAAGATCCTATAATGGGGGATCTCGAGCTCAACTGACCCATAATGTTAGGGATAAGAGAGGACACAAGGCTCATGATCTAGAATCCTCAAGAAACCTCTCTTTTTTCCCATTTTACCCAAGGTACCTCCTTTTTCCTCTTATGACAGAGCGGTTCAGGTTAAAAATTCTTATGGACCAAAGGCTATAAGTGGTGGCATCACTTATGGTAAATAAGATACATGCGGTGCAAACAAGGTACCACTCATGGATAACGACGAAAGCACAGTGCTGAGTCTTTTTATGAAATATTGACAATCAACATGGGTTTTCTCTCCAAGTGCTGGGATTTAAGGGAAAATATGTAAATCAAAGGTCTTATCACATGGTGGTGACAGGATTTTGGTATAACAGGATTCCCCCTAAAGCATGAGTCTTAGAGGGATACGATAAATAAGAGCTTTGAGAGAACAAGTCGTCGCTACGAGGTGAAAATGTCGGCTCGATCGGAGCATGTCGTCAAGTAAGCATCTGTAGTACATCAATATTTTTGACTCATAGATACAAGTAACCAACTCATGGCTGTAGAACAATACAAGGCATATCCATGGGAGGAATAAACAAGCATGGCTACTAGAATACAACGTAGATCCATGTGATAGAGGAATCAAACTTGGACATAGCTACTAGACATACAATGTAGATCTATGCCATCTAGACACAAATTTGAGCATAGCCATGACCATACAAATGTGGATCCATGCTAGATATACAAAACTCCATTGCAGCCTGGGGAAAAGCAATGAGAGCTTTAAACAAATACCTAGGGTCTTCGTCTCATCTTCTATAAAGTATGATTCTATCCATGTGATTACAATGATCTGAAGTCAAAGATGGTAGAAACCACTTGATTACCGGTCAATGATGTGAACCGTTAACAAGTGTGAGGGAGATCACCATTGATGTGAATGATTCCTAAGGTACCCTAGTACAATCTACTGAGTGTGAATAGATGTCCTGATGTCAAAAACCCAGTCTATTCTGTCGATCAAAGGCCAATGATGTGAACCTATGTCGAGAGTGAGAGAATCTGTCATTATGGCATACAGATCTTAAGGTACTAAGCTTTTGTTTCTAATACTATTTCTCGGATGATGAATTGATGTCAACGAGAATAGTCTCATCGAAGGAGGGCCATGATGAGTCCCACATCGACGACACAAAAATTGGAACATAGTTCTGGAATGATGTGAATGTAGTAACCATAGGACTGACTCAAAAGTACTGACATAGAGACTATTTTGACTGCAGAGGTAAACTTCTTCAACTTCCCTTTGAACATTGGGTGGCACGACACAAGACTTGGCAGCATGAGTAGACGGGACAGACATACAATGCGACAGTGGACAATGCATTCTTTTGAAAGACTCAAGGGAGTGGCATTACTCATGAAAGTGGATCGTCGCGAAGATCAGCTGAATACCCAATTGACTGACATGATATGCAGACAAGTTCCATGTTCAAAGGTAATGACAAACTACTACCATTTATTTGCAAAATGATTCCCTTCCTAGTTTCCCCATCATGATCGATGAGTGCCTATTTTCAGTTTTACGAGTTCAAATACGGTAACAAACACTCGATATAGCTTGTCGAAAGACAAGTCCATACTCATATGTTTTATGAACCTGAGAGAGGAGGGGTTCATTCCCAAAACGGGTCTCTAATGTTTAATTTAACGAGTCCAATGAAAGAAAACTCGATATCGTTCATGTTTAGAGAGTTTGAACGATCATGGAAGAAGACTCCATGGGGTTCCTTTTTTGTATGATTTAGTGTCTAAGGCCCGAAAAAGTGTAAAATCATACCTTAGAGAACTCTTCTAGTCATGATTGGCTGGAGTGTTCCTTTTTTGTAAATAGTCTATCCGAACTGAAAAAGAGATAACCTACTGTCGGAGAGACGACTCTTCAAATGCTTTAACGAGCGTGAAGAAGACAATATCGCTTGACAATATTTTCATATTTAGAGATCCTAAAAAGAGTTTAAAGAGGACTCCATGAGGTTTCTTTGCATAATGTAAATTTTTACAATCCTCAAAAGAATCAGAAATGGACTCGACAATATTTTTTGTGTTTAAGGAGCCTGAAAAGAAGTGAAAGAAGACTCCATTATCCTTTTTCATGTTTGAATCCAGAGCACAAAAAAGTAATAAACTAATCTCAAACCACTTTTCATGTTTTAACCATAGCACGAAAAATGAAAAGTAATCTCAACACTATCTTACTGTTTTTAATGAGCTCGAAGATCAGTTGAAAGAATGCTCAAAGATTGGTTTCATTTTTACGCAAGCTCGAAACCAATGGGTAAACTATGCTTGAAAAATCCCATTAACATGATATACAGAGGTTGGAATATTTCCCCCAACATGATTTCTAGTGAATCCCACCCCTAACATGGTTACTAGGGGCTCGACATGCCTCCCAAGCTTCGTTTCGTCTGATGATTCTTCTTCCATACCCAACCTAAAAACCTGGTTACTAATGTGAAAATATTCACCAGGGGGGTAGGAAGAATGAGAATCAGGTAGGTGAAAAGAAGGTTCAATTTCTAACACTAGAGTGAATACTCGACTCAAGGGAAGGGAATCTGTTTCATTTTTACACAAGATTGAAACAAAAGGTAACTATGCTTGGAACATGGTTTCATTTTTATGCAAGCTTGAAATCAAAATGTAAAATATGCTTAAGGAAACCTACTTCATTTTTTAACAAGCTTGAAATAGAAAATGAATTATGCTCAGGAATGATTTCATTATGCAAGCTTGAAACCAAAAGGTAAACTATGCTCAAGGAGATCCATTTCATTTTTTAACGAGCTTGACATAGAATGGGAACTTTGCTCAAGAATGGTTTCATTTTTATGCAAGCTTGAAACCAAAAGGTAAACTATGCTTGAGGAGATCCATTTAATTTTTTAACGAGCTTGACATAGAATGGGAACATTGCTCAAGAATGGTTTCATTTTTATGCAAGATTGAAACCAAAAGGGTAAACTATGCTTAAAGAGTGGTTTTATTTTTTAATGAGCTTGAAACCAAAAGTAAACTATGCTCTAAAATGTGCTCCTACCCAACATGATATCCAGAGGTTGGTATTTTTCCCCCATTACATAAAAGCTAGCGGTTTAGATCCATTATGATGTCCATAGACTAGAGCCATGCCCCGCATTTTACCTATGATGGGGAGAATCTAAATAGAAGAAGGGGAATGAATCACAAGAACATGCGGCACATCCAAGGTAGTCTAATTACTAGGAGTAATGCAATGGTCAAGTGTAACAAAGGAAAGCTGATCAATGGTCACAATATTCCCATCATGGGGAAAATGCATAACTCTAAAGAGTGTGGACACTACGGCTTTCATGGCGTACACATAATCACGTCCAAGGAGCAGAATAAAATCTAAAGGACCTTGGAGCACTATAAAATCAATACAGATAGTTTTCCCTCCTAAAGTAATTGGAAACTGAGGAAGGATCCCTAAATGCATTGTAGGTATTCGATTAAAATCCAGTATATGATCAGTGGCTGGCACAAGCTAAGGAGAACCTAAATCTTTCCAAGTAGTTGAGGATCGAATATTAACAGAAGCCCCATCGTCAACAATAGTGTGAAGTATCCACCTAGCAATAACATTCACAACTATCTGGAAAGGAACACATGAATGGAGACGAGACTCTGTTAGGTTAGTCCAGTCAAATGAAATAACCTCACTACTCGGAGAGGGTTATGTCGAAACAAACAAAATTTCCTCTTTTCTAGAAAAATTAGAACAAAGCATAAAAACTTCGCCAGGTTTCAGTCCATTCTCTACTGGAAGAGAAGAACAAGATGAATATTTGGTCAAAGAGACTACTTCAATATTAACAGTCTCTGATGAAAGAGCAGGATTGGGTGGAAATGACACCAACTCAACCCATTTAACTTCACTCTCCAAAGGAAGAGTGGGATCAACCACAGATAAATATGAATCGACCACTTGGTCAACCAGTGGGGGATCGAGGGATAAATTACTATCACTTGTTGGAATCACCTGTTGATGATCAGTAATATTTTCCAACCAACGCAAATATTCCTCCATGCTTGGACAAAGAAAAGTATGATGCATAGCCTTGCATATCAAACAAGGATACAAGACTTTACCCTTACGACCTTTTACCAATGGGTCATTGGTTGAGGGAGTATCATCAACATGATGATCAGAGGTTGATGACATAGATGGTTTGGACCTTTTATACCACTCTTCTTGTACACGGGAGAGACCGGGACACTCCTTAAGAAGGTGTCCCCCCTTGCAAAGCTTACAAGGGAACTCAGTTTTTCCAAGTGTTCTCTTAGAATGGGAACCATCAAGAGCAGATGGTTGCTACTTTTTTTCTTTCTTATCCTTCTTGTTTTTACCCTTCCCTTTCTTCTTCTTCTTATCCACATGACTATTAACCATAGATATTTGGTCAAGCGAAGAAAAAGGACAGGATGAAGCAACAATCGATGAATAAGGAGCAGGATTAGGTTGAGGTCAATCCTCTCGTGGAGGAGAGGTGACATTTGAGACATTAGTTATAACAGGAATTACTAGATTAAACAGCCAGACCGATAATCCTATAGTTAATCCAGGAAGATTTAGAGTCGCAATAAAGGGAGGACCAATACCTTCACTTGGAAGGAATACAAAAGGTACACCTTGGAAAGGGACCTCTTGAGTGGTAGTCCCAGATGACGATGCCATATCTAAACTATCTAATAACACCCTAACTACCATGCACAAGCAAGTACTACTCAAACTAAAAGCAACAAGCAAACATGTGAAAGGAGTGGATAAGAGTCAGGAACCTCACAGGACAGGACAAAAGGATAACTTAGATGGTTTGAGGATTCCTAAAAGGGTCTCCCGATATACGCTAGGTACATGGGAGCTCAAATCGGTAGTAGTGTTGTCTAATGCATAATCGTTCACAAAGGGCTTCCTATATAAAATCAAGTACGTGAAGTACCTTTCTATATACCTCAAGGGTACGTGAAAGGTCGTTCGATATATCGATGGTACGAAGAAGAACCGCACGAGTCCGGGGATGTAATGCGAACAAATAACGACATCTCCTATGCTTAATGATGCCCAAAGATGTCTCTAGACTATCACTCAAATTGCTATGTAAATTTTAACCTAGTACTACCGTTAATTTTATCTTGTTCGTTTAGGTGGAACCATGGAGTGAAAACTTGAAATTAAAGAAGATACACACTGATCTATATGATAATGCAAGTTTTCCTCTTCAATGAAATTCTACCTAAGAGAGGGAGAGAGATTTAATTTTCTTCCCAAAAAATGCACACCCAAATGCAAATGCAATTCTATCTTTTCAAACAAAAACTGAAATATCAATGCACCCCAAACAATCTTCAAAGCAAATAAGAAAGAGATCTAGAGAACATATAACATAAATAAAAATGTTTCCTATCTTTTCATGCTTGAAAAAGACGCATAAAAACTCAATGGAAAGATGATTTCACTAACGTTTCCAAACAAATCTAACTCTAATGCACACAAAGCTGAAAAAAGATATTTCTTTTGAATGGAAGTAAGATCTAGAATCTCGAACAATCATGCACAAAACAAGAAGAAAATAATTCAACAAACTTGTGAATAAAGCAAAAGAGAGAGAAAACTAAAACTTCTCTTTGAAACAGATAGGGAAACGAAGAACCAATCTTTCCTACCAAGCACTGAAAAAATCAGCATCCAAAAGGAAACAAGAAACACCCCAAGCATAGAAAGACTCAAAACAACATGGATCACTCATGCATTCCAAGTCCAAAACAAACCAAAAACCTACTCATGAAAATGAAATGTATATTTTCCAGTTCCAATGAATAATATCTACAGAAAAGAGCAAGATGTTTCAAGAAAAGAAAAGGATGTAAAATCTAATGCAGGAAACACAAACTCTCTTTGAATGCAAAGGGAATATAACAATCAAAGAGACCACAAAATACACATCATTTTCATCAAAAAGTAAACCAAAAACACACAAAAATAAAAAAATAAAAGTCTGGAACAGGGCCTACCTCACACCGCACAAATGAAGCTGCTGACAGGTGGTTTTGAGGGAGAACCGCTCCTTGCTCACTGGATTCAGGCGGTGGCGCCGCATATTGCTAACTAGACTTAGGTGGTGGCTCTGCTCCTTTCCAATAGAACATGTGTGATTCCTTGTAAAAATACAAAACACATAGAGAATGACATATCAAGTCAGAAAAAGACCAGATCAAGGTAAAAATTGATAGATTAAGGGTGAGAAAGAGCATTAAAGGTCAAAAATAATTTAGATCTCGACAGATCTGGAAGTTTCAAACCAAAATCCACTGATTTAGATATCAGATCTGACTAAAGAGAGTTGGAGAAGGAGCCTAGATTCGGACAAGATTTGAAGAACTGGGGAAGATCAGATCAAGTGATACGTATATTCATTCCCCTGCAGAGTCACCATATTTGTAAACAGGAATATTTCACCTTCTATGGACAAAAGTTGTTCCTCTGGTCTGAATGGTTCAGATCCAAAACAAATGAATGACAAAGGATGAAGACCCTCCCTGGATATCGTAGATACCTGGAATGTCTGCTTCAATAGTAAACCTATGTACCTGCAATCAGATTAAACATGCAAACACATCAAAGCTACCAAAACATAATATATTAATCCATGTCAATGACTAAGGAATCCAACAACATTTACATATGAAATCAAACAACAACAGTAATGTGGGACATAAATTAGCTTTGCTTTAGAAAAAAATGGAGAATTTTACAACCAGTTAAGCCTTAGTGTTGACATGCATCTCCATGAAATCAACACTTCATCCCCATAAGCTCCAACTTTTCTCTCTATGCTCTCCAATGGCTTGGACCAAGTGGTCAATCCAACAACATAACAATACCTCTATAGTTCTCCCTCTCAACCATGGACATGAGCTTGTATTTATAAGGCTCAATGGACAGGAGTGGTTGAGAGATTTGTGCATGAGGTAGCCTCTAAGATCCTATGATGGGAGATCTCGAGCTCAAGTGACCCACAACATTAGGAATAAGAGAGTACACGAGGCTCATGATCTAGAAGCCTCGAGAAACCTCTCTTTTTTCCCATTTTACTGAAGGTACCTCCTTTTGCCTCTTATGATAGAGTGGTTCAGGTTAAAAAATGTTATGGACCAAAGGCTATAAGTGGTGGCACTGCTTATGGTAAACAGGATACACGCGGTGCGAACAAGGTACCTCTCATGGATAACGAGGAAAGCGCAGTGCTGAGTATTTTTATGAAAGATTGACAATCAACATGGGTTTTCTCTCCAAGTGCTAGGATTTAAGGGCAAATATGTAAATCAAAGGTCTTATCACATGGTGGCGATAGGATTTTGGTATAAGGGTCTCTTTTAGTCATGCTTCCAAGTCTTTTGTCCTACCATCCGATGTTCAAAGGGAAGTTGAAGAAGTTTACCTCTGTGGTCAAAACAGTCTCTGTGTCAGTACTTTTGAGTCATTCTTATGATTACTACATTCACATCATTCTAGAACTATGTTCCAAGTTTCATGTCGTTTATGTGGTACTCATCATGGCCCTCATTCGATAAGACTATTCCCATCGACATCAGGCCATCATCCAGGAAATAGTCTTAGAAACAAAATTTAGTACCTTGAGATCCGTATGCCTTAATGACATATTCTCTCGCTTTCAACATAGGTTCACATCATTAACCTTTGATCGATAGAATCGACTCGGTGTTCAACATCAAGACATCTATTCACACTCAGTAGATTGTACTAGGGTACCTTGGGAATCATTGACATCAATGGTGATCTCCCTCGTACTTGTTAACAGTTCACATCAATGGCCGGTAATCAAGTGGTTTCTACCATGTTCGACCTCAGATCATTGTAATCACATGGATATAATTGTACTTTGTGGAAGACGAGATGAAGAACTTGGGTAGTTTTTTAGTACTCATTGCTTTCCCCAGGTTGTGATGGAGTTTTGTATATCTAGCATGGATCCACATTTGTATGGTAGTGGCTATGCTCAAATTTGTATCTATATGACATAGATCTATGTTGTATGTTCGGTAACGATGTCCAAGTTTGAGTCCTCTATCACATGGATCTACGCTGTATTCTAGTAGCCATGCTTGTTTATTCCTCTCATGGATCTGCCTTGTATTGGTATGTAGCCATGAGCTGGTTACATTTTTCTATGATTCAAAAGTATTGATGTACTACAAATGCCTACTCGACGACATTCTCTGACCGAGTTGACATTTTCACCTCGAAGTGACAACTTGTTCTATCAAAGCTCTCGCTTATCATATCCCTCTAAGTCTCATGCTTTGGGGGGCATTCTGTTATACCCAAATCCTGTCACCATCATGTGATAAGGTGCTTAAATTCCATGTTTTCCATCAATCCCAGCACTTAGAGTGGAAACCTACTATGTTTGTCAATTCTACTTGAAAAAACTGAGCACCATGCTTTCCTTGTGCCCCATGAACGGTACCTTGATCAGCACCGCGTGTATTCTGTTTTGAAGAAGCGGTGCCACTGCTTATGGTATTTGGTCTAGAAGCGTTTCTCATCTAAACCGCTCTGTCATAAGAGAAGAAAAGTGGCACCCTGGGTAAAATAGGAAAAAGAGAAGTTTCTCGAGGCTTCTAGATCATGAGCCTCGTGTCCTCCCTTATCCCTATCATTATGGGTCAGTTGAGCTCGAGATCCCCCATGGTAGGATCTTAGAGCCACCTCATCCACAATTCTCTCAACTATTCTTATCCATTGAGCCTTATAAATACAAGCTCATGTCCATAGTTGAGGGGGAGAACTATAGAGGTATTATTATTTTGTTGAATTGACCACATAGCCCAATCCATTAGAGAGCATAAGGAGAAAAGTTGGAGCTTGTGGGGATGAAGTGTTTGTCTTGTGGAGATGCTTGTCGACACTAAGGCAATGGTTGTAAGATTCTCCATACATCTTTAATGCAAAGCTGATTTCCATCCCACATTACTGTTGTTTTGATTTCACATGTATATGTTGTTAGATTCCTTAGTCACTAACATGGATAAGTAAATGATTTTCTGGTAGCTTTGATGTGTTTGCATGTTTGATCTATTTGCAGGTACATAGATTCACTATCAAAGCAGCAATCTAGGTGTCTACGACATTCAAGGAAGGTCTTCATCCTTTGTCGTTCACTCATTTGTTCTGGATCTGAACCATTCAGACCAGAGGAACAAATTTTGTCCACAGACGGTGCAATATTCTTGATTACAACCTTGTTGGAAGTTGAGGGGTTTTCATAGAGCTTATCAAATTCTCTCATAACCTCCTATGTTAAATTTTCTTTTGAGATATTGAAATCCGCAGATGAAGCAAAGCACAATTGTATTATTCCCAGTACTTTTCTATCAAGAACCTCCCATTCTTCATCCTTCATTGTCATCATTTTTTTTGTTTTTCCACCTGAGAGTAGGTATAGATCCTTCTGGTAGATATAGTCCTCCATTTTCATCTTCCATAAATGGTAGTTTTTGTCGTTAAATTTCTTGACCCTTGTTGGTGAAAAATATTAAACAATCAATAACATACCCAATAATTTAAATTATCAATCCGAGGAGAGCGTAAAGTTGTGAGGTATAGGAAAAATATATGCAAGATCAGAGTAAAACTACCCTATTCTAATGTTTGAAAAGAAGAAAATGCATGAATTTCATTGAATCCATATCCAAGAAAGAACAAAATGGAATAAAGTAAATCTTAATTCAAGAAAGCATGATGCTGTATGAAAGTAAATTTAACGAAGAAAGTGTGAAAATGAGCAAACCAATCTATGATAAGAATATGTGATAAGTAAAAAATGATAACTGGAAAATAAAAAGTGGCAAACACATGTGAGCTCACATAAAATATATCTTAATCAACTCATAAGAAAAAGATTGAAACAATATGGACAAAATCAAGAAATTTGCATTACATCACCTTCTACATTACATAAGAATCAAATTCATGACAAACCAATTTAAATTATGGCTAATTCTCAAAAATACTTTACATAACTCTTCTTTCTGAAAAGAAACTACTTCCATGTCTTGCTTCCTATTCCTTACTCAAAATACTAACATAAGACTACTCCTACTAACTAGTCACTTTCTATCAGCTTCTTCCCCTTTCAAATGAGAAGAGAGCACTCTTATTTATACATGAGCTGCTTTGAAAAGAGTATAAGAAACTCATAAATGTAGATCCACTTTTATCTTAACTAATTTCCCATAACTATAAAATATTTATGCCTTCAAATCCTCACAAATATTAGATGAGATATTCTATCCATATTTCCATGATCCTCTCCTTGGAATAAACTTGAATAATTATCTCCTTCAAATATTGAAATGGCGGAGGAAATATTTGAATAGCTTTTGAATAATCCTTTTGTTGAAAAAATTCAAATATTCCAATGCATTACAAAACTCACACAACTTTGAGATATGCATGAAAATATGTCAATTTTCTAATATTTAATCATAAATTATCTTAAAATACTTTAAATAAATGAATTGGAAAATAATAAGGTAAACCCATATTTATTCATAAAAAATGGTATAATGAATGGTGAATGGAGTGATGAATAGGGATGAATGTGAGGAATAGTGAAAGGAAAATAGGATGAAAATGCGACATTAGTTTGGGTGACCCAACATCTCCCCCTGATTGAACTTGTTGCATGTCCTCCTGCAATTGTGCATAAACTTTTTGGCTTAATTTTGATTTTAGATGATGATTTTTTTAACAATAAACCATTCCATGATGTGAAATACATAAGTAGCACCTGATTTGACTTATGGTTGGTTCTTGTGTGACAACCATGAATATGACAAATGTTGGTTCTTGTGTTAACAAAATTTGTTTCTTTTACTCGTTTGCTTGCCGAAATACATAATATTTGAATGTATACATACAATGGAAATGATAATCCATCAATGTATATTAGAAAACATTTTCTTCATGTTATGAATCATGCCAAAATTAGATCAAATTGTAACAAAGCGTAATTTGGAAGAGACATGTTGGTCAATGGTAAATGAGATGATGGAATGTGTAAAATGGAATCAAATGGGAATGACTATACTCCACCTCCCACCCCCCCATAACTGAAGAAATTTTATACTTATGCAAATGAGTAAGGAAATGTAACATGCTGAGGCAATTTTCCAAATTCATTCATCTCTAGCATTTAAGCAATTACATGATTAAATATTAGACAATAGAATACCTCCACTTACACAAAACGTTGATGAACTATGCAATAAGAATGTCGTTGATGTTGTTGTCTGATCATGGATTGTGAAGTGAAGGAATATGAACTACTTGATTGCATTAGAGGAAATTTCACCTCAAAATGGGCCTCCTAAAAAAAATTAATAAAATAATAGTTAAAATAGTAAAATAATATTTTTTAATTTTGAAGGAAGAAAAGAAAAAAAACTATTTTTTTGTTTGTATTTTCGATATATCTCCCCATGTTTTTACTCAAATTTCGATAGGGAGAGCTTGTTGGATGCAGAATTAAATTCTGCATCCAACGAGTACCCACTAGGCATACTTTTTTTGCGGATCCCACTACCAAAAAAACAAGAAATACCTAAAAAAATGTGATGATGACATCATCATCATGTTTTTTCAGGTATTTCTTGTTTTTTGGGTAGTGGTGTCTGTCAAAAGTATGTAGAGTGGGTACTCGTTGGATGCGGAATTTAATTATGCATCCAACACGCTCTCGCAATCGAAATTTGAGGAAAAACACGGGGAGATATGTCGAAAATACAAACAAAAAAAGTAGTTTTTTATGATACCTATCCCCAAATTTATATTAAAAAAATGTTGAAGACCTATACGGTATTTCAAATTTAAATCAATTTCATTGGCTAACACATGATGACATGGAATTTGAGTTAAATTTAAAAGGCCCATTTTGAGTTGAAATTTCCTCTAATGTATGAATCAAAATATGAAAGTGGGACTGTGGTACTCTTATATGGCTAGAAGTATGTTGATGCAAAATTGTTGATGGAGTCAAGAAAAGTATATATAGTCTTCACCTGCTACATAACCTAATGGTACAATTCTAGTCATGTGAATAAATGCATCGATGTCAAGAATGAAAATAAGCCATTGGATTACCGACCATTTATGGATGTAGTTAACCAATGTGAGGCAAGTTGATGCAAAAGCACCAAGTCGAAGTTCTCTGTTTGCTGAATAAGTAGTCAATGCAATTTTTCTAGAAGATAGGGTTAGTTGTCGATTCTTGTAATCTATTTTATAGATAGGGATGGTTTTAATGTAATAAGGACAAATTGCCACAAATTCCCTCGAATCTTGTAAGATGTTGCTTGAGGATAGGTTAGTTACAAATTTACTTTCTTAAGAGTTTAGATCCTCTTGTTGCGGGTCTAATAGGTTTGATAGAGTTATATATTAAGAATGAAATGTAATAATCAGAGATATAAAAAGAGGTAGAGAGGAATCAAAGCGTGGAAGAGTGAGAGAGCAAGATATAGAGTCTATGTAACAAGGGTTAATGAAATGAAGAACAAATTATTAATACTCTACACATGCGTGACTATCTAATGTCTTCTTTTAAATAACTAGACGTATTATTATTTATTTGTGTGGATGAATCTTTAGTAATGTTTAGATGATTCTTGAAGGAAGATATTTGTACAATTGCACATAATATTGATCGCTCATGAATCAATTTGACTGTTATAGTATGAATTGAAGTATGCAAATTTCAGTAGATCGATGGTTGTGGAGGAATTCCGCAAGAGAAAAGTGAAGATTCAAAACATTAAGGTGATATCCATATTTGATCTTAGATCAAAGGTTAGGAAGAATCCTGCAAGAAATCGACGACTCAAAAGAGTTGCGGAAAAGGAATTTCTAGAAGGAAAATTGCAGAATCCCATTTTGGAAAAGTGGGAAGGCGTATCCACAATCCGCAATTGCGGAAAGGGTCTTGCAGAAATACAATTGAGGAAGAAATAAATTGGGGAGATTAAGTTGTGGAACTAATCCTGTAGAGAAATTGATAGTGGAAATTGAGTTGTGGGACCAGGCTTGTGGAAATTTTGTTGCGGGAGAACCCAAGATTGCAGAAAGTTGATTGCAAGAGCAGAGATATAGAATCCTTCTTGGAAAGGATATTTCAATCAGCATTTATGTCTGAAGAAGAGGAATTTAGTCTGCTATCTTTCACATAACATCAGCTTTGGTATCAGAGCAGGTTAAATATGTCTCCAAGAAAAGGACGAATACGCAGAGTCCCTGTAGGACGTGTTCTAGGAAGACAAGTTGTGGAGACAAACACACAAAGGGAATTAAGACAAATCCAAGCTAGAATGGAAGCTATGTGTTATACTACAACCCTATCACCACCATGTGATAAGAGCCTTGACTTACATATTTTCCCTTAATCCCATCACTTGGAGAGGAAACCCATGTTGATTGTCAATCTTGCATAAAAATACTCAGCACCGCGCTTTCGTCGTTATCCATGAGCGGTACCTTCCTCGCACCTCCTGTATCTTGTTTAACATAAGCGGTGCCACCGCTTATAGCCCTTGGTCCATAAGCATTTTTAACCTGAACCACTCTGTCATAAGAGGCAAAAGGCGGTACCCTGGGTAAAATGGGAAAAAAGAAAGGTTTCTCGAGGCTTCTAGATCATGAGTCTCGTGTCCTCTCTTATCCCTATCATTGTGGGTTAGTTTGGCTCAAGATCCCCCATCATAGGATATTAGAGGCCACCTCATCCACAAATCTCTCAACCATTTCTATCCATTGAGCCTTATAAATACAAGCTCATGTCCATGGTTGAGGGGGGAGCCATAGAGGTATTGTGTTGTTGGATTGACCACTTCGCCCAAGCCATTGGAGAGCATAGAGAGCAAAGTTGGATCTTATGGGTATGAAGTGGTGGTTTCATGGAGATGCATGTCGACAGTAAGGCTTAATTGGTTGTAAAATTCTCCATTCATCTTAATGCAAAGATGATTTCTGTCCCACATTACCTGTTGTTTTGATTTCACATGTAAATGCTGTTAGATTCCTTAGTCACTAGCATGGATCAGTGGATTATGTTCTGGTAGCTTTGATGTGTTTGCGTGTTTAATCTGATTATAGGTACATAGGTTTACTATCGAAGCGGAATTCCAGGTATTTACGACATCCAGGGACGGTCTTCATCCTTTGTCGGTCATTTGTTCTAGATCTAAACCATTTAGACCAGAGGAACAAATTCTGTCCACAGAAGGTGAAATATTCATGCTTACAAATATGGTGACTACGCTAGGGAATGAATATATGTATCAGTTGATCTGATATTCCTTAGTTCTTCAACTCTTGTCCAAATCCAGGATCCTTCTCCAACTCTCTTTAGTCAGATTTGCTATCTAACTTAGTGGATTTTGGTTTTAAACTTCGAGATCTGTTGAGATATGAATTTTTTTGACCTTTTATGCTCTCTTTTATTCTCAATCTATCAGTTTTTACCTTGATCTGATCTTTTTCTCACTTGATCTTTCGTTCTCCTTTGTGTTTTGGATCTCTTTAGGGAACCGCACATGTTCTGTTGGCAAGGAGCGGTGTCATCGCCTGAGTCTAGTCAGCAGCACGTGGTGCCACCACCTAAATCCAGTGATCAAGGAGTGGTTTTGCCTCAAAACCACCTATTAGCAGCTTCATTTGTGCAGTGCCAGGTAGGCCTTGTTCCAGACTTTTGTATTTTGATTTTTGTGTGTTTTTGGCTTACTTTTTGATGAAATTGAAGTGTA
The DNA here is from genome assembly GCA_001517045.1 of Pseudotsuga menziesii. Classification (NCBI taxonomy): domain Eukaryota; kingdom Viridiplantae; phylum Streptophyta; class Pinopsida; order Pinales; family Pinaceae; genus Pseudotsuga; species Pseudotsuga menziesii. The sequence goes on along the minus strand of LPNX010354010.1, from coordinate 99,538 downwards.
TTTTTAAATTGTATATTCTGCACTCGCTTTGATTGTTGTATTCTTTCTGCATAAAAAGAGAGTTTATGTTTCTTGCATTGGATTTTTCATTATTTTCTTTGCTTGAAACCTCTTTCTCTTTTCTGTAGATATTATTCATTGGAATTTCCAAATATACATTTCGTTTTCATGTGTAGGCTTTGGTTTGTTTTGGACTTGGAATGCATGAGTGATCCATGTTGTTTGAGTCTTTCTTTGCTTGGGGTGATTCTTGTTTCCTTTTGCATGCTGATTTTTTCAGTGCTTGGTAGGAAAGATTGGTTCTTCGTTTCCTTGTCTGTTTCAAAGAGAAGTTTTATTTTTCTCTCTCTTTCATTTTATTCGCAAGTTTGTTGAACGATTTTCTTCTTGTTTTTTGCATGATTGTTCGAAATTCTAGATCTTACTTTCATTGAGAATAAACATCTATTTTCAGCTTTGCGTGCATTAGAGTTAGTTTTGTTGGGAAACGTTAGTGAAATCATCTTTCCATCAAGTTTTTATGTGTCTTTTTCAAGCATGAAAAGATAGGAAACATTTTTGGTTTATTTATGTTTGATGTTCTCTAGATCTCTTTTTTTTATTTTACTTTGAATATTGTTTGGGGTGCATTGATATTTCACTTTTGGTTTGAAAAGATAGAATGACATTTGCATTTGGGTGTGCATTTTTTGGAAGAAAATTAAATCTCTCTTCCTCTCTTAGGTAGAATTTCATTGAAGAGGAAAACTTGCATTATCATATAGATCAGTGTGCATCTTTTTTAATTTCAAGTTTTCACTCCATGGTTCCACCTAAACGCACAAGATAAAATTAACTGTAGTACTAGGTTAAAATTTTTTTAGCAAATTGAGTGATAAGTTAGAGGCATGTTCGGGCGTCGTTAAGCATAGGAGCTGCCGTTACTCATCCACATTACATCCTGAGACTCACGTGGTTCTTCCATGTACCGTTGGTATATCGAATGGCATTTCACGTAGCATTGAGGTATATAGAAAGGTACTTCACGTACTCGATTGTATATAGGAAGGCCCCTTGTGAACGGTTATGCATTAGACAACACTACTACCGATTTGAGCTCCCACGTACCTTGCATATATCGGGAGACCCTTTTTAAGAATCCTCAAACCATCTGAGTTATCCTTTTGGCCTATCCCATGAGTTTATTGACTCTTATCCACTTCTTTCACATGTTTGCTTGTTTCTTTTAGTTTGAGTAGTACTTTCTTATGCGTGGTATTTAGGGGGTTATTAGAGAGTTTAGAGATGGCATCCCAATCTAGGACTACTAATCAAGAGTTCCCTTTCCAAGGTGTACCTTTTTTATTCCCTCCAAGTGAAGGTATTGTTCCTCCCTTTATTGCCACTCTAAATCTTCTTGGATTAACTATAGGATTAACGGTCTCGCTATCTAATCCAGTAATTCCTATTACACCTAATGTCTCAAATGTCACCTCTTCTTTAGGAGAGGATCGACCTCAACCTAATCCCTCTCCTTCTTCGTCGGTTGTTGCTTCATCTCTTTCTTCCTCTTCACTTGACCAAAGCTTTATGGTTAGTAGTCATGTGGATAAGAAGAAGAAGAAAGGGAAGGTTAAAAGGAAGAAGGATAAGAAAGAGAAAAATCAGCAACCATCTTCTCTTGATGGTGCTCGTTCTAAGAGAACACTTAGAAAACCCAAGTTACCTTGTAATCTTTGCAAGGGGGACCACCTTCTTAAGGAGTGTCCTAGTATCTCCCGTGTACAAGAAGAGTGGTCTAAAAGGTCCAAACTATTTGTGCCATCAACCTCTGATCATCATGTTGATGATACTCCCTCAACCAGTGACCCATTGGTAAAAGGTCATAAGGGTAAATTCATGTATCATTGTTTGATATGCAAGGCTATGCATCGTAATTTTCTTTGTCCAAGCATGGATGAAGCTTCGCATTGGTTGGAAAATATTACTGATCATCAACATGTGATTCCAACAAGTGATAGTAAGTTATCCCTTGATTCCACGCTGGTTGACCAAGTGATTGATTTAGCCTCACCTATAATTGATCCCACTCTTCCTTCAGAGAGTGAAGTGGTCAAGTCGGTGTCATTTCCACCCGATCTCGCTCTTTCATCAGAAAGTGTTAAGACTGAAGTAGTCTCTTTGACCAAATATTCATCTTGTTCTTCTCTTCCAGTAGGGGATGGACTGAAACCTGCTGAAGTTTTTATGCTTCGTTCTGATTGTTCTCGACAAGAGTAAATTTTGTCTGTTTCGACAGAACCCTTTTCGAGTAGTGAGGTTATTTCCTTTGATTGGAGTAACCTAATAGAGTCTCATCTTCATTTGAGTGTTCCTTTCCAGATAGTTTTGAATGCTACTGCTAGGAGGATACTTCGCACTATTGTTGATGAAGGGGCTTTTGTTAGTATTCTATCCTCAACTTCTTGGAAAGCTTGAGATTCTCCTCAGCTTGTACCATCCACTGATCAGATACTGGATTTTAATAGAATACCTACTTCACCTTTAGGGACCCTTCCTTATTTGACTATTACATTAGGAGGGAAAACTATCTATATTGATGTTATGGTGGTCCAAGGTCCTTTAGATTTTAATCTACTCTTTGGACGTGATTATGTTTATGCCATGAAAGCCGTAGTGTCCACACTCTTTAGAGTTATGTATTTTCCCCATGATGGGAAGATTGTGATGATTGATTAGCTTTCCTTTGTTACACCTAACCAGCGCACTACTCCTAGTAACCAGACTTCCCTGAATGTGCCGCATGTTCTTGTGGTTCCTTCCCCTTCTTCTAGTTAGATTCTTCACATCATAGGTAAAATGGGGGGCATCGCTTGAGTCTATGGAAATCATAATGGATCTAAGCCGGTAGCTTTTATGAAATGGGGGAAACCTACCAACCTCTAGATATCATGTTTGGAAGGAGCAGGTTTGAGAGCATAGTTTACTTTTGGTTTCAAGCTCGTTAAAAATAAAACCACTCCTTAAGCATAGTTTCCCTTTTGGTTTCAAGCTTGCATAAAAATGAAATCATTCTTCAGTAAAGTTCACATTCTATGTCAAGCTCGTTAAAAAATGAAATGGATCTCCTTAAGCATAGTTTACCTTTTGGTTTCAAGCTTGCATAAAAATGAAACCATGTTCCAAGCATAGTTACCTTCCATTTCAAGCTTGTGTAAAAATGAAACAGATCCCCTTCCCTTGAGTCGAGTCTTCAATTTAGTGTTAGAAATTGAACCTTATTTTCAACTGCCTAATTCTCATTCTTCCTACCCCCCTGGTGAACATTTTCACATTAGTAACCAGGTTTTTAGGTTGGGTATGGAAGAAGAATCGTCAGACGAAATGAAGCTTGGGCGGCATGTCAAGCCCCTAGAAATCATGTTAGGGGTAAGCTTTGATAGCAATCATGTTGGGGGCAAGATTCCAACCTATGTATATCATGTTAATTGGATTTTTCAAGCATAGTTTACCCATTGGTTTCGAGCTTGCGTAAAAATGAAACCAATCTTCGAGCATTCTTTCAAACTAATCTTCGAGCTCGTTAAAAACAGTAAGATGGTGTTGAGCTTACTTTTCATTTTTTTTCGTGCTCTGGTTCAAACATGAAAAGTGGTTTGAGATTAGTTTATTACTTTTTCATGATCTGGATTCAAACCTGAAAAATTCTAATGGAGTCCTCTTTAAATTCTTTTTAGGCTCCCTAAATACAAAAAAATTGTCGAGCAATATTGTCTTCTTCACGTTCGTTAAAGAATTTGAAGAGTCGTCTCTCTGATGGTAGGTTATCTCTTTTTCAGTTCAGATAGACTATTTACGAAAAAATAACACTCTAGCCAATCATGACTGGAAGAGTTCTCTAAGGTATGATTTTACACTTTTTTGGGCCTTAGAGACTAAATCATACGAAAAAGGACCCCTCTAGAGTCTTCTTCTGTAATCGTTCAGACTCTCTAAACATGAACGATACTGAGTTTTATTTCATTGGACTCATTAAATTAAACATTAAGAGACTCGTTTTGGGAACGAACCCCTCCTCTCTTAGGTTCGTAAAACATATGAGTCTGAACTTGTCTTCCAACAAGCTATATCGAGTGTTTGTTACCCTCTTTGAACTTGTAAAACTGAAAAGAGGCACCCATCGATCATGATGGGGAAAATGAGAAGGGAATCATTTTGCAAATAAATGGCAGTGGTTTGTTGTTACCTTTGAACATGGCACTTGTCTGTATATCAGGTCATTCAATTGGGTATTCAACTGATCTCCATGACAATCCACTTTCATGAGTCATGCTACTCCTTTGAGTCTTTCAAAAGAATGCATTGTCCATTGTCGTATTGTGTGTTTGTCCCATCCAGTCATGCTGCCAAGTCTTTTGTCATGCCTCCCGATGTTCAAAGGGAATTTGAAGAAGTCTTACCTCTATAGTCAACACAGTCTTTGTGTCAGTACTTTTGAGTCAGTCCTATGGTTACTAAATTCACATCATTCTAGAACTATGTTTCGAATTTCATGTCATCAATGTGGGACTCATCATGGCCCTCCTTCGACGAGACTATTCCCGTCGACATCAGCTCATCATCCAGGAAATAGTCTTAGAAACAATACTTAGTACCTTGAGATCTGTATGCCTTAATGGAAAATTCTCTTGCTCTCGACATAGGTTCGCATCATTGACCTTTGATCAACAGAATCGACTGGGTGTTTGAGATCAGGACATCTATTCACACTCAGTAGATTGTACTAGGGTACCTTGGGAATTATTAACATCAATGGTGATCTCCCTCGCACTTGTTAATGGTTCACATCATTGGCCGGTAATCAAGTGGTTTCTACCATGTTTGACTTCAGCTCATTGTAATCACATAGATAGAATCGTACTTTGTGGAAGACGAGCTGAAGACCTTGGGTATTTGTTTAAAGCACTCATTGCTTTTCCCCCAGGTTGCGATGGATTTTTGTATATATAGCATGGATCCACATTTGTATGGTCGTGGCTATGCTCAAATTTGCATCTGCATGACATAGATCTACATTGTATGTCTTGTAGCTATGTCCAAGTTTGAGTCCTCTATCACATGGATCTATGTTGTATTCTAGTATCCATGCTTATTTATTCCTCCAATGGATCTTCCTTGTATTGGTATGCAGCCATGAGTTGGATACTTGTGTCTATGAGTCAAAAATATTGATGTACTATAGATGCCTACTTGATGACATGCTCCAAACGAGCTGACATTTTCACCTCGTAGCGATGACTTGTTCTCTCAAAGCTCTCATTTATAGTATCCCTCTAAGACTCATGCTTTGGGGGGGATCCTATTATACTACAATCCTGTCACCACCATGTGATAAGACCCTTGAATTACATATTTTACCTTAATCCCAGCACTTGGAGAGGAAAACCATGTTGATTGTCAATCTTTCATAAAAATACCCAGCACCGCACTTTCCTCATTATCTATGAGCAGTACCTTCCTCACACCACCTGTATCTTGTTTACCATAAGTGGTGCCATCGCTTATATCCCTTGGTCCATAATCATTTTTAACTTGAACCTCTCTGTCATAAGAGGCAAAAGGCGGTACCCTGGGTAAAATGGGAAAAAAGAGAGGTTTCTCAAGGCTTCTAGATCATGATCCTTGTGTCCTCTCTTATCCCTATCATTGTGGGTCAGTTGAGCTCAAGATCTCCCATCATAGGATCTTAGAGGCCTGGACCTCATCCACAAATCTCTCAACCATTCCTATCCATTGAGCCTTATAAATACAAGCTCATGTCCATGGTTGAGGGGGGAACCATAGAGGTATTGTTATGATGTTGGATTGACCACTTGTNGTTGGAGCTTATGGGGATGAAGTGTTGGTTTCATGGAGATGCATGTCGACACTAAGGCTTAATTGGTTGTAAAATTCTCCATTCATCTTAATGCAAAGCTCATTTCCATCCCACATTACTGTTGTTTTTATTTCACATGTAAATGTTGTTAGATTCCTTAGTCACTAACATGGATCAGTGGATTTTGTTTTGGTAGCTTTGATGTGTTTGCATGTTTTATCTGATTGCATGTACACATGTTTACTATCGAAGCAGCATTCCAGGTATCTACAACATCTAGGGAGGGTCTTCATCCTTTATTGTTTATTTGTTTTGGATCTGAACCATTCAGACCAAAGGAACAACTTCTATCCACAGAAGGTGAAATATTCCTACTTACACTATAAAGAGAAATAATTCAGAGAATACAAACACCAGTGATGAAGAATAATCCTCTGAAGACGAGCAAGAGGAGGTTTTTGAAGATAAAAGTATTGAAGATATTGATGAATGCTAGTAAAACACCCAGAGTTGAAGTCCCCATTAAAATATTAATGTTGAAGAACTCATGGACTAGATTAATGCTTTAAACAAGTATTTTTACTTTAAAGAAATTGACTATAAAAATAAGGTGAGATATGCATCAAATAGACTAAAAGGGCATGCATCTATATGGTGGGATGAATTTCATATCCCCAAAGAAAGAAGAGGTAAGCCCAAATCAAATCTTGGGAAAAATTGTTATATAAAATTAGAAGTCAATTTATGCCTAAGGATTATCAGTTGACTCTCATTAGACAGCTACTGAATCTTAGACAAAAGGGTATGACCAATAAACAATATACAAAATATTTTTTTAAGATGAGTATTAGAACTAGAGAAACACAAGGGGACATAGAAAGAGTAGCTATATATCTAAATGGATTGAGATATGAGATACAGGATGAGATCATATTGTTGAATTTGAAAATTGTTGAAGATGCTTATCAGGAAGGCTCAAGGATTGAATAAAAGCTACTAATAAAATAGAACCAAAAGAGCAAAGGGAGAGATACAAAAAGAGGGAAAGGATTTCCAAACAGAGGAGGTAGGACTCCTAAAGATGAGGAAAAAGGTTGTATTATCTAGGTAACCCAAAGAGGAGTATTCAGAGGAGGCATAGGAAGAGGCAGAAATAGAGAAGTGAAATGCTATACATGTGGAGAAATTGGACACATGTCATCGGAGTTCCCAAGGAATAAACCTGTAGCTCAGAGGAATGAAAACATTGTTGAGGCTTGTGAGGAGTCCATTGAAGAAGAAGAGATGAATAATCCTCCTGAGGAAGGATAATATCTTATGCTGAACATAGTTTTAGTAAATATAGAGAAGAAAGTGGATGAACCAACCCAACGAAAGAGTTTGTTCAGGACTAAATGCAAGTCACAAGGGAAGTGTTGTAAGATGGTTTTGACAGTGGTAGTGCAGATAATTTAGTATCCACTGAGATGGTAGAGAAGTTGGGATTAAAAAGGATGAAACATCCCACTCCTTGCAAAGTGTACTGGTTGCAAAAAGGACATCAGCTCTTGGTGAATGAGCAGTGCAATGTGGAGTTTCAAATTGGTACTGATAAAGATGTGGTATTATGTGATATAATTCCTATGGATGTATGCCATATACTCTTAGGGAGGCCATGGAAATATGACACAAAATTTGTTCGTGATGGAAGAAATAAAACTTATTCTCTAGAAAAGGATGGAAAAAGACATACATTGTCACCATTGGGGGATGAAGCAGTTCAAGAAGGTTCAAGGTCAAAAATTTTGCCGATGACTGGGAAAGAACTATTAGAAGAGGTCAGGAAGGAGGATGAGCTAAATTTTCCCCTTGTTGGAAAACCAAAGGTAATATTAACTTCTATATATTTAGATGTTTTTCCTACTGAAGTTAGAATCGTGCTTGATGAATATGATGATATTATTGCGGATGAGTTACCAAATGTTTTACCTCACGTGATTAGTATTAGTCATCACATTGAATTAATACCCGGTTCAAGTTTACATAATAAGGAATCCTATAGAACAACTCCTCAAGAGAATGAAGAGATCAAAAAACATGTACATGAGTTGTTAGATAAAGGTTTGGTTAAAGAAAGTTTGAGTCATTGTGCAGTACCCACTGTTCTTAGCCCAAATAAGGATGGTGGATCGAGAATGTGCACTGACTCCAGAGTAATTAATAAAATCACTATTAGGTACAGATTCCATTTACCCTGCATTGATGATTTGATGGATTGTTTGAGTGGTTTAAAGTATTTTTCAAAGATAGATTTTAAAAGTGATTAAAATAAGAATAAGAGAAGGGTATGAATGGAAGACTGCATTCAACACTAATAATGGAAAGTAGGAATGGTTAGTAATGTCATTTGGGCTTCCTAATGCACCTAGTACTTTTATGATATTGATGAATGAGGTCTTGAAAGAATACACTGGAATATTTGTGCTAGTGTTTGTGGATGATATTCTTATTTTCAGTCAGAATAAAGAATAACATTTGAAACATCTTAAATTGGTGTTGAAAACCATGCAAAAGGAGAAGCTACTGATAAATATGAAAAAGTGTAGTTTCCTGAGGAAAGAGTTGATTTATTCAGGATTCATGGTTTCATAAGAAGGGTTGAAGATGGATCCAGATAAGGTGCAAGCAATTTTAAGTGGGCCAATTATAAGAAGTGCGTATGAGGTAAGGATTTTTCATGGTCTTGCAAGTTTTTATAGAAAATTCATTAATATTTTTAGTCAATGTCACGTTCCCTCATCTCCGATGGGGACGCAGATAGGAGTTGCTGCTATCATTTAGGAAGTGAAATAATCCCCATGAACATAAACAATAAAACCCATTTAACTAACAGACATATACAAATTCTATATACAATCCAGAACAGAATAAAATACATTAATTCAAGCATTCGACATGTTCATATTAATTTATAAACAAATACAGTTGCAGAGAGAAAATACACAAGAATACTTATATTGAAAGAAGATTGTCCCGCAACCATCTATGTTGTTGCAACGTTCCACCCAACCATTGGCTAGTGTGCTCACCATTATCTCAACACCACTACCACCCCTAAGTTGGGCATGATTCCTACAAGGAATAATGGAACAATATTAGGATCGAAACATAGCCAAAGATATAACAAAATTCAGCCAAGCCAAAACTACATTTGGGTTTATCATGATGCTAAGGAGGTGGAAGGATTGAACTACTAAGCTAGTGAGATCAACCACAAAGCTATGGACACCTGCACCATATTTGGATTGGATTCTAAAACATCTACACACCCAACACCAGGAAGCATCCCCTTCTTTGCTACACAGTCCCTTGGGCTATGCCTTCCCTTCCAGTGATCTTTAGGGTGTGCAAAGAAGAAAAACAAACCCTCTAGATCTCTATGTGAGTTTCCTTCCTACAATAGGTTTATCAATCCAGTTCAGACCCATTTACCCTCCAAACCAGTTTAGACCAAGGAAAAAAATGCACACACAACAAGATACAAAATTTTGGGTTGTGGAAAAACGTTTTGCAAGAAAAAACGGATTGGTAAAATGGGGGAAAACAACCCAAAATGAGCAATTTGATTTCAACCCCAAAATCATAATTATTTGTTGGTCATTCACTCCACAACACTAAAATGGATTTCCTCGCTATGCACAAGGAGGAAAAAAACATCAATTCGTGAATGAAAGAGACCAACACTAAGCATTACCAAAACAAGTTCCCAGACATGGGGGAAAATGAAGAAAACTGCTTCTCACGTGAGGGAAAATGCACAGGTAGACAAAAAAACATGAAGGATAGAGCTCTCCAAGATTCCACTATGTGTGGAAATGGAGGACGTGGGTAAACAACAGAATGGGAATGCATTTTTGGGTGTTAACTTGCCCCATAAGTCAAAATCATGTTTCCCAAAAACTGACCTCTTCTCCAATTCGAATTTGGATTTCCATATTCTTCCCATCCCCACGTAATAACTACCTCAACCAATTTTTGGCAGAAATAAATGATTGGGTGAATAAGAAAAGAAATGTGGTTGACAGCTTAATGGTTTTCCCCTTGACATTTGGATTTTCCCCATTGGGTCAAAGGTTTCAATACACTTTCAATATTCCCCCCCTTATGCTTAGGAAATCATGCCCACATATCTTTTAATGTTGCATTGACATAACTAGTTGTGGGTATTTTAATTAAATTGCATATTTACATGATGTCCAAAATTATAATATGCTTGGCTAGCACAAAATACCATCGGCATCGATTTTAATCGCTGAAACATAAAACGATAAATCAATAGTGGGGATTTTGCCTTTAGCTCCACACCATGATTAATTACAATATTTACATCATATACATTTTTAATGCAAATGGGGTCAAAAACGGAGTGTTACAGTCAAATTTGTGCACCTATAAATTATAATAGACACCTTCAAAGGAAGTAGACAACCTTTCCAGTGGACAGAAGCAGCTGACAAAAATTTCAAATTGTTGAAGAAGATCACTGGCAATTCTATTTTGGATTTACTAAGTTTTGATAAGGTTTTTCAAGTAGAGCTAGATCCTAGTGGGATAACAATAAGGGTTGTTCGAAGTCAAGAACATAGACTAGTAGCATACTTCAGTGAGAAGTTAAATGAGTAAAAACAAAAGTATTTCTCATATGACAAGGAGTTATATGTTGTTGTACAAGTTCTTTAGAAATGGAGATAGTACTTGATGCCCAAAGAGTTTGTGTTATATTCTAATAATCATGCTTTTCATTTTATAAATAGTGAACCTAAATTGAGTAAAAAATATGCTTAGTGGATGGAATATCTGCAGAACTTTACCTTTTTTATCAAGCATAGAAGTGGAAAATCTAATAAAGTTGTGATGCTTTAAGCAGAGTAGATTTGATCTTGCAGAAAATTAAGGTCAGTACTTTGGTATTTTAATGTTTGGTTAATACGTATAAAGAATATGTGTATTTCAAATATATATATGCATCCTATGAGAATCCAGTTTCCCATAATAGAATCCAATGGTTGGACTACATGTTTGTTGATCCTAGTTTTGTCATCGTTTTTCGGCTAATAATTTACATGTTTGACATATGTTTTGTCACCTTTTGGCATATTTTCTATCATACAGTTCACTATTCAGTGGTAGGTACGACTATATTTTGAGTTTATGCAAGTTATGATTTATTTATATTATTTCACGATTTTATTAGTTAAATTCAATGATATTTGATTATATGCTAACATATAAAATCGTTATTGCAGATCTTAGTCTTCGGTGAGCCAATGAACAAACCATGCATCCATTCTAGATACATGTAGAGAATATCTAGCTCACTGCACAGCTCATCATTCGGTACGCTGAGCTAATCGTGCACTGGTATTGATAGATTCCTAAGCATTAATGTATGGAATGGCCTGTAAACTGCTTGTTGTCCACACTCTAGAGTGATATCATGAACCCCCTTCTGGAATATCACTCGCATGATGCCTCTGCATGAAACCTTGACACCAGCCACGTCGAAGTATAGCTTGTATGCCACATCACGCACCGTAGACGAACCATCTCGTGAAGAAGGAGGAAAACATTATGTGTTGGTTATTTGTTTAGTTATCTGTCATAATGGTTGACTTATCTTAAGAGCAGTCGACCACTAAAAGGGTCGACTTGCTCGCCCTTTGTAAAATACTATATATACAAACGCTGCTATGCGAGAGGGGTTGAAAAAATAGTTAGTTAGCCATTTTATACATGTAATCAGTTGATTCCAGAAACTCTGTAATACTTTTCTTCACTTTAATAGAAGTTCTTCTTATGCTATGCATGATCATGTCTTAGTAGCATTGAGCAAGTTATCACTCTGATTGCTGGGAGGGCCCCTCATCAACCAGAGCTTTCTATTTATGTGTATTTCCATTCTTCCCTTTTTGAAATTAGCATAGTTTTATTTGTAATTTGTTTATGCAATTTAGTTACTAAAATCGTTCATGTTATTCATTTCCTGTAGCATAGGTTACTCTTTGATATTATTTTGTTAATGTAGTTTCCTTTCGTGAGTTAAGCAACCAGTTGCGCACAAATTTTCTTTCAATTTCCCTTTCAAGTCTTTCCAGTTTATTGCTTGGTTTATGTTGATATAATAGATTGATATGATTCAATTACAGTAGATTCAATTTTGTCCCTTTCCATTTTCTTATGAATTTAGTTAGTTATATTACAGTTTGTTTAATAAATAGATAATGATGTTTTTAATTATGAATTGGATCTAAGTTATTTCATAGATTGAATTTAATCATTAGACATGTTTAATTTATGTTCTTTACATTTCATTATCATGTGCATGGATCAGTTGACCTAAAAATCATTTAGATTAATTATTTCTTGACATTTTAGTGCTTTTTGTGTGTAGACTGTCATTTAGATAGCCTGCTCTTCTTGTCATCCCGACCTATGTTCCAGTCTGTTATCCAGCCTTTCATTCAGCCCTGAGTGTTTTTAATATGTTTTTGAGCTTGTTTCTTTAGTTTTTCGATTTTGTTTTTATAGTGGTAGTTAGACAATGGTTGTGTTTCTTCTTAAAAGCATTAGATGTGTTGGTGAACACCCACCAAAAAAGCTTCGTCGATAGGGGTTCTCACTCTCTCGACGCTCGACCAGTGCGATCTCCATGAGCACTGGTCCAGACAGGTTTTACCCTGCCCAGCAACATCCACGGAGCGGACAAAGTATCACCCGAGATGTGGCAAGGGAGAGCTGTCGAAACTGATTTTTCGACAGTGAGGATGGAGGATATGGGGATCCAATGGGAAAACAACATGAGTGAGATCCAGGACTATGCATTCGACACTAACTCATTTCCATGACTACAGAGTGCATCATATATTTGTCACCGCAGCAGCATATAAACTATCCAACCTCATAAGGAAACAACAATATTATAGACTTAAAATAGATCACATCAAAAGCAGTATAAAGGAATAAAGTAAAACACAACGACATCCTAAGAACTCATACCATCAACCAGATCTAGATCATCACAACATCATAACAAGACAGATCGCAATAGAGAGAACAGTAAAAAAAAGATGAGATTTACGTACCAACTGTCACATATTAGCTTTGTGCAAAAGATCCAAAACTGGACAATTCTTCTCCAAAACCAGAGGATGAATACATAAAAAACGCAACCTAGATAGGTCACAGATATAGTAGAAAATTCTCTAAGATTCAGATCGCACTAGATCTCATGCGATACCCATAGACTCAAGATCTCTAAAGCTTCAGTTCTCCCCAAAACTTCTATTTTTAATTGCAAAACTAGATCCATAAATAGGCATGCATCATTACATTGAAGGTCCACTTCTAACTAACTTATAACCGCTAATGACATATTGCAACAAACTTGGTCAAATAATATATAAAATATTCAAAACAGTTATTTCGCTTCCCATTACATTGATCTGGCCTTGCGCGGTACCGTGTGAGCTTGCGCAACTGCCGCGATGTTGTGCAACTCACTTACTAAAACCCCTACCAATAGGCCCCCAAACAGTCTTCTGGCTCATCCCTGAGCCATGTTAGGTTAACAGGGTGTATGTCGACGTTCCTGCTTTAAAATATTCAAATTTTTGTGTGATCTCACGAACATGAAGCTGGACTTTATCGGCAATACTCTGACAATTAATCAAAGCCTGTTGCACTGGGTGCTCTTCTCTGGCTATGTCATCGACCATCTGTTGATTCTCCTATACTATTTGCAGCGTGGAAAATGATTTAACCACCAACTATCTACCGATTTCTTGAAATTCATCAAGCTAAGCGTGACGCTTTTGTTGGCATTCCTATGCACGGGCGACTCTCTACTGTAGCTCCTTCAGTTCCTCAGCCTATGTGATCTGTACCATCAAAATCATGGCCCTTAGTGATGTCTTCAAGGTCCTTAGCTTACCTTCAGATTCTTGCACTTGCACAGTTAGTTGATCGAGCTGCTCATCGTGGATAATGCTCTGCCAAAACTGTGTTGTCACCTCCATAATGGTCTTGGCCTCTTACTCCATGATTTTGAACTGAGTTGTGTTTTCTTCAATGGAAGCCTTCCTTTCTACAACCTGCTTCAGTGAAGTCATAGGTTGTAGTATGGAATTGAGCATAAAGTTGGTATCGTAAAGTTGAACAATAGTTCTCCCCACTACTTGGCCTTTTCGACTGGGGTGAGATCGGTTGTGTTCTCAAAAATGTACTGGAAAGCTTCAAAAATAGCTTACTCAACTTCAACGCACCTGGAACACATCTGGGCTTGTTCAATGATCATGCGGTCTTGCACCTTTTTTAGTTCAGTAATCTCTTCAGAAGCCTTTCACTAAATCTCAGCCTGCATCGCCTTCAAGGAGTTGATCTGTCGCACATTTTCTTCTGCCAGCTGCAATTGGACCTGATGCAGCTTGTCTACCTCTTTCTATAGCTTCTATGCTATGCTATGTGACTGGACATATCCCTCAGTCAGTTCTCTCTATCAGTTCACCAATTCTAGGGTGGAAACATGTTGCAATTCCACTAATGCCATAGAAGATAATTTGTTCAGATCCACAGCCACACTCTGGATCAGTCACAGTAATTGGTGGAGTTCCTCATTTCTTGTGTCGATCGCAGTCAAGGGAAATTGCATGTTCCTAGCCTAGGGCTCAGTGTTGATCGACAAGATGTCTTGCATAATAGGTCTTGCAGATGTTTTCCTGGAAATAATATAAAAAATGGAGTTTAATTTATCACTTACCGCATCAAATTTTGCATGGTTTGATTCTCGAATCGCCTATGTCGTGGCCTTAAAAGAGTCAGTGACCGCTTTGATGAGCCGTTGTAGTTTGTCCTCTGTCCCTGACCAAATCCCACTGCCTGCATCATACTCTTGGTGAAATTTGGTGTGAGTCTCCTCCTGAATGTGTTGTTCTATATCTTCAGTGTCCGTCAATGACTCATTGTCAGAGTCATGAATGCTCAGCTCCTTTTGGGTAGGTTCTTCAGGGGCATCAGGTGGCGAGTCCTTAGACAATTCCTACTAACTCACTGGGTTGTGCCATTCTACCGACCACTATTGAACAATAGAATCTAACTCTTTCATTGTGACTTTGTACGCTAAAGGTAGACACTGTCAGTCGGGGTCCCACCACCCCTGAATGTAGATAGAGTCGGGCCCGATGGAAAACCAAATAAGCCATTGATACTTGGTTGTTGCATAAGGAGGTACTCGGGGAATATTGATGGCTACAGTCGGTAGTTCTTCCCAATAAACCAAAAAATGAATGGAATAGTCCACCTGTCGACTGGGCTCTTTGACCCACCATAATTTCTGATATCTTGCACCCTAGCACACCTTTGTCGCATCAACTGTCATCGGTTGATAGTATTCCAGTTCTATCCAGGAAAATAGTGCAATAAGAATCACTAACCAACTATATGAAAATGGCCGCCTAGTCTAAGAAGCAAGCACGTCTTCTAGCAACTGGTTTAGCAAAAATAGAGACCAATTCAGTTGCACCCCCTCAACACACTTATGGGCGCATGCGATAACACCCGAGTTACATTGGACCGGTCGATTACCTTTAACAACCTTACTTTCCAGAATCCTTACGTCGATGCACACCACTTTTTAGTTAATTCTATCAATTCGATAAGCACAGCCGTCACATTGTAATCCAAAGTGTTCCTTTAGTTACTTGGCAAGATTTTTATCAATATCCCTCCCACATATATACTACACTAGATCTTCCCCATTCTTCGGAAAGCCTATGATGCTTGCGATCAAATATACTATAACAGGGATCGATGTATTCAACCAAAGAGTCCCCCCTTGAAAACAAGCCAACATTTTCTTCACACACGCATGGGATTCATTCAATCACCCAAAATGAGGCATATTGATGAGCCCCAACAATTTAGATTGGTCTAACCCACTCACCCAAGGTTGAGGAATCCGTTGAATTGGGGCACTAGGCCCCATCGGGACTGACTCATAGGGCTCATCCTTGACATCTTTGAGTAACAACAAGTCATGGTCTTCAAATTTCAACCTGATTAAGGCAGGGATGATGTCGACCGAGCATGTCATCCCTTTCAGCAAAGGTGGCAATTTCGGTGGATACTTCTGAATTTTTGTTGGCTGCCTTGGATTTGATCCTGGTCATGTAGGAGCAGCATATCCCAAAATTTCATGAACAGAGATGCCCCAAGGTGCCATGGACTCAAAATCTCTCAAGAATGATGGATTGGTCTGTGCATTTCCTTGTCCTTCAACCCTCACTGATGTGCAGGTTTTCCTCTTTTGCGGCGGTGTGGAACTGGGATTATGAGCCTGCACTTCCACTTGGGGATAGACGATGAGCCAACCAACATGATCATGACTTATTCTTTGATAGTTGTGGGGCGAATAGAGGAATATAACTCACTTGAAATATCAATGGAGTCGAGGTCACTTAGCATGCCTCATGCCCCAACCCTGAAAAATGCAATCGGCAACTCTAGCCTTCAATGCTGCAACTCACTCAATAGCTCACAACCCACTACAAAATTCACACTCTGCTTTAACACACTTCTTGCTTGACTAAACAATGCCATCCTCCCACATCCCATGCACTTTTGATAGCCACTTCCAATTCAAACTCATCATTTCCAAATCTATTATCACCATTATCACTAAATCTTGTATTAATGATGCAAAATCTGGTGGCAATCCTACTCCTCTACTAGTCAGATCAACCATTAATGCGCATCGATTCAAGAAGTTTCGCCAGCCAACTGTTTTAACTTCTTTCATTTATGACTTGATTTGACCAACCCAGATCCCTGAAACTATCGCAAGTGGTCGACTAGGCATCGCTATGAACTCTACCCTTACGCAGCCTCTTCCCCTAGGTTCTCCTTATTGTTCGGAAACAAAATATTCATCATTTTTTTTTACAGCGCTTCAAGTAGTGTGCAGCTTTGGCCCTATCCTATAGGGATTCAAGCGACTCCCATTGACGAGTGTCAAAAATACCACACCATCTAATTGTTGTAACTGAACTGCACCTCTAGAAGTAATAGAATGGATAAGATATAGACCTAACTAGTGCATTTGTAACTTACCATGATGCTTGATGAACTTACTATTGTACAACAACACCAGATCACCTTATGCAAACTATTTTTTCTTAATGTGGCAATCATGTCGTGCCTTTTGTCTATCCTTCGCAACCTATTGGTGGAATCCAACAATAAAGCGGTATTATTCAAGCTAGATCAACTACGCAATTCACTCTTATAACACTTCTTCATCATCCATGCCTGTTTCCACGATAATGCGCAAACTAGGAACAATATACTCCATGGGAATGACTACCTCTTTTCCATAGAACAACTTAAATGGTGTCTGGCCGGTTATCCATTTGCAAGTAGTGCAATAGGCCCATATCAATGTGGGAATCTTCAGGTCCCAGTCATCATGGTTAGCATTACATACCTTAGTTATCGTTGTTTCCAAAATTTTGTTGACTGCTTCGACAGTCCCATTCTCCTACGGATGGTATGGTGTACTCCTCTTGTGTTGCACCTGCAATTCCTCAGTTATCACTTTCACCGTCCGCTTGATGAATTGACTGCCCTAGTCACTCATCAAGATCCTAGGACACCCAAACCATGTCACAATGTTGTAAAAAATGAACCGTGCTGCTGTCACAGCAGTAAAATCTACTATTGGCGGGTCTTCCTCCCACCTAGTCAAATAGTCGGTTGCAGTAATAATATATCGCACACCAGTCTGCTTCTCGGGTAGATTAATAGGACCCACAAAATTCACAACCCATTTATCAAATGGTTGTAGAGTCACCTACGGTACTAGTGGCATCTCATCCCACCGCGATGGTTTACCGACACACTGGCAAACATCACAACTCCTTGCATAGTCTGTGACATCATTATGCAACGTAGGCCACTATATCCCGGTGCACAACACCTTCTACGTAGTAGCCCGTCCTCCATAGTGGCCTCCCCCAATTCCTGCATGTGCTTCTTCGAGAATGGGACCCTGCTTATGCGGTAAAATACACCGTTGGAAGATTTCATCAGGTCCAAGCTTATATAACTGTCGAGCAATTAGTTGAAAATCAGAAGTTTTCATTACCATCTACTTCTTTTGGCTAGTTGACATGTCCTCTGGGGTGACAGCAGTGGCCAAAAACTAAAAAATTGGTGCATAGTGATCATCTACGATGTCAACATGGAACAATTGGGAATCTAGAAAACCATCATCAATATTGGTTGGTTATTCACCATTCTCAACACGCGATAGATGATCGAGACCAGTGTTCAATCGTCCTGGCTTCACAACTATTTCAAAATCAAACTTCTGGAAGAGTAATATCCATTGACAGATATTCCCCCCCAACATAGGCTTATTGACCAGGTATTGCAAAGCAGAATGATCAGTGAACATCTTAAAGTGTTCGCCCAACAAATAGTGCCTAAACTTCTGCAATGGCATAAACCATTGTCGGGCCTTCCCTTTCCATTTTTGTATAATTTCATTTAGCAAATGACAACTTTCTACTGGCATATACTATTGGGTGATCCAGGTTACCCTCACCTGGTTGCGCAAGAACAACCCCCAGTACAATAGTAGAAGCATTGACATGCACATGGAACTCTTTATTCCAATAAGGAAAAACTAGTATTGGCACAGAGGCCATCTTGCCCTTCAAGGTGTCAAAACTTCCTTGGCATTCCTAAGTCCATTCATAAGTTGCATCCTTTTTTATTAGTTTCTCCATGGGTGCAGTAGTCACAACGTATCCTTTGATAAACTTGCGATAGTATCTGGTATGCCCCAGTGTGGCCCGAAGCATCTTGACATTCGTAGGTGGTCATAAACTGAGGATTAGAATGATCTTCTCTAGATCGACCAACAGACCTTCTTTGCATACTATGTTCCCAAGTAGCATGAAAAATGACACACAAAAAATACACGTTTTAGAGTTTAATGCGATCTGATGCTATCGACATTTTTCCAGCATCAGTCACAGGTTATCAAGATGGTCCCTAATTATTCCATAGACAGTCCAATCATCCATATACACCTACAGGAACTTTTGAATAAAATCTTTAAATATAGCGACAACTACGTGAGAAAATACGGCTGGTGCATTCTTCATCCCAAACGAAATGACTGTATATTGAAAAGAGCCCCATTTCATGACAAATGTGGTCTTTTGGCGATCCTCCTTCACAATCTAGATCTGGTGGTATCCCAAAAATCCATCCGTGAAGGAGTACATTTCTTGGCTGCCTACACCTTCAAGCACTTCATTTGTAAAGGGGTCAAAAACGGGTCATGTACACATGCATCATTCAACTTCCTTAAATTGATGCAAATGCGGATTTCTCTTGTCTTTTTATCTTGGACCACCATTAGAATTTTCCACTCGTATTCTTCTACATGCTCAATGATCCCAGTATCGAGCATCTGGTCTATCTCGGCCTTTACCCAGTCCTTGTATCATGGGTTTTGTCGATATGGCCTCTGTCATACAGGTTTGGCATCTGGTTTCAACAAAATTTTCATTTCAGCCAAGTCTCCCAAAATCCCCTTCATCTTTGAAAACCATGTTGAGAAAAGGTCCTGGAATTCATGTAGCAGGTCTGTGATCTTAGCCATGGTCTCCTCATCCCAGTAGTCACTGACATTGGAAAAGTTGGGGTTCTCTTTCATCCCAATATTGACTTTCCAGATCTTCAACATCTAACTCATTGAATCCGTCGAGATGTTTGGGGCTGCAACATCGTGGCTTCCTTCAAACTATGGAATATTAACATTTCAGAACTCGTCATCATCTTCGGGTTCCCCAGACAAGTTGTAGTAGGTCATCATGGATCGGATGGAGCAATGCACATGTGGATTAACCAGATAGGCGAGAGGGATAAACTGTAGAATGATGTCGCGGATTATTTGTAAAGCATTACATAACTCTGGGTTGGCATCCTGGAAACTAAATCTCTGTTCGAAGAAAACAGAAAACTCCTCCCATGTGGATATAGTTCGGTGCAACTTTTCTGCAACATACTAGGATCTTGGCATCTCCTCCAGAGTATGGATGAAAGCATGGACCCATTCATCTTTGGGCCACGATGCCCATAAAGTCTGACACTTAACCAAATGATTGGTGGGGTCAGGTTTTCCATCATATCTCCCTACATGGTAGAGCTCTGAATCACCAAAGCAAACCATCATCAGTCTCTGACACTGTTCCCAGCCATGGATCATTGGTTTATATGTCTCCCACCATCGAGCCAGGGTAGCCTTCAATGCAACCTCTAGGGCCAATATACTTTGTGGTTCAAAAAATTTCTCTTCGAATTCTTGAAGGAACTCTGATAGTCTCGACAGACCTTCATAAATGGGAAACATGACAATCTCAGTCACTACATAGCAGACAGACTATGTAATCAACCACACTTCCTAAATGACACTTCATGCAACCGATTCTTGCAATTTTTTAGAGCATCTTTAGATTCATATGACCCAAAACTAGCACTACGCCATCCAAGTTCATCGTTGACAGTCGGTTAAATATAATCCTTAGAGATATTATAGGCATGGTCCCAACTCCTACCAGCTTCATATCTTATAGGTTCAATATACCGACGCCCTTCCTGAGGGTCCATAGGAGAAATGACCCTAACATCCTGGTTTTCAAATGTCATAACTCATTTCTAAAAGTTGATAACTGTCATGCTATCATTATCCCATCCAATCCCTAGCAGAGCAGGATAGGATCCACCATCTTCGACTACCTCTATCACATCAAAATCAGCATGCGTGCTCATACTTCCAATGTCGATAGCCAAATTAGAGATGCGACCAATGGGCTGTACCTTAGCCTAATTTGCTAGTCATAGTTGTACTAGATACCATACCAGAGTCGGCTTTCGCATCACTTACCAAGTTTGCTTGGTCAGGATGTTTACGTCTGATCCGAGATACAAAATAATAGAATCAACCTCATAATCTCTGACTTGGATATTCATCCTCATCTCCTTGCCTGTCTTCCTCTTTTGCAAAGAGTTCACTGCAAAATATTTCACTTCCTTATCCGGTCGATACAATAATGCCTCAATCTCTACAAGGGCGTCACAGTCCCTTGCCAACAATAGACAACTTTCCAAGAACTATCGGAAGGAATCATGCTGCCGAAATGGGCCTGTTTCTATAGATGGGTCAAAAGTATTTGGCATGTCAATAATTGGTAACTTACCAGGTGTTATCTCCTAAATAAATTAGTCTTCAATAGGTCAGACTCATAAGATTTATTTTTGCATAGTGATCAAGATTTCAGTGCACATTACGAAATATTTTTGTGTGTTTAATAAATTTGGAAACGCCTTGTACTTTGTTTCTTAATAAGATTCAAGGTTTATCTTTTGGTGGCTTAGGCGAACATCTCAATGGTTCATTAGCCACCAAAATGCCCAACTTTCGACAGCTTGAAAATTGGACTCAGGACTACCTTAACCACTGAAAGCTCATTGACTCCATTTTTTAATGAATTTTTTTACGATCAGCTTTCGGTTGCTTAGGTGAACATCTCAACGTTCATTAGCCACCAAAAATCCCATCTTTTGATAGTTTGAAAATCAGATCCAAGACTACCTTAACCACTAAAAGGTCCAAAAGGGGAAAATACTATATTAGACACCATTAGCATGGAAAGCGTTAGAATCAATTCGTTAACCATCGAAAACACTAGATCTATAGTTAATCATGAGTTGGTAGGAGGTGTCGTTTTGAAAGAAAGGTGACATATTTGAACCCTAACCCTCTCATCCCTACACTTGTCCTGTGACTATAATTGAACCACCACAAAGCATTAAAATCTAGTTAGAATAATTACAGTACTGGCAAGCTCATGTGTCTCATCAGAATTTACTATCAGTTTTCTCAAATCCCAATTGAACAACCAGTCCCCTTAAAATCAGCACCCTCTCCTCAATTCGTTCCACATTTCCTGTGTGCATTCTCACTGAGCCAATCCCTCTTTGGATCCAGCATTGTAATATCCTTCCCTAGGTTTTGAATATAAATTTTTGCAGGTACAGAAGAACATTCAAGAAGATGAAGAGAGGAGGAGGACCTACCCTAAGACAAGAGCTAGGTGACATTGGTTACCTAGAAGCACATCCATAGTTTTTTCAGCTATTCAAAGATGTAGGATGCTACATATTTTGTGAAAAGGTTCAGGGATCTCATTAGCAAGTGGCAAAATCATTTTCCCTCACATTTGATGGCTCAAAGGAAGTAATTGGCAAAGAGGAGTTTCAGGTGGATGAATCTTTGGTAGCTGAAGTGATAGAACTCCTGAGGACTAGAGAGAGGTGGTTTAAAACCACTGTCACAAAGAACATAGAATTCAGGTCTTACCTACAACCTAAGCACAAAAACCTCATATGGAAGAAGAGCATACCTACATCCTAGTTGGAGGAAAAGTGGTAGAACCTATTGAAAGCAATCCTAGTCTACATAACCTGTGAGAGAAGATATAATAGGGTGATGATCTACCACTTCAAACTAAGGAATCATTTCACTGGAAGGAACCCCCTAAACCTTCCGTTTTACCTCTACAAAATCTTAACTAAAATGGCTCATCGGGTTAGGGCTGAGTCAACCAAGATTACATGTAGGTTATATCACCATGGCTTGATCAAGCTAATTGTCCAACAACTTTTGTAAAGAAGAAAAGTCACCTCGACATTCTTCCTATTCTGGAATGAGTTTGACACCGAATTACAGCCAGAGGACAAAAAGAATTCCCCTTCAAAAAGGTCTTCCACCCCCAAAATTGGCAAAAGGAAGAGGAGATCCATCTCCCCAATTGCAGTTGACCAGAACTCTCCATATTTTAAGAAGGCCAAAAAGAACCTAGACTTTAGTAACATAACAAAGAAGGAGGAGGCTCCAGCATAAGGTAAAAATATCCTCAACCTGCCATACACTGATTCTGAGGATGAAGAGGAGAAGGGAGTTGACCTAACAAAGCAGGTTGCAGCAAAGCATGAGGAGTTTCCCTCACCTACACCAAGGGAGGATCAAGTTGAACAAGTGCTAGGGACTTCCTCTAGAAAACCTAATTCCTAGAGAATCAACCAGCTATTAGGGAAAGTATATGAACTAGAGGTCCTAGAGAGAGAAATAAAAAGAACGAATGCAATATTAACCAAAAGAAATACTGAATGGCATGATTCCCTTCTCGAAATGAGAGGGATGTATATCCTGCTGCAAAAGAGAAATCTGAGATTAATGAAGGACAATGCTAGGATTTACAGGAAGATCAAGCTGTCAAGGTTGCAGATGAATAATTCAAAGCCTAAATCTCAAGCACACATTGCGCTGGAAACCCTAGCAGAGGCGACAATAAGCCTTCGGGATCCGGAGTTAGCCTATGATGTTGTTACTATTCCAAACCCTATGCAGGTTGCAGAAATACTAGAAGGTCAGAATTGAAGCTATAAATCCACAAGACAAAGGGTGATTAATTTTTTTTTTAAATTTTGAAAAAACAGAGCTTTCGGTTTCTTAGGAGAACACTGCGACTGTTCATTAGCCATCGAAAATAGAGCTTTCGGCAGCTTACAAACCCAAAATTTTGCTTTCTTAGCCACCGAAAGCATAAAACAATGCAGAAAGGCATAGTTCCACACATAAATGACTTTGGTTGATCCACATACCTCAAGGATGATTTATAAGGTTGAAAATTAATTAAAGGCACCAGTATCTTAGGTCTGTTCCAATTTTGAAGGTGCCAGTGAGGTGAAGTAAGGTCACAAACCCTACCTACTCTGACAAAGTGTGACTTGTCTACCAGATAGCAAGTCCAAGTTTTAATTCAGTGTTCACTATAGTTATTAAAGAGTTTGAGGAGTAAGAAAGTGTTGGAGTTAGGTAGATTAGCACTTAAGTTAGGGTTTTTGACCTAAGTTTTGCAAAAAAGTTAAGTTTATCTATTTTTAGTAAATTTGATCCAATTTTTCAGGATCTGAAATAAATTTTGTAAAGGCTATATATCATGTGACTAATTTTGAAGCAAGGGTTCGACTTCAGATATTTTTAGACACTCATTATCTTCAAGCTTCTCATGTGCTTTGTCATTTAATATAAGCTCTTTTGCAATTATATGTTCAGGTTCCATCTCTTTTATGTTCTGTACTTGTACTTGGATGTTTGATATCTCTGTGTTGATGAGTTGAATTGCAAGTATATTTCATTATTATGATTAGCCATTCATATGTGAGTGCCTTACATACGAATCTGTTAGCATAGTGAGTTCTTCATTTATTCACCTTTAATACAAACCCTCTAAACATTGATAGTTAGAAGCCTTATCTATTTGATTGAGTATTATGCATGTCTTGATTGAGTGAGGTCTTATTGATCATCTGACTTGATCCATTGAGAAAACCATTAAAAATATTGAAGTTACCAGGCATCCTCGAGCTAAATTTTACTAACCCCCTTTCTGCTATGCCTACTAGAGATTATCTAAAATGCATGCCTAAGTTGACTGGGGAGGAAGATTTCATAGCTGAGGAGCATTTAGAGGCATTCTACAGTTATGCTAAGAATATAAACATTGAACAAGAGGATATGTGGACTAGGGTTTTTGTGCAAAGTCTAGATGGTCAGGCTAGGAAATGGTTCAAAGAGTTTCCTGTTGGATCAGTAGCTGGCATTGAAGCCCTATATGACATATTTTTGAAGCATTGGGGAGAAAGAAGAGACCACCTTTACTATATCACTGAATTTAGCAATTTGAGGAGAGAGAATGGTGAGTCTGTTTCCAATTTCACAAAAAGATTTAACAAAATGTTCAGCAAGATCCCTGTTGATATCAATCCAACTGACACTTCATCCAAAATCACTTATGCCAATGCCTTTGATTCTGAGTTCTATATTCTTCTTAGAGAAAGAAGATCTACTTCTTTGTCACTCATGTAAGACGCTACTCTTGAATTTGAGGCCAATATCATTCCATCTCAGAAGGTTAAGGGAAAAATGGACAGGAAGAAGCAACACTCAGATCCTCTAGGGGCTTCTTCATCAGAGAATAAAATGGAGAAAATGGCCAAAATGTTGGATAGTTTGACACCTGAAATGTCTATACTTAAATACCGAGGGAAAATACCTGTGAGAGGTAAAGGGACAAATGATTTTGCTCCCAGAAACCCTAATTTTGTCCCTTACAGAAGGAATAACCCACCATCTCAGATCTATCAAAAGGATAGGAATCAATTTGAGGATCAAAGAATCAGAGATCCTTTAAAAAAAATTGTGCTAGAAGAAGAACAAGAGTTTGCTCAAGAAGAAGGGGAGGAAGAAGACAATATCAACTGTAGGGAAGATGAAGTTGGTCTCTCTTTCCTGACACAACCAGACTATGAGGAAGCCCTCATGAATGATAATATTAGAGAAGAATCCTTATATCAGGAAAATGATTAAGAAGGTTATACTTTGAGATCCATAATTGTTGCTCCTGTGAAGAAGAGTCCTTCCCCTAAATAGCATCCTAGTCCTCCTGCTAAAAAGATTGCTACTAATCCAAAGAAGATGGTTGCTCCTCCAAAACAATAGCAAAGGCCATTACAGCCATCATCCCATGATCCTATTCATCTCAAAGCCCCACCACAAGAGGTAAGAACTTCTGAGAAATTATCTTATTCTTTCAATCTTGAGTCAGAAATTCAGAAGTTAACACAATACAATTGGTGCATAGTGATCATCTGCGATGTCAACATGGAAAATTTGGCCATCTGGAAAATAATCATCAATATTGGTCAGTTCTTCACCATTCTCAACATGAGACAGATGATCGGGACCAGCGTTCAATCGTCCTGGCTTCACAACTATTTCAAATTCAAACTCCTGGAAGAGTAATAGCCATCGACATAACTTCCCCCCAACACAGTCTTATTGAATAGGTGTTGTAGAGCAGAATGATCAGTGAATATCTTAGAGTGTCCACCCAAAAGATAGTGCGTGAAATTCTATAAGGAATAAACCATTTCCAGGCCTTCCCTTTTTGTTGTTGTATAATTTCGTTCAGCAAATGACAACTTCCTAATGGCATATGCTATTGGTTGATCCAGGTCTCCCTCACTTGGTTACGCAAGAAAAACCCCTGGCGCAATAGAAGAAGCATCAAAGTGCACATGGAACTATTTATTCCAATAAGGAAAAACTAGTATTGGCACAGAGGACATCTTGGCCTTCAAGGTTTTAAAAATTCCTTGACATTCCTGAGTCCATTCATAAGTTGCATCCTTTTTTAGTAGTTTCTCCATGGGGGCAGTAATCGTAGCGTATCCTTTGATAAACTTGCGATAGTATCCAGTATTCCCCAGTGTGGCCCAAATCATCTTGACATTTGTCGGTGGTGGTAAATTGAGGATTAGCGTGATCTTCGCCGGATCGACCAATAGACCTTCTTTGCATACTGTGTGCCCAAGTAGCATGCCAAATGGCGCACAAAAAATACACTTTTTAGAGTTTAATGTGATCTGATGTTGTCGACATATTTCCAGCATCAGTCGTAGGTTGTCGAGATGATCCCTAATTAGTCCATAGATATTCCAATCATCCATTTTCACTTGCAGGAAATTTTGAATAAAATATTTAGATACAGCGACAACTACGCAAGAAAATACGGTTGGTGCATTCTTCAGCCAAAATGGCGTGACTGTATATTGAAAAGAGCCCCATTCTGTGACAAATGTGGTCTTGTGGTCATCCTCCTTCGCAATCTAGATCTAGTGTTATTTTGAAAATCCATCCGTGAAGGAGTACATTTCCTGGACTCCTACGCCTTCAAGCACTTCATTTGTAAAAGGGGTCGAGAACGGGTCATGTACGCATGCATCATTCAACTTCCTTAAATTGATGCAAATGTGGATATCTCCTGTCTTTTTATCCTGTACCACCATCAAACTTATCCACTCTGATTATTCTATAGGCTCAATGATCCTAGCATCAAGCATCTGGTCTATCTCAACCTTCACTCGGTCCTTGTATTGTGGGTTCAGTCGATACGGCCTCTGTCGCATAGGTTTGGCATCTGGTTTCAACAAAATTTTCATTTCAGCTAGGTCTCCCGAAAGCCCCTTCATATCTAAAAACCATGTCAAGAAAAGGTCATGGATTTCATGTAGCAGGTCCGTGATCCTGGACATGGTCTCCTCATCCCATTAGTCCCCGACATTGGGAAATTTGGGGTTCTCTTCCATCCCAATATTGGCTTAACGGATCTTCAACGGTTGACTCATTGAATCCATCGAGATGTTTGGGGCTGCAACATCATGGCTTCCTTCAGACTCTGGAATATTAACATTCTAGAACTCATCATCATATTCAGGTTCCCCAGACAAGTTGTAGCAGGTATTCATGTATTGGATGGAGCAATGCACATGTGGATCAACCGGATAGGAGACAGGGATGACCTTTAGTATGACATCGCGGATGATTTGTATAGCACTACATACCTCTATGTTGGCATCGTGGAACCTAAATGTCTGTTCGAAGAAAATAGATAACTCCTCCCATGTGGATATAGTTCGGTGCAACTCTGCCACAACATACTAGGATATCAGCATCTCTTCCAGAGTATGGACGAAAACATGGACACATTCATCTCTGGGCCGTAACGCCCATAAATTCTGACACTTAATCAAATTATTGACAGAGTCAGGTTGTCCATCATATCTCCCCACTAGGTAGACCTCTGAATCTCCAAAGTGCACCATCATTAGTCTCCAACACTGTTCCCAATCATGGATCATTGGTTTATATGTTTCCCACCATCGAGCCAGGGTAGCCTTAAACGCAACCTCTAGGGCCAATATCCTTTATGGTTCAGAAACTTTCTCTTCGAATTTTTGAAGGAACTCTAATAATACCAGCAGTCCTTTATAAATGGGAAATGTAACAGTCTCAGTGGCTACGCAGCGGAGAGACTGTGTAATCAACCCACACTTCTTGAATGATAATTCATGCAACTTATTCTACAAATTTTCCAGATCATCTTTAGAGTTAGAGGACATAGAACTAGCACTGCGCCATCCAAGTTCACCATCGACAGTCTGGTGAATATAATCCTCGGAGATAGTATAGGCATGGTCCAAACTCCCACCAGCTTCATCTCTTACATGTTTAATATACCGATGCCCTTCCTGAGGGTCCATAGGAGTAATGAACCTAACATCCTAGTTTTCAAATGTCATAACTCATCTCTTAAAGTTGATAACTGTCATGCTATCATTAGCCCATCCAATCCCTAGCAGAGCTGGATAGGATCCACCATCTTCGACTACCTCTATCACATAAAAATCAACATGCGTTCTCATACCTTCAATGTCAAAAAATAGATTAGAGACGCTACCAATGGGCTGCACCTTATCCTAATTTGCTAGTCACAGTTGTACTGCCAACCATCCCAGAGTCGGATTTCCCATCAGCTGCCAAGTTTGCTTGGTTAGGATGTTTACGCCTGATTCGAGATCCAAAATAACAGAATCAACCTCATAATCTCTGATCTGGATATTCATCCTCATCTCCTTTCATGTCTTCCTCTTTTGCAAAGAGTTCACTGTAGAATCTTTCACTGCCTTATCTGGCTAATACAATAATGTCTCTAGCTCGATAAGGGCATCAGAGTCCCTTGCTAGTGATAGACAAATTTCCAAGAATTGTCGAAAGGCACCATACTACGATGATGGTATTGCTTCTATAGATGGGTCAAAAGCATATGGCATGTCAATAATTGGTAACTTACCAGGTGTTATCTCATAAATAAATTATTCTTCAATAGGTCAGACTCATAAGATTTATTTTAGCATAGTTATCAAGATTTTAGTGCACATTATGAAATATTTTTGTGTGTTTAATAAAGTTGGAAATCCCTTGTACTCTGTTTCATGATAAGATTCAAAGTTTAGCTTTTGGTGGCTTAGGAGAAGATCTCAATGGTTCATTAGCCACCAAAAATACCATCTTTTGGCAGCTTGAAAATCAGACTTAGGACTACCTTAACCACCGAAAGCTCATTGACTCCATTTTTTAATGAAGTTTTTGAAGATCAGTTTTCGGTGGCTTAGGAAAACATCTCAATGTTCACTAGCCACCGAAAATCCCAACTTTCAACAGTTTGAAAATCGGATCCAAGACCACCTTAACCACCAAAATCTCTGAAAGGAGAAAATGGTTAGTGCATCCATCACAATCAGACACCGTCAACATGGAAAGCATTAGCATCAAGTCATTAACCTCTAAAAATGCTAAATCTGTATTTAATCATGAGTTGGTAGGAGGCGTCATTTTGAAAGAAAGGTGACATATCTGGACCCTAACCCTCTCATCCCTACACATGTCCAGTGAATTTAATTGAACCACCACAAAGCATTAAAATCTAGTGGGATTGATTACAAGACTGGCAAGCTCACAGGTCTCATCAAAATTTACTATCAGTTTTCTCAAATCCCAATTGAACAACTAGTCCCATCAAAATCACCACCTTCTCCTCAATTTGTTCCATGTGTCCTGCATGCATCCTTACTGAGCCAAGCCCTCCCTGGATCCAACATTGTCATATCCTTCCCTAGGGTTTGAATTTAAATTTTTGTAGGTATAGAATAACATTCAAGAAGATGAAGAGAGGAGGAGGACCTACCCTAAGACAAGAATTAGTTGACATTGGTTACCTAGAAGCACATCTAGAGGTATGTCATCTATTCAAAGATGTAGGTTGCTACATATTTTGTGAAAAGGTTCAGGGATCTCACTGATCCAAGCCCTCCCTAGATCCAACATTGTAATATCCTTCCCTAGGGTTTGAATTTAAATTTTTGTAGGTACAAAAGAACATTCAATAAGATGAAGAGAGGAGGAGGACCTACCCTAAGACAAGAGCTGGGTGACATTGGTTACCTAGAATCACATCCAGAGGTATGTCATCTATTCAAAGATGAAGGCTGCTACATATTTTGTCAAAAGGTTCAAGGATCTCATCAGCAAGTGGCCGAAGCATTTTCCCTCATATTTGATGGCTCAAAGACAGTAATTGGCAAAAAGGAATTTCAAGTGGATCAAGCTTTGGTAGTTGAAGTGACAAATCTCCCAAGGACTGGAGAGAGATGGTTTAAAAACAATGTCACAAATCATTTCACTAGAAGGAACCCCATAAACCTACCTTTTTACCTCAAAAAAATCCTGACTAAAATTGCTCATCAGGTTAGGGTCGAGCCTACCAATATTGCAGGCAGGTTATATCACCATGGCTTGATCAAGCTAATTGTCCAAGAGCTTTTGAAAAGGAGACATGCTTCCTGGACATTCTTCCTATTCTGGAATGAGTTTCACACAAAATTGCAACTAGAGGACAAAAAGAATTCCCCTTCAAAAAGGTCTTCCACCCCCAGAAGTGGAAAAAGGAAGAGGAGAGCCATCTCCCCAATTGCAGTTGACCAAAACTCTCTAGATTTTAAGAAGGCCAAAAGAACCTATACTTCAGTAACAAAACAGAGAAGGAGGATGCTCTAGTACAAGGTAAAAATATCCTCAAACTACCATACACTGATTTTGAGGATGAAGAGGAGTAGGAAGTTGACCTAACAAAGCAGGTTGCAGCAAAGCATGAGGAGTTTCCCTCACCTACACCAAGGGATGATCCAGTTGAATAAGTGACAGGGGCTTCATCTAGCAAACCTAAGTCCCAAAGAATCAACCGGCTATTAGGGAAACTATATGAACTAGAGTTCCTCGAGAGAGAAATCAAAAGAACCAATGCAAGATTAACTAAAAGAAATATTGAATTGCATGATTCTCTTCTAGAAATGAGAGGGATATATATCCTACTACAAAAAAGCAATATGAGATTAATGAAGGAAAACACCAAGCTTTACAGGAATATTATCTTGTCAAGGTTGCAGATGAAGAATTCAAACCCTAAATCTCAAGCACATCTTACGCTGGAAACCCTAGAGAAGACGGTAATAAGCCTTCGGGATCCTGAGGCATCCTATGATGCTGCTACTATTCCAAACCCTATGCAGGTTGTAGAAATATCAGAAGGTCAGAATTGAAGCTGTAAAGCCATAGGAAAAAAGGTGATTAAAAGTTTTATTAAATTTTGAATAAATAGAGATTTCAGTGGCTTAGGATAACACCGCAGTTTTTCATTAGCCACCGAAAACAGAGCTTTCGGCAACTTGTAGACCCATAATTTTTCTTTCTTAGCCACCGAAAGCACAGAACAATGCAGAAATGCATAGTTCCACACATAACTGACTTTGTTTGATCAAAATACCTTAGGGATGATTTATAAGGTTGAAAATTAATTAAAGGTACCAATATCTTTGGTCTGTTCCAGTTTTGAAGGTGCCAATGAGGTGAAGTAAGGTCACAAACCCTACCTACTCTAACAAAGTGTGACTTCTCTACTAGATAGAAATTCCAAGTTTTAATTCAATGTTCACTGCAGTTATTAAAGAGTTTGAGGAGTAAGAAAGTGTTGGAGTTAGGTAGATTAGCACTTAAGTTAGGGTTTTTGACCTAATTTTTGCAAAAAAGTTATGTTTATCTATTTTTAGTAAATTCGATCCAATTTTTTGGGATATGAAATACATTTTGTAAAGGCTATAAATCCTGTGACTAATGTTGAAGCAAGGGTTTGACTTTGGAGATTTTTAGACACTCATTGTATTCAAGCTTCTCATGTGCTTTGTCATTTAATATAAGCTCTTTTGCCATTATATGTTTAGGTTCCATCTCTTTTCTATTTTGTACTTGTGCTTGGATGTTTGATTTAGGTTTATTCTTTTTTTCTAATACCAAATAGCTGACATCCTATCTTTGTGCTGCTGAGTTGAATTGCAAGTATCTTTCCTTGTTATGATTAGCAATTCATATGTGAGTGCCTTATATAAGAATCTTCCAGCATAGTGACTTCTTCATTTATTCACCTTTAATACAAACCCTATGAGCATTGATAGTTAGAAGCCTTATATATTTGATTAAGTATTATGCATGTCTTGGGTGAGTGAGGTATTATTGATCATATGACTTGATCCATTGAGAAAACAATTAAAAATATTGAAGTTACCAGGCATCCTCGAGCTACAACCTAGAGGAACTTCCTAGAGAGATAACAAATTGGTGCCATTGCTGAGGAGAAGAGATTGAAGCTTAGCTTCCTTGGTGGACAACATAGGCCCTACTTTGATGATAAACAAAGTTGGGACATTGTTTGGGTTGTAATAATCTATCTAGTGACTCCATTGGAACAAGGTGGCTTCAAGAAGATCAAGTACCAGAGAAAATCCTCAAAGGCCATTAGTGACACATGTTTCAGATCCTAAGAAGATTATAAGGAGAGGAAGGGATTTACAAAGACAGACTTCTAGAGCTTGAAGGGGAGCTACATCAGGTATTCCCAGAGGTATTTCTCTAGTTACATCAAATAGAACTCCCTTTAAATCTTATGGTGCTGAAGCATATAATTCTCAGGAATTTATAAGTGAATCAGAAAATTTTAGGGTTAAGGAATCTTCAAGCACTACTAATTGTGTAGATCCAATCCCTGGTGACTCCAGTGAGGTAGATCTACCACAAATAATTTCTTAGCTACTACCCACACCAACATCATATCCTTATGCCCTTTCATTACCCACATCTAATATGGTTTCCCCTCTAACCAAGATGGAAAGGATCCTTGTTTCCAGATATGCCCCTCTAAATTTTCCTAACCCCCTTTCTACTATGCCTACTAGATATTATCTAAAATACATGCCTAAGTTTACTAGGGAGGGATATTTCACAACTAAGGAGCATTTAGAGGCATTCTACAGTTATGCTAAGAATATAAACATTGAATAAGAGGATGCCTAGACTAGGGTTTTTGTGCAAAGTCTAGATGGTCAGGATAGGAAATGGTTCAAAGAGTTACCTACTTGATCAACAGCTAGCATTGAAGCCCTAGATGACATATTTTTGAAGCATTGGGGAGAAAGAAGAGACCACCTTTACTATATCACTGAATTTAGAAATTTGAGGAGAGAGAATGGTGTGTCTGTTTCCAACTTCACAAAAATATTTAACAAAATGTTCAGCAAGATCCCTACTAAGATCAAGCCAAATGACACTTCATCCAAAATCACTTATGCCAATGCTATTGATTCTGAGTTATGTCTTCTTCTCAGAGAAACAATATCTGCTTCTCTGTCACTCATGTAAGATGCTGCTCTTGAAGTTGAGTCCAATATCATTGCATCTCAGAATGTTAAGGGAAAAATGGACAGGAAGAAGCAACCCTCAAATCCTCTAGGGGATTCTTCATCAGAGAATAAAATGGAGAAAATGGCCAAAATGTTGGATAGTTTGACAGTTTAAATGTGTAGACTTAAACACCTAGGGAAAATACCTATGAGAGGTAAAGGGACAAATGATTTTGCTCCCAAAAACCCTAATTTTGTCCCTTAGAGAAGGAATAACCCATCAGCTCAGATCCTTCAAAGGGATAGGAATCAAGCCGAGGATACAAAAATCAGAGCTCCTTTCCAAAATGTTGTGCTAGGAAAAGAACAAGAGTTTTCTGAGGAAGAAGGGGAGGCAGAAGACAATATCAACTGTATGAAATGAAGTTGATATCTCTTTCCTAACACAAGCAGACTATAAGGAAGCCCTCATGAATGAGAATATCATGGAATAATTCTTATATCAGGAAGATGATCAAGAAGGTTATAATTTGAGATCCAGAATTGTTGCTCCCGTGAAGAAGAGTCCTGCCCCTACAAAGCAACCTACTCCTCCTGCTAAAAAGATTATTGCTCCTACAAAGAAGATGGTTGATCCTTCAAAATAGTAGCAAAGGCCATTACATCCATCAGTCCATGATCCTATTCATCTCAAAGCCCCACCACAACAGGTAAGAAATTCTAACAAATTATCCTATTCTTTCAATCTTGAGTCATAAATTCAGAAGTTAAAAACCCCTTTTCCCTTGATAGAGCTTATGAAGAATGATGTCTTAAAGTCATCCATATTGAAATCTCTTCAGCTAAGGACACCCATAGATGCTAACTTTGTGAACTTGCAAGATGATAAGCCCAGAATAATCCTAGGTCCTATGATTGAAGAGCTGGATGAGTCTTTCCCACCTTATACATATCTTTGAACATCCATGATAAGATCCTTCACAACCGTTTGCTTGACTCAGGAGCATCCCATAACCTAATGCCAAAAGTAGTGATGGATAAGCTTGGCCTCAAAATTACAAAACCCTACCATGATATGTTCTCTTTCGACTCTAGGAAGGTCAAATGCCTAGGCCTCATCAAAGACCTTGTCATAAACCTCTCCCAACTGCCTTCAAAAATATTAGTGATGGACATAGTAGTGGCTAACATACCACCTAAGTTTGGCCTCCTTTTGTCTCGCTCATGGAGTAAAAGGCTAGGTGGTACCCTTCAGATGGACCTTACATATGCTACACTCCCAATGTTTGGAGGGGAGACCAAGAGACTCTACAGAAAGAACCAGTTCACCTACATCATCAGTAATGCCAAGAACTCTATAAATCATCCCATCTATGCAGTAGACACAGAATTTGGGGCATCCATTCTGTAAATAGATGATTCTTAGCTAGTACCTATATAGCTCACAAAGCCTACCTATCAGCCACCTGAGGAAGTAACCACCTCTTTTTGGAGCATGTTTTTTTATGGGGCCAGTACTCAAGCCTCAGTAGGTGCAGGTATAGTCCTAATTTCTCCTTCAAAGGAGACTATACATTTGTATTATAAGCTTGATTTCAAGACTACTAACAACATAGAAGAATATGAGGCATTTCTGTTGGGAGTGAATGCTACCAAGGAAATGGGAATCATGTTCCTGAAGATCTTTGGAGATGCAGATCTCATCATACAATAGGTGAACAATACTTTTCAAGCAAATAATGTCAGGCTAAAGGAATACAGAGATGAGGTATGGAATCTCAGGCACTATTTCATGTTTTTTGAACTCTCATACATACCTAGATCTATGAACCATCTAGCTAATTCCCTTACTATCTCTTCAAGTATGTCCATTCCCCCTTTTCCTCCTAAGATGAGCTATGAGATCCAAGTCAAGTACAGGCCATCCCTCCTTGATAATGTGAAATTTTGGAAATTTTTTGAAAATGATGATAAACTCAGTAAATTTCTCTAGGTCGTAGATGATTTTTCTGATATGCATATTGATCAAGAAAAGCTAAATATGGAAGAATACCAGAGGCCCAAATTAGGAGATAAAATAGGCAAACAGAATATTGTTCAACTGCCTAGCAATTATATACCTCTAGGTCTAGTGCCCCTAGAAGACATTTTTTATCATAATGATGTCCCCTTTAAACGTATGAAAAGGGAGAAAGACCCTACTGTCCATGAGCACAACCTAGGTAGC
This sequence comes from Pseudotsuga menziesii, assembly GCA_001517045.1. Taxonomy (NCBI): domain Eukaryota; kingdom Viridiplantae; phylum Streptophyta; class Pinopsida; order Pinales; family Pinaceae; genus Pseudotsuga; species Pseudotsuga menziesii. The sequence goes on along the minus strand of LPNX010354010.1, from coordinate 64,157 downwards.
CAAAGTCATCCAAAATTGGTAAATTTGTCCTCTGAGTTAACTGTTGATCAGAATTCAGAACTTTGTAGTCTTATGAAATATTTTGCTGATGTATTTTATTGGGAATACAGTGATTTGAAAACCTATGACATAGCTATCATCCAACATAGGATTCCCCTCAAAAAGGACACCATACCTTTCAAACAAAATATAATACCTATCAGTCCCCTCCTACTTCCAGTGATTGAGAAAAAAATCTGAAAGCTCCTTAATGCGAAAATCATAATCCCATTGAGATATTCCAAATGGATTGCAAACCTCGTGATAGTGAGGAAGAAAAATGGGGAGATCAGGTTATGCATTGATTTCAAAAACCTAAACAAATACTCCAAGAAAGACAACTATCCCTTACCCAATATGGAGCATCTGTTGTAAAGAGTCTCAGGAGCTAGTGCCATGTCATTCCTAGATGGTTTCTCTGGCTACAATCAAGTTTCTGTACACCCTGATGATCAAGAGAAGATTGCATTTACCACTCCCTGGGATACTTTCATTTATGCCAAGATGCCATTTGGGCTTATGAATGTTGGGGCCACCTTTCAGAGAGCCATGGACATAGCTTTTGTGGGATTGAAAGACAATTTTGTTCTCATATACCTTGATGACCTCACTGTTTACTCCAACATCCATGAAGAATATTTGCAGCACTTGAGGAGGGTGTTTTTGAAATGTAGACAGTTTGGGATATCTCTGAACCCAAAGAAGTCTCAATTTGATCTCAGGGAGGGAAAAATCCTAGGTCACATAGTCTCAGCAGAAGGTGTGAAGATTGATCATGTTCAAGTTGAAGCAATCCAGAAGTTGTCTATACCTAGGTCAAAAAGGGACATTCAGTCATTCATGGGTAAGACAAATTTTGTTAGGAGGTTTATCCCAAATGTTTCTGAGTTGGTAAAACACATAACCTCTATGTTGAGGAAGGAAGCTAAAATCAAATGGACACAGTAAGCAAGAAACTATTTTGAAGCCATCAAGAAGGCTATCATGGAAGCTCCCACTCTGATTAGTCCAGACTACACCAAGGGCTTCTACATTTTATCCTTTTCTTCCTATGACACAGTGGCAGCAGTTCTGTTACATAAAGATGATGAAAGCCTTGATCACCCCATTTCCTTTTTCAACAAAACATTGAGGGATGTTGAATTGAAGTATGATCCTATGGAGAAACAGGTCTATGCTCTCATTAATTCACTGAAAGCATTCAGGATTTACATTCTACATACAAAGGTCCTTACCTATGTCCCTTCAACTATTATGAAGGATGATTTGACCTAGCCTGATATTGATGGAAAGAGAGCCAAATGGATTTCCAAGCTTATTGAGTTTGACATAGAAGTAAAGCCCACCAAGCTAGTGAAAATCCAAGGCCTAGCTAAGCTCATGGATGAAGAAAATTGTGATCTATTGAAAATGAATTTCATTGGTATAAGTTTAACAAACCTACAGACAGAGATAGCAGCAGAGGCAGTTCAGGAGTAGCATGACAGCCAATAGGTGGCTGAGAACTTGTCTTCATGTGATTGGAACTCAGGTATTATTCATTTCTTGCAAAGTTTATAAGTTTCCCCTGAGATGATCCTGACTCAAGCACGGGCTCTTAAGCTTAAGTCTGTTAAATTTTGTATAATTGATAAACTGTTGTATTGGAAAGATCCTTCTGGTGTTTTGCTGAGATAATTAGATAAAGAAGAGTCATTTTAGGTCATACATCAGTTTCTTTCAAGCACATTTGGGGGGCATCATTACTGGAAGACTACATCCCACAAGATTACGAGGGTCATGTACTATTGTCCTGTTCTTTTCTTTGATGTGTGTACCTTTGTAAAAGCATGTGACAAATGCCAAATATTCATAGGAAAGAAGTAGCTTAGATATTTTCCCCTTAGACCTATTGTAGTGAATGGTCCCTTCCAGCACTGGGGTCTTGATTTCATAGGTGAGATTAATCCTTCATCAAGTGGTCAGCACAAGTGGATCCTAGTAGCCACAGATTATTTCACCAAGTGGATAGAGGCAGTCTCCACAAGGAATGCCACTCACCAAGTCATCATAAATTTTTTATATGAGAACATCTTTATCATATTTGGCTGCCAAGTAAGGCTAGTAACTGATAATGCACCAGATTTTAAATTCGGGGCATTGGTTAACATGTGTGAGTCAATGGGAATTCAATTGGTGCATTCCACTTCCTATTACCCTCAAGGAAATGGCCTTGTTGAGTCATCCAATAAAAGCCTAGTTAGAATCATTAGAAAAATATTGGAGAATAATCAAAAGAGCTGGGATTCTAAGCTAAAGTTTGCTCTATGGGCTGACATGGTGACCAACAAAAAATCGACAGGGACTTCTCCTTTTAATTTGGTTTATAGTACTAAGGCCATTTTTCCCATTCAACTGATTCTACCAGTAGCCAAGTTATTTCAGGAGGAGAGAGATGAACCGAATGACATGGTAAGGAGGATATTTGATTTGGTTGAGCTGCAGCAAGTCAGGGAATAGGTGGTGGAGAAGTTAGAAGCTCACCAAAAGAAGATTAAAAGTATTTTTGACAAGAAGGAAAAGGTGGACAATTTTCAGGTTGGAGACTGGGTTTTGAAATGGGATGCTGTCAGGAAAGACAAGGGAAAGCATGGTAAATTTGATTCTCTGTGGATAGGCCCTTTTATAATAGCTCAGGTGCAACAGAACAACACTTTCAAACTAAAAAATATGGAAGGTGAGGAGGTGTTTGATGGCCCGATCAATGGGCAATTTTTGAAACTCTATTTCATCTACGGCTTTAAAGCCTTATTATTCTAAAATATTATTTCTTGTTTTTTGTTTTTTACAAAATAACTCCATTCCCAATGGAACAGTAGAAGATAAGTTTAATTCTTATTTTTTTAGGAAATGCATTTGGTCTGGGGTTCTTGGGACCTCACAGGAAGGTTCCTATCCCTGAGTAGGAGCCAGATGTTATCTCCTAAATAAATTAGTCTTCAATATGTTAGACTCATAAGATTTATTTTTGCACAGTGATCAATATTTCAATGCACATTACGAAATATTTTTGTGTGTTTAATTAAAGTTGGAAACGCCGTGTACTCTATTTCTTCATAAGATTCAAATTTTAGCTTTTGGTGGCTTAGGATAACATCTCAATAGTTCATTAGCCATCGAAAAGCCCATCTTTTGGTAGCTTGAAAATTGGACTCAGGACTACCTTAACCACCGAACGCTCATTGACTCCATTTTTTAATGAAATTTTTGAAGATCAGTTTTTGGTCGCTTAAGCGAACGTCTCAACGTTCATTAGCCACCGAAACGCCCAGCTTTCAGCAGTTTGAAAATCGTATCCAGGACTACCTTAACCACTGAACGCTCCAAAAGGGGAAAACTGTTAGCACATCCATCACAATCAGACACCGTAAGCCAGGAAAGCGTTAGCATCAAGTCATTAATCGCCAAAAAGACTAGATCTGCAGTTAATCATGAGTTGGTAGGAGGCGTCATTTTGAAATAAAGGGGACATATCTGAACCCTAACCCTTTCATCCCTTCACCTATCCCTGACTATAATTGAACCACCATAAAGCATTAAAATCCACTTAGAAGATTACAGCACTGGAGAGCTCATGGGTATGATCAAAATTTACTTTCAGTTTGCTCAAATCCCAATTGAACAACCAGTCCCCTCAAAATCAGCACCCTCTCCTCAATTTGTTCCACATTTCCTGCATGCATCCTCACTAAGCCATGCCCTCCCTAGATCCATCATTGTAATATCCTTCCCTAGGGTTTGAATTTAAATTTTTGCAAGTACAGAAGAACATTCAAGACGATGAAGAGAGGAGGACGACCTACCCTAAGATAAGAGTTGGGTGACATTGGTTACCTAGAATCACATCCATAGGTATTATAGCTATTAAAAGATGCATGCTTCTATATATTTTGTCAAAAGGTTTAGGGATCTCATCAACAAGTGGCAAAAGCATTTGCCCTCACATTTAATGGCTCAAAGGAAGTAATTGGGAAAGTAGAATTTCAGGTGGATGAAGCTTTGGTAGTTGAAGTGACAGAGCTCCCAAGGACTGGAGAGAGATGGTATAAAACCACTATCACAAAGAACATATAATTCAGGTCTTACCTGCAACCTGAGAACAAAAAAATCATATGGAAGATGAGCATACCTACATCCTAGATGGAGGAAAAGTGGTAGCACCGGTTGAAAGCAATCCTAGTATACATAACCTGTGAGGGCAGATATAATAGGGTAATGATATACTACTTCAAAATAATGAATCATTTCACTGGTAGGAACCCCCTAAACCTACCTTTTACCTCTACAAAATCCTGACTAAAATGGCTCATCAAGTTAGGGCCGAGCCAACCAAGATTGCAGGCAGGTTATACAACCATGGCTTGATCAAGATAATTGTCCAAGATCTTTTTCAAAGGAGAAACGTAGCTTGGACATTATTCCTACTCTAGAATGAGTTTAACACAGAATTGTAGCTAGAGGAAAAAAATAATTTCCCTTCAAAAATTTCTTCCACCCCCAGAAGTGGCAAAAGGAAGAGGAGAGCCATCTCGCCAATTGCAGTTGACCAGAACTCTCCAGCTTTTAAGAAGGCCAAAAGAACCTAGACCTTAGTAACAGAACAGAGAAGGAGGAGGCTCCAACACAAGGTAAAAATATCATCAACCTGCCATACATTGATTCTGAGGATGAAGAGGAGCAGGGAGTTGACCTAACAAAGTAGGTTGAAGCAGAGCATGAGGAGTTTCCCTCACCTACACCAAGGGAGGATCCAGTTGAACAAGTGACAGGGGCTTCATCTAGCAAACCTAAGTCCCAGAGAATCAACTAGATATTAGGGAAAGTATATGAACTAGAGGTCCTAGAGAGAGAAATCAAAAGGACCAATGCAAGATTAACCAAAATAAATACTGAATTGCATGATTCTTTTCTAGAAATGAGAGGGATGTATATCCTGCTACAAAAAAGAAATCTGAGATTAATGAAGGATAGCACTAGGATTTACAGGAATATTACGCTGTCAAGGTTGTATATGAATAATTTAAACCCTAAATCTCAAGCACACCTTGCGTTGGAAACCCTAGTAGAGGCATCAATTAGCCTTCAGGATTCGAAGGTAGTCTGTGATGTTGCTACTATTCCAAACCCTATGCAAGTTGCAGAAATACCAGAAGGTCAGAATTGAAACTGTAAAGTTGTAGGACAAAGGGTGATTAAAATTTTTATTAAATTTTGAAGAAATAGAGCTTTTGGTGGCTTAGGCGAACACCGCAACTGTTCATTAGCCACCAAAAACTGAGCTTTCAAACCCAGAATTTTGCTTTCTTAGCCACCGAAAGCGTGGAACAGTGCAGAAAGGAATAGTTCCACACATAACTGACTTTGGTTGTTCCAAATATCTCAGCGATGATTTATAAGGTTGAAAATTAATTAAAGGCACCAGTATCTTGGGTTTGTTCTAGTTTTGAAGGTGCCAGTAAGGTGAAGTAAGGTCACAAACCCTACCTACTCTAACAAAGTGTGACTTGTCTGCCAAATAGCAAGTGTGAGTTTTAATTCAGTGTTCACTACAGTTATTAAAGAGTTTGAGGAGTAAGAAAGTGTTGGAGTTAGGTAGATTAACACTTAAGTTAGGGTTTTTGACCTAATTTTTGCAAAAAAGTTAAGTTTATCTATTTTTAGTATATTTGATCCAATTTTTTAGGATCTAAATTTTTTTTTGTAAAGGCTATAAATCCTATGACTAATGTTGAAGCAAGGGTTTGACTTCAGATATTTTTAGACACTCATTGTATTCAAGCTTTTCATGTGCTTTGTCATTTAATATAAGCTCTCTTTCCATTATATGTTCAGGTTCCATCTCTTTTCTGTTCTATACTTGTGCTTGGATGTTTGATTCAAGTTTATTATTTTTATCTAATACCAGATAGATGTCATCCTATCTCTTTGTTGATGAGTTGAATTGCAAGTATCTTTCCTTGTTATGATTAACCATTCATATGTGAGTGCCTTATATATGAATCTGCCAGCATAGTGAGTTCTTCATTTATTCACCTTTAATACAAACCTTTTGAACATTGATAGTTTGAAGCCTTATCTATTTAATTGATTATTATGCATGTATTGAGTGAGTGAGGTCTTATTGATCATCTAACTTGATCCATTGATAAAACCATTTAAAATATTGAAGTTACCAATCATCCTCGAGCTACAACCTAGAGGTGTTTACTAGAGAGCTAACACCTGGATTTCTTCTGATCGCATGCTTCGCTTCAAAAAAAGTGTCTTTCTCCTTCGCAATATCAAATGATACTTTTTTATTGCCAGCGAGCTGAAATTGTTGACGTGGTCCATTGTCTCTAGTTGTTGCACTAACATGAGTGACAATCGCAACATCAACATCCTTCATTCGTGGTTCAGCATGAATTATTGCAACCGTCGGTCCTTGATTCAGGTTCTGGGCTTGAGTCATCGGTGGGTTCTTATTCATTGGTTGAGTCATCAGTTGATTCATCATAAACTTCTGAGCCTGGGGAGGGTTCTGAGTTTGAATCTGTGGTGGGATCTGAGCCTACATCATTGGATGGTTCTGTTCATGGAACATAGGATGATTCTAATTCTGCATATTCTGCAACTGAGGAATGTTTCCAGCTTGCCATTTTGCAATCAACTAAGGACAGTTTTTGACATTATGATCGTTGGATGCATAGTATGTACACTTTGCATGAGGTCACTCCCTGTGATAATTCCCAAATACCCCATAGGTGTAACACTAGATCAATTCACGACCTTGTCCTCCTCCTCAACAAAATCCTCCTCCTCGACATCTGAACCCTCTGAGAAATCCTCCTCGGACTCCACCTTGTTGAAACTACGGTTGGTCCATCTGTTAATGCATTGGGTTTGGTTTCTACTGGACATAGTGAGTATCTTGAACATATGTTGGTTTATTATACTGTAGTCGTGGCACCTAGTTATACTGTGGTTGTACCACCATCTAAGGCTAAGGTGAAAACTACGACTGCACTGTAAACTGTTGCTATAGTTGTGCAAGGACAAACTGCAATGGAGGTGGTGGTGTATATGACACTTGTGCTTCCATTTTCACCACTTGTGGCTGCACTTGGATTGCTCAGGGGTCCTGACCTTTCACAAAATATGAATCATACATTCTATCCTAGAGAAAATAATAAGCTCGACAGTTTTTGTCATCATGTCCTACTGATCAACAAAATGTGCAATACATATTTTCTGCCTTTGTAACCATCTTCTGTATGTATTCGCAGTTCTCATGTCAATTCCCATAGACTTGACATATGCGACACCATGGTATACCAGTAAAGTTCAATGGGTTCAGGGCTCCAGACAACAAATAATTCCTAAATCTTGGACATGTGTCATTGGTATGGCCATCTGCATGGCATCGGGTGCACCAAATATCATCACGATCTTCCTTGGCCTCTTTGATATCTTGCAGTTGGAGCATCAGGTTGTCCAACTGTGCTTGAATCTGGTTCATTTTGACTGCGCTTTCTCCTATTGGTGATGCCTCCAATTTCATTGTGGTCTCTAGAGCCTCGCTCTGTGTCGCAATCTTTTGTTGCATTAATGGTTGTCAGATATGAAGGACAAGCACGGCGATGAACCATTCCTTGTGCTGAACATCGCTCATTTGAAAACTGACTCGAGCCATCAATGTCTTAAACCATTGATCAAAGTCCCAAATCGTTTCATTGGGGAATTGTTTGATCTCTTTCAATTTAGTAATATACTAATCCTCAGACTTCAGCTTCTTGAATTCTTCAAATAAACCTGTTTGGATCTCATCCAATGTTTTCGTGGTACCTCCCTAAGGAATCCACATGAATCTCATGAACCATTCCAACACACAACCCCAAGAGTAGTGCCCAGCTGAATTTTCTTGACATCATCATCGACAGTTTGTCAGGCGGTCCAGATCGCCTCGGACAAGAACCAGTACTGATCTGGATTGTCAGTGCCATTTCCATTGAATATAGGTAAATTCATTTCATCGCTCTCCATTTTGGTCCTTCTTCCACCCACTGGTGCTCTATTACTATATTGTTGCTGACACGTCAGGAAAGTTGATGTAGAATGTGTGTTTCTTCCTTATGGTGGAGTAATGCATAGAGGTGTGGACATGTTACTGCTGGCATTTGATCCTGTCATCCATTCGGTCATAGCCTGGGCCTGGTTGTCCTCACCATCACAGAAAGGTGGATTTGTCCCATGTGTTTTATCCTCACAGCATTGCACTTCGATCACAGCAGAACCTTCTCCTGTCCTCTGCCTCTTCTTCCTCCCCTTGTACAACCACTTGTTTCCTCGAAGACCTTCACATTTTCACCAGAACTCATGCCCATATACCCCTTACCTTTTCATGCATCTCCCCCCTTTAATCACAGTGCCTACATACTCCACACACCAAAGTTCCACTACTGTTAATCTATCTTCAGAATACCTTTTTCATAGACCAGCTGCTAATGGACAGCTGTAGCGACAGCAAGAATCTTCCACGTGGTCCGCTGAAGAACTCCCTTTCCGCTTCGCTAAATGAATTATTGGTGTCGGATGACAAACTCAGTGATGTATCCTTCTAAGATACTATCCAACCATACTTTCGCCGCCTACGATGCCTTATTGTTGGTTTCATGTAACTTCTAGATTAGCTCTGGGGTCTAGGATGTCGAATCTCCTCCTTGAAAATTTGTCTTCTTCTTAGTGAATTTTTCTAGCCATTCATGCAAGAGGACCAGAAATTCATAATAACCATTCGTGAGGACCGTCGTGGATATACCTATCCAACTAGTGGCCCGTCGACAACTTTAGATTCTGATTTTCAGCTATAGCAAACTCCCGCAACTTTAGCTCAAACCACCCTTCAATATCCGATCGAGTCGGATGCCAAAACATATCCTCCTCTTAATCGCAACTCAGTCCCAACAATAGAACCATTTGTTGGTGAACACCCACCAAAAAATATTTATCGATAGGGGTTGTCACTCTGTCGATGCTCGACCAGTGCGATCTCCCTGAGCACCGGCCTAGACAGGTTTTACCCTGCCCAGCAACATCCGTAGAGCGGATGAAGTCTCACTTGAGATGTTCAAGGGAGAGCTGTCGAAACTGAGTTTACGAAAGTGAGGATAGAGGATATTGAGATACGATGGGAAAATAACATGACTAGGATATCTAGGACTATGCAGTCGACACTAACTCATTCCCATGACTATAGAGTGCATCATATATTTGTCACTGCAGCAGCATATAAACTGTCCAACCTCATAAGGAAACAACAATATTACAGACTTAAAATAGATCGCATCAACATCAGTATAGCAGGAATAAAGTAAACCACAGCGACATCCTAACAAATCACGGCATCATACCAGAACTAGATTTTCACAACATCATAACAAGATAGATCATAGTAGAGAGAACAATAAAACAAAAGACAAGATTTATGCACCAATTGTCATATATATTATCTCTACGCAAAAGATCCAAAACCAGACAATTCTTCTCCAAAACCAGAGGCTGAATACATAAAAAACGCAACCCAGATAGGTCACAGATACAACAGGAAATTCTCTAACATTCAAATCGCACTAGATCTCATGCGATACCCATAGACTCAAGATCTGTAAAGCTTTAGTTCTCCCCAAAACTTCTATTTTTAATTGCAAAACTAGATCTATAAATAGGCATGCACCATTACATTGAAGGTCCACTTCTAACTAACTAACAACCGATAATGACCTATTGCGACAAAATTGGTCAAATAATATATAAAACATTCAAAATAGTTATTTTTCCACCCATCGCGCTGATCTGGCCTTGCGGGGTACCGTGTGAGCTTGTGTGGCTGCCGCGACGCTGTGCAACTCACTTACCAAAAACCTTGCCAACAAGATGAGACTGTTTAGAATACTTGTTAATTCTTATTCATATTTATTCCTTCTTTTCACCTTATGTTTAAGAATTATGTCATGCGTTTTGGTTTACTGTATCGCTTTGTAATTATATCTTTGGCTTGAATTTATTTCACTTTATATATATATATATATATATATATATATATAGTTTAGAATTAGATATGTCATTATTAGGGAAATTTGTTAGTACCTTGTAAATTGATCATAAGCAGCAGATTTATCCCTTCCAATTAGGTGGTTGCCAAAGAAACCTATAGAATATGATTTAAAATCATCTTTATTAAGTTTTCTACTTGCTCTTCTTTATTAAGTTTCCTACTTGTTTATAAATTATGTCTACCTTCTTATGGTATTGTTCTATCTTTTGCAGTTAGGAGTGATTTGCTTATGAAATAAATCATCATGTTTACTATCGCTTGCAATTGGACATTTATTAGTTTGCATATATTTGTAGAGGTTAAGTTAGATTTGATTCTCTTTAGTTTCTTCACTTCCTTTGAAAGTCACTTTGACACTTCTACTCCTATTCCATTCCACTCACAGTGAATCCTTATCCTGAAAATAACCAAGGAGAATCGAACTAGATAGTTTAGTTTAAACCATTATGTACATATATTAGTTGCATGTATAGTTTATAGAAATCATATCTAGTTGTTGTAAATTCTTCTTTGTGCATTCAGTCTCTAAAGTTGTTTAGCATTAACATAGATCTTCTTAGAGAAAGTAGTTTATTAGAATAAGCATTGTTCATATCTTTATCTTTTAGTAATTGTTTATAGAGTAAAGTAGTATAACTTGATACCACTCTGGTCTAGTGCTTTGTTCAGTTACCCTGATAGTTCAATTCGTAGGAGTTTGACTCAATTTTTCATTTTTAAATATCTTTTGATCTTTTGTTTATTAAAGCATTACCACGATACCATAGGAACCCCTCTACTGTCGCATATATTTTGTGTCAACTTTAAGCCTACCAACCCCGAGCGATAATCAAATATTAGGTGAATTAATCAAGATGATATTTTACCCAACAATGTTACAAGAAGGATTATTGTTCAGAAATAATAATTTATGTATTCCAAAATGTTATATGAGAGAAAATTTGATACAAGAGAAACAAAGTGGAGGTTTATCTGAACATTTTGTGCAGGATAAAACATTTTCTCAGGTGAGTACTTTTTCTTTTCGCCAGTAATGCAGCATGATGTAAATAATTTTGTTGAAAAATGAAGGATATGTCAACATGCCAAAGGGAGAATACAAAATACTGGACTATATCAACCCCTACCTATTCCAACTAGGCCTTGGGATTCCATCAGTATGGATTTTGTTTAGGGATTTCCTAGAACTTAGAGGGGAAATGATTCTATTTATGTAGTATTGGATAGTTTTTAAAAAATGGACCATTTTATTTCTTGTAAAAAAACCAATGATGCAACACACATTGCTAATTTAATCTTTTCAAAAATTGTAAAGTTGCATGGTACCTTTAAGCATTGTGTCTGACAGGGATACTAAATTTATTGGTCATTTTTGGAGAACTTTGTGGAAGAAGTCGAGAACCAATATCAGTTTTAGATCTACTTATCATCCTCATATTGATAGTCAGACTAAATTGGTAAACATAATCTTGGAAAATATACTGAAAAGTCTTGTTTATGAAAATATGAAACAATGGGATTTATATCTTGCTCAAGTTGAGTTTGCTTACAATGATTCACCTAACAAGAGTAAAGGTATGAGTCATTTTCAGATTATATATGGAATGCACATAAGGGGAGTATATGAACTTAGAAATTAGGGAGGATAGGATAAGAGAAGTGCATATGGTGAATATTTTGCAACTAGCATGCATGAGCTACAAGAAAATGTTAAGAAGAAATTGCAGGAAAGGGATAGAAAATACAAACAAAGAGAAAATATGAAGAGAAAGGAAGTTAATTTTCAGGTTGAAGATTTAATAATGTCCTATATTAGGAAAGATAGGTTTCCTAAGGGAACCTACAATAAATTGAAGCTCAAGAAGATTGGACCTTGTAAAATTTCGAGGAATTTTTCTACAAATGCATATGAAATAGAACGTCATTCTAATATTCAAATTTCTCTAATATTTTATGTTTTAGGTATATATCCTTTTAAATATTCATGTGTTAAGATAGAATAAATGATCTCAGGAGAACATGGTTCATTTATAGATTGGAAAGGAAAGTTACCTCAGAAAGGATAGCCACATATTGAACCTATCCTTGACAAAAGGGTTTCAAAGAAGAGAAGGGACAAAGACTATTTTCAGTATTTGGTTAAGTAGAAAGATCATCCACTTGAAGATCCAGCGTGGATGAAGAAAATGGATATTTCCAAGTATATTGTGAACCCTGAAGACTTATTAAAGAATTATTTTCTTCCCTCGGAGTATACTGCAAGAGCACCAAGTCGATGTTCTCTATTTGATGAATAAGCAGTCAATGCAATTTTTCTGCTTCCATGTAATTTTTCTAGAAGATAGTGTTCATTGTCGATTCTTGTAATATATTTTATAGATAGGGATGGTTTGAATGTAATAAGGAAAAATTTCAACAGATTCCCTTGAATATTCTAAGAGGTTTCTCGAGGAAGGTTTGTTACATATTTACTTTCTTAGGAGTTCAGATCCTCATGTTGTCAGTCTGATAGGTTTGATAGAGTTCTATATTAAGAATCAAATGTAATAATAAGAGATAGAAAATGAGGTAGATAGGTATAGAAGTATGGAAGAGTGAGAGAGCGAGATATAGAGTGTATGTAACATGGGTTAATGAAATGAAGAACAAAGTCTTAATACTCTGCACATATGTGACTATTTGATGCCTTCTTTTCAATAACCATATGTATGCTTATTTCTTTATATGGATGAATATTTAGTAATGTTTAAATGATTCCCGAAGGAAGAGATGTGTACAATTGCACATAATATTGATTGCTCCTGAATCAATTCGACTGTTACAGTCTGAATTGAAGTTTGCAAATTTCAACAAATCGACGGTTGTGGATGAATTCCACAAGAGAAAAGTGAAGATTCCCAACGTTAAGGTGAGATTCACATCTGATATTATATTGAAGGTCAGAAAGAATCCCACAAGAAATTGATGGCTCAGAGGAGTTGCAGAAAAGGAAGTTGTGGGAGGAAAGTTGCGGAAGTCCATTTTGGAAAAGTGGGAAGGCGTATCTGCAATCCACATTCCGCAATTGTAGAAAGGGTCTTGTGGAAATTGAATTGAGGAATAACTCAATTGAAGATATTAAGTTGTGGAACCAATCCTGTGGAGAACTTGATTACAGATATTTAGTTGTGGGACCAAGCTTGCAAAAATTTGGTTTTGGGAGAATGCAAGCTTTTGGAAAGTTGATTGCGGGAGAAGAGTTGTGGAATCCTTCTTGCGGAAGGAGATTTCAATCATCAATTAAGTTTGCAGAAGAGGACTTTAGGTCTTCTAGATTTCACCTTCCATCACAATATTTCCATCGATGTCAATGAGCGCTAAGGTACCTAGGTACATCTTGTAAAGTGTGAATATATGAGCTGATGTCTAGCCACTTGCAATATCTAACAATCAAGTGACATTAATGTATTCCCATGATTGTTAGCGAAAGAAATTTCCATTAATGCATGCAAGCTTCAATGTACTGAAAAAGAACTATAGTCTTTATCCAATATAAGGTGCTAAGGTCAATGGGGAAAGACTTATTGAAAGGTGGGCCTTAAGGAATTCCACATCAGTCCACGCAAGTTCATACAAAATGATTGGTAGGAATATAGATGAAAATATATCAGTAGCAATAGTTTTTAGGAAAAATATAGCAAGGAATTTTGGTCATGTAAAGGGATCTAAATGGTTTTATTCATAAGGCAAAGATGAACTTAAAAATGAGGAAACAAATATATGCAAATTAGAAAAGTAGGCATATGGGAAGTCATGATGTGAAAGACAATGACTAAGTGGGGTTCAATAGGGATGACTAATAAGCATAGAAGCAGAAGGGAAAATAAACAATACATGACGCAATTGTTTTCTATGTAACAACAAATGTCATGACATGTGCAATGAAAAATTTAGCTCCTTCAAGCTTTCAATGAAGCATGTTTTTTTATAATATTTGTGATTCTTTAAAGTATCTTTGGCATTTTATCTTCTTTGAACCTGAAAAATATTAGCACTAGTCCTGCATGAAAATTGTGAGAGCTTTAAGAAACATAAAATCTAGGAATTAGTACAAATGTGAGCCGCCAAATAAAATGAAATGTGTCTTTCTTACATGTTTCCCTTGCGCACTAGTTCCTTCATCGATTGTTGTTGAAGTGACTCAAGAAAACAAATTAGTGTAAAATAAAATCATGATTCTAATAATGTTTCCAAGAAGAGTGAAATACCATTTGTAAATTTTTATTTATTTATTTATTTTATGTTTGACCTAAGTTCTTATTTTTTAATTATTTTATGTGTGTTTTTTTAAATTTTTCATCATAAACTCTTTTTAAGACAAAATAAAGTGGACAGTAGATACTAAGATTATTAATATCATTGAATTCATTCCATTCTTCATCACCCTTCTTCATATCTTGGTACAAAGGTTCAAAATTTGGTCTTGGTATGCACATGTTCAATGCTTTTGTTGTGAAAAATGACTCCATATCAAAGAGATAGAAATAGTTTTTATCAATCAAATCAGAAAGTAGCTGCCCCACAAGACCATGCAAAGTTTCCATGATGGGAAGTGATAATTGCAACCTTCTATAACTCAGACCATTTATAAGTTTATTTTTCACGAGGGGTTTGTGGTCATTAAACTATGTGTATACAACATAATATTATTCCTCGTCCAACTCCATCTAGATAGGTTCAAGAGGGTCCACATATAAGAAATTTTCTGCATAATATATAGGAGGTTCCTCATCATCGAATGGTGGAAATTACATTATTTTAAAATCACGCATGTCCATTTTTTTCCTATCGCATCATGATCCACATCATACCCCACTATGCCATAAATATGGGCTCTCGGGTCGGCGAATTTGATTCTCTACTAAACTAAGCTGGTTCAAATTCAACATTCTCTCTGTACACTGTTTTTTTTTCCGAAGAGAACACTGCCAATTTTACCTCCACCTACTATCCAAACGTTTTCTACATTGGAGAAAGATAAGGATACAACCTACTACTTCCGTACTGGATGTGATTAGTGCATGTTCAATTCTCATCAAATTCGAGGGAGGATATAGAACAATGGGTTGTATAATTGATTGACAACCATCTCTTCTCCGAGTCCTCAAACCTATGGGTAGACATGGAAGGAATTTGACTCTGCATAATCGTCCCTACTATACAACGACGGGATTGAAACATTTGACTGTGGTCAACCAAAATAGAATAATCGCCAACACATATTTGAAAGAGAATTTTGCATGTTCGACCTTCGTCAGATCTATGAGAAAAAAAAATGAATCCTGATTCAGACTCATAGTAGGGATTAATCAATACTGTATCAAGACAGAGGTTGGGGGGACCGGTCCCTAAGACCTATAAGTGAGGTCGGATTCATCCTGGTCTAACTGGAATTGTCTGACAACATGTAATGCAGCAGATAATGAATCGCCAGTTGTGTATTCTACCCCCATTTGGGGAGAAAAAAACATGGTCAACATTTAGCTATGTATCTGTATCTAGACCTGTAATAGGGAAAATCAAAGCAGATACTATGCAACTGTTGATGGTGAGATATATCTTGGAAAATCGGTCAACATGTCATGATCACAAGAATTCATCTAGCTCGTCAAACCAATAGGAAGTGGAATCACTAAGAAATCCACATGGAGCCTACGCATAGCACGATTGTAGTTCCCTTGAGTTCTAGACGAACACTTAAGTTCATGTTGTTGTCTATTTGTATCTACCTAGCTCATAGAGAGCTATTTTGTGAAAAAAAATTTGTTTATCATTCTGTTGATCAAAAGTTCTTCTTTAATTCAGTTTAACCTCATCTAAAAGATTTCTACATAAGTTTAACTTGATAATAAATTTATAATAGCATGGTATTTTCATTCACTCCATATTTCTAACAGAATTAGGAACAAAATAACAGGAAATGCATTTTTCCTTTCGATTTTCTAATATTGAAATTTAGAGAGATTTAATTAAGTAGAATACCTTGTTTTCTGTAGATTGTAGTAGGGTTCCTCAGGTTCATGTAGTTGCTCCTCACCAAAACTTATAAACCAATATAGATAAACCACTCTGCCAATCAACTTATTCTGCTGGCCCTAGGAAATCGATTGATTTCCTAGCCCCTAAGCCCATAATCCGATAATCCAAGTACAAACTTTCCTTAGTTCCAAATATACTTCAACCTTGGTGCTGTTTTCCCTCTTCGTTTTTTTTCCCACCTCCTCCATCCTCGAGTTAACCCCCTCCTCAATAATTCCTCCTTTATCCTTTCCATCACTAAGTCCTATTTTCCTCCCAGTAAAACCAACCCCTTCTTAATCCCGTAAAACTCCCTAAATACTTTTTTCTCCTCCTTACTCCTTGAGGATTACTCCACCGCCTTATTCCTCCATGTTTTTTGGATTTTAAATAATTAATACAATTACACTAACTAAGGGATAAATAATTATAATATTAGCTCTAGGACTTCCCAGTCTCTCAGGCAGTCAAATGGGTAATTTCTCATTTAATTTGACTTTCTATTGTTTATTTGAATGCAAGATAATAATGACTTGTCTTATTCACTTATAATATAAGTTAAATAGTTATTATTGTTGAATTTTTGGGTTGGTAGTGGTGGGTGTCTTAAATGTCTTATCCTATTGAATATGATGTTTTACACAATAGTAGATTAATTATTTTTTATAAATGGTATCCTATCTTGGTCCAATTAAATAATAAAATACCCCATTTTTAACCTTTCATCAATGCTTTGGTTCCTTATTAATAATCACTTAATTCAATAATTGATATAATAATTTGGTTGATCAACTATGGTTTATAGTAGAGAACATTTTTACCACTAATAATAATAATAATTAGTGATTAATAGATAATAATAATATTTATTTGTTTAACTCACAAGTACCCTAGTACCAACACAGCATACTTGTATTTATAAACAAAATGGTTTTAAACAATCACGATAAACAATTAATCAATACAATTGCACTGACGCATATGGAACAATATTTGTGTTTATTCACGATAATTTCCTCATGACAATTTTAATTGATGATACTTAATCAATTACTTATTACAATGTTCACATATGCTTAATAACTAAAATGTTCATTATTTGTATTGGATCATTGTTATAAGCCAAAATTGCACTTCTCCATCCGAGTGCCGACATTCATCATGTCAGTACACAAAAAGACAATTAGGATTGAAGTGGACAAAACACTATGGATGTGCATGAACTTTGATGCATTCTATTTAGACCAACCTTATATATTTTTATTCTGAGTTTTGGGTTGCACACGCAACTATGTGCATTGCAACCCTCGTTTACCTTGCGTACGCAAGTTCCCTTTGAGAAACCCTTGTTTCATACGCGCCTTGCCTATATTAATACTCGGGTGTACTTTAATTTGACATTAAAAAATATAAATCATGATTAGATAAGATTAGTTGGTCCTTAATCCATAACTATCCCAACTATCTCAACCATACTAACCTTCGAAACAACTATATTTCCCAAATCATAAATAGAGGCCTTGGGATGGGGCTAATCAATCAATTATAGAAGAGAAAAGTTATGCTAGTGGTATACCTTCAGAGTCTTGGAGCAGCAGAACTCATAGTCATCGGTTGCGAAGGAGTCCTTGTGTCAGAAGNGAGAATTCTTCTTCCAATCTTGTATTGTGCTTATCTCATGTATATTGGTTTAATGAATATGTTCAATTATATTATTAATATGTTTTTCATCTAACCTCTAATGTATATATGTATGAGATATTGCTTGAAGAATTGGCTCTTTGTAGGTGCAGAGAAGCATCCCTAGAAGCTTTGGAGAGTATTGGAGCGAGAGAAGACCAAGCTTGGATAAACCGTCATAAACCAGGTAACCCAAGATCTCTTCCTATTCTCACTCCATTTTCTATAAAAGATGATTATCTCCAAGTCTAATAGTTAGTTGGTAACCCTAGACCCCAGGTTACAAGGGTGTATTGTCCTATACAATAGAACTGATGACTCTGCTGGAGAGTCCAACCTGCTATGGGTTCATCCTATAGGTTCCTTACCAGTCTTTGTTCTAATTATGATTTTATGCATGGTCCTTTTTATCTTGCTTTTGATTTAGAGTGTAGTGTGCCAAGAATTCTTTACTAGTCTTTTTTCCTTGAAATTTTTTTAGTTGTACACGCGGGTTGTTGTTGTACACAGCCATGTGTAGTACCTTGTATAGGGGGGTTTCTCTATAAGACAGTTGCATGTCGTACATGAGTTTCTTGCATACACAGTCGCGTATTTCTTGTAGTAGCCTAAAAATTGGGTAGGTTTTTCTTGTCCCTATCTATTTGGATTTTTAGTTGTTTGGAAGTCTTTTGTTGTTGGCATGACTGTGTGAGTCTAAATTCTTGTTCATCACACCATTTGCTTATTTTCAAGCCTTTGAGCCTTTTTGTTTGAATTTATTTCATTTTGTGATTTGAAGGTGGTCCTCCTGCTTGGTTTATAAGTTCAGTGCTTTGTATTTAGGTCAGTGATCAGGGCTTTAGATATTTTATACTATGTACTTCATTTTGTGGTGTCAATTTGTCACTTGTTTTTTTGTGGATCTAGTGGAATTTTTTGCTTCATTAGTTTCTCCAAGTTAGGTTTTTTTCAAGTCTTCTTCTTGATTGGTTGAAATAGGACATTTTGGGTCCTTTATACCTCATTTCACTTTTTATATGTTTTGATTATTCAAACTTGCTCAAAATTCACTTTTAGTTGCATTATAGTTTTTGAAGAATTTGAAAAAGTGAAGAAAACAAACATTTTATATTTGCGCATCTGGGGACTTCTATCAATACCACCCTTTAGGCCCCGTGCAGTGCTGACATTGACAGGGTTTCGATATTTGCTACCCTGCCCATGCATACAAACCAAGCTTACGACTATCCCCCTAGACTATCAGCATAGTTACGATAGCCTTTATTTTCATTGACATCTAGGGTTCATGCACAGGTACACCCGAAGGTTATTTCTGGTTGAACTTGGACGAGCTTGGAAGGTAACCCTAGTAGAAGGTGTGGGAGGGCGGTGGGGGATTCCTCTGCTTGTGCCTAAGAACATCTACAGGAATGCCAAGTAACTGTCTCTTAGTTTCTTCTGGAAAGCATATCTTATACCCTTTGTGTCTATTTTGGCTTTAGGAAATTTTGTAGTGATTGTTGTGTGGTTTGTTTGTGTTTAGCCGACCGTAGGGTGTGTGAAGAGTCAATTTTCAGTCGTGGAAGACCAACCTCTCGAAAGGTCAAGAAGGTTGCAAAAGCTTCCTCCATTTACTACAGTGGAGCCTCCAATGCCCCCTCAAAGGAGGATATTAGACACATACAGTTCTTTTGAACCGGTAGGAATTAGTGAAGTTCCAGGTGTAGCTCAAGGAAAACCATGGATACGTGCAGAAATAGCTACCTTTCGTCTATAGTATGAAAGGGTACGGTTTCTTGTTGGGTTGAAGAGAAACCTGCAAATAAGTTTAGGGCCAAACTGTAGAAACCCTGCAAAGAACTGTTAGAAGAGGAAAGAGCTACAAGAAATCAATGGAAACCTGCAACCAAGCATGAGAAATAAACCTGCAAGCAAACTATGTCAGAAAACTAAAATATAAAAGAGACAAAACAAAAATATACCTTCTCTGGATGGAAATGGGCCACCATGCCCTAAATTTGGGAGCACCTCTCAATGGAATGGGAGTTTTGGCTCAATAGAGAAATGGAAGAGAGGGACGGTGAATGTCTTGAGAGGTAAATGGTCCCAAGGCACTCACACAGGAAACGTAACAATAGGGAGAGAATGAGTGATTTGAGAGTGACCCCCACCCCTCTATTTATACTTTTTCTTGATATTTTTAGGGTTTTAAGCCCCTAGTTGGGGCTTTAGCCCCCTTCTTGGGCTTTTAGCCCCTTTCGACCAATCTTGATCTCCTTTGGGGGTTTTAAGCTCCTTTGAGGGGTTTTAGCCCCTTTTGGAGGTTTTAGCTCCTATGAGAGCTATTTTGGTTCTTTTTAGGGTTTTTTAAGCCCTTTTTTATATTTTTAAGCCTTTTTGAGGGTGTGGGGGTCAAATGAGAGTCGTACGTAGATGTCTTTGGGTGGTGTAGGTCATGTAGAGCTTATTAAGGGAATTTTTGGGTTAACAAATTGCCCCCTGATGTGTGAGGGCAGGAGCTCATCATATGGCCGACATACATCATAGGATTTTCTGGGGAGAGGTGGTGCTTCCGAGGTTGGGGCATGGTGGATTTTGGTTTTTGTATTAATATGGTTCTCATCAATGGGTGAGATACAAATAATGCGTGACATGTATATGGACGACGCAGGCATCCCCTTGCTCATAACAATGCCAAATGAATAATGTGATCTAAGCTCTATAATGCAAGATTCAATCATGTACAACTAATGATACATAGTGGTTGGAATACAATACTGATCTGAAGAACTGCTGCATTGGACCCATGGCATTCTCATGGAATGTTATATCTTCATGACTAATGGTCTGCTAGATCTGGAGTAGTACATAGTTGTAGGGACCCCACGGCTGAGATACAAAGTCTCTATGGTACAAATATGCTGCATCAATCATAAATATATATAGAAGTACTACTGGGGCTTCTGAACACTATCTCCAATGCAACTCGAAAATCACAAGGGACATGAACCTGTTGGGGTCCCTCAAATAGACTCATCAATGTGCTATAGTTAGGTGACATCCGAGGTCTTTGACCAAATATTTCACGGACCAATACCATGTACGAATCTCAACGGTGCGATGATGTAGTTGAAGTTGATCTCGTGAGACACAACCAGCCCTAGATCTCGTGAGACACAACCAGCCCTAGAGGCACTAAGGACTCCTCTCAAGTGGTCCAAGGAACTCATCAATGAGGTTAATGAAACCAGGATACATATACCTCTGGGTCTATCCTCTGGAATAGATGTGTTGTAGTCGATAGAGGGAGACCTAAAACTAACCTAGGCAATGGTCTTTCCTTGATAAGAAGCACGAGGGAGACAACCAAGGGTGTGAGGCAATCTAAGGATTGACACATTAAATTGGGAAACAGGGGTAGGGAGAGTGCATAGGACTCAAACTTCATTTTTTCAGAGTATGACGGCAGGGTGGACTAGGAAGCAAATGAAACTGACTCATGGGAAAGGGATCATAGCTGTAATACTGGGAATGTAATTGCAGATGGGAAATACTTGGGGGAGGTAGACACTTTTGGTATTGAAGGAATCCAAGGAAGATATATCACAGAGTACTCTGAACAAAGGCGACCCAAAGTGGGAATGTTTCCAAACTGTTATATATGGGGTGGTGTCTAAAGACACCGTTGTGGAACAATCTCGTGGATTTTTAGAGAGCCCAAGAAAGTATATGCTTGATGGTGCTTTCAACTTTAGAGAGTCTGAAAGCATGAAGAAGACTCCAGTGAGGTCTCTTTTTCGTTGATAGTCTCTTGTGACCGAAAAAGGTTAAAAGTGTGCACAGGAGAGCTCACCCATCCCTTGAGGGATATGGGAGACTTCTTTACCATTGGTAGTCCAATCAGGCCAGAAAAGGTTAAACATGTACTGACTGGACGGTCATTCAGATACTTTTACGAGCATGAATGAAACCAAGTTTGCTCGGAGATCTTTTCTTGATGAGAAGGCTGGAAAAGAGCTTAATGACACCCCATGGTGATATTTTTCATAGATTTCAGCCCCTCTTCCCAACAAAGCATAAAAGGATGCAGAGGGGAACAGTCTTGGCTTGAATGTGCCAAGGTGGTCCTTTTCATTTGATGGTCTACATGGTCCACAAAAGGAGATAAACGAGACGATGTAGACACCCTTTCATATTCTTTAACGAGTGGGAAAGGAAGTAGCTGCACTCAGCAATCTTTTCATTCTTTTAGGAGTCAGAAAAGATCTTAAAAGAAACTCCAATATGGTCAACAAATTCAGGAGGCCTTGACGGTGCCCCTACGTCAGGACAGTGGACAGTGGTCTAGAGGTCATCCATGTAGTATGGATGGATCAGGTGGCTCTTGAACATACATGAGATAGATTATGGCAGAGGCACACGAATCGGTGCTGTAAAGGCACACAAACCGAGGTGGATCTCAGACAGAGGTCAAGAGAGTTGTGTGTGAGTCATGGTGGACGAACTTGACTACATGTGATGTGAGTGCAAGTCCAGTGGTAGTTATATGCCAAATGCATGCAAAGGAAATGATCCATCCTCTGGATGATGGTCCGGGGACCTGCATAAGGTGCGGCAGACAGATTAGACAACTATATGCTAAAATAAAATGGCGTGCCTTCTAGGCGGTGGCCCAGGAACCCGCATTATTGGCGGTAGGCAACTGTAATGCAAGTATAGATCTGGAGACACTTCATCATAATGATGTGGCTCGTAAACCGAGGTAACTTCTGGGAAATGGTCCCAAAAATTACTTGTTAAACACTAAATGATGGTCTCATTATTAGATAGAAATTTGAGCTCGGAGGTGTGAAGGGTGTCTTGAACAGGCTCCAGGTGAATCTGAACCAGTAGCTAATGGTGCTACCCATAAATGGGGGGTTTTTTATTTGTGGTAAAACCATTGTAAAACAAAAAACAAATATATGCTATAAGTGACTCATGGTGGTGGTATTAGGAATGGGATCTCTTGAGGTGGAGCCCATTATGGGGATTCTTCAAGAGCCGACCATCTGAGCTAGCAAATATATGTGCCCCCTTGTCGAGACAAAGGTCATTGGCAAGGTGGGGCAATGAAATCTATCCTTTGATGGGAAGAACCAATTCCACACAATGGTTGAAAGGGAATGGGGTAAAACTGGTGGTGGTTTTATAGATCTCTCCATCATCTTGACAGTGGTGCCAGGACAGACCAGGTAGATCTTCCATGGGAGAGGAGACAGATGGAGTACTGGAGCTAGAGATCATGTAAATGGTTGTGGTGGTCGAGGAAGAAACCAGAGGGTGGATCTCCTCAATAGCAATGACTTTGGATTCAAGGGAATGTTTCCAAAGTTGGCTAAGGGAAGCCCAAAACTCGGCCAAGTCCGAGCAGTGGTGAGAATAGTATCCATACAATCCGCAAAGGGTGCAAGCATGGTTTGTTCCCAATGACTTGTTTCTCACTATTGGCCTTCTTGGAAATTCAACCACAGGGAGGTTTTTCGTTGTATCCATGGTATCCAAATGCATGCGTATTATGGGATTCTCAGGGAAGTTTTGAGTTGCATGGCCCTATTCTTCATAGACGATGCAAGGCGGGATCTGTTGAGGTTCAGTGGTAGCTTTCACATTTTTTCCTTGCCCCTTTTTGGGTGGGGCGATGCAGGTACGAGTGCGGTGGTTTGTTTTTGCGGGCTGGGTGGAGGATGAGATTCAACCGCAATAGGTTACATAGGGGTTAAGACTACTTGGGCCATTGGTGGTTGGGCGGGTGGATTAAGGTGCCACACGGGAATCCCCAATGTGAAATTGGGTAAGTTTAAGGTAGCGATTACTGGCTTATTCATGACACCAGGTGGGGTAAAGAAGAAGGGAATTGTATGGACTAGAGAGGATCCCAGATAAATCCTTGATGGTTGCATGTGGGGATGAAGCTATGGTGGTGGTTGTGCATAATGTTGCAGCTGCTAATGATGTTGTAGCTACTGATGGTGTTGCAGTTGTGGATGGTGTTGTGGTTGCGATTGGGGTTGCGGCTGCAGATGGGGTTGCGACTGCTAATGGTATTGTGGCTGTGGATGGAGTTACAGATGGGGTTGCGGCTGCGGGTGGGGTTGTGGTGCAGTAGTGCTTGATGACAGCATGCACAAATCCACAGTATCACTTGGAGGAGATGGTGGTGATACTAAGGGGAAGGAAGCCGTCATAGAGGTGTCGACGAACAACCCTGGGCCTACATTCAGGATGATGGGGGTGGTGGTGCTGTTGATTGTGGTGTTGATGGTGGGAATAATTTTAGCTGGTGTTGTTGGCGTTTTTGGATCATGGTAAGTCAACTGGTCGATAGTCACAATTTTCCCATCATGAGGGAACATCATTTGGCGGAAGACGGTAGATGCCATAGCTTACATCGCGTACATATAGCTACGTCCTACAAGAAGGTTGTAGTCTGACTGAGAGTTGATGACTTCTATGTCAATTAGGATGGTATTCCCGCCTAAAGAGATGGGGATGTGCGGGAGGATGCCTTGGGCTCTGGTTGGATGGCCATCATAGGCACGCAACGTGGTGGTGGACGGCTACAAGATGGGGGACCTGAGTTTTTGCCAAACCAAGGTTGACATGACGCAAGTGGATTCCCCCTCATCAATGATGCACTGGTGCACAACCAAATTCCAAAATGACACCGGGATCTGGAAGGAGATGGTTAATGGCATTCCTGGTTCTCCTTGATCCAAATCAAATGTGATTAATCTAGAGTGAGAGGGGTCTATGGCACCAAGGGTAGCTAGCAAGGTTTTTCGCTCTGTTGGGCATGTTTTGAGTACTTCAAGAGCTGACATGGCCATAGGTGATTGAGCCAAGTCATCGATGATACTATAGTTAATTGCCACCCTTGTAGTAGTGTTGTTGGCAAGGTTCCTAAAGGGGAGATGCAAGCCTATGGGGGGGGAGGGGGGGGACGAAAGGTGAAGAGGAATATTAGCAGTGTTGGATGTGGATACTGCAGCTGTGTCAGGGATGTCAGTGTTGGTTCCATACTTATTTCATCTAGTCTATAAATTGACCTCTTCAGTTGTTATGGCTAGCAGCTGGTGAACACATGTTTCTGCTATCAGAGGTTCCCACAGGGCATTGGGATTGGGTTGGGGAGCAGGTACAATTGCTACTAGTCCTTGGACTAGTAATGGGTTTTGGAGGACCATGGGTAGCAAAGTTTTTAGGAACCAATCCAAGAAGATCCTGTCATCAATTTGAATCTTGCACAAAATACGGTGTCATCGCCACTCATGGATGTGGTCAGTTATGTGGGTCATAGTATTTTGGTGGCGAGATAGTAATATCTCCACCCCTTTGTTGTATCTAATGGGGAGTTGGAGATACTGCAAGAACATAAAATCTAAGGAGTTGAAATCTGGGTTCTTGGATTTTGGTAGCTCAATGTACCACTTGGTTGTAGCACCTATGAGGGTGTGTTGGAAAAGTCTGAGTCTGATTGAATCATCTACGATGCTATTTGATGAGAACCATAGGTGAAACATCATGTTTGACCTACGTTTTATGTGAGATGGTTCAGCAATGGTGGTGGGGTTTGTAGGGACATGATGCACCTACACAACTGGGGGTACTTGTGGCACAGTTGTGGATGGGCCACTACCCCCAAGTGTGGTAAATGGAACTATGTGAGTGGAAGGGCCACTACCCCCATGTATGACAGGTGGGGTAGTGTATGTGGAAGGGCCACTGGCCCCAGGCATGCTAAGTGGGATAGTGTGAGTGGACGGGACACTGCCCTTAGGCATGACAGGTGGGATAGTTTAACTGGTCACTGTGGGTGGAGGTAGCTGACCTATGACGGTTTGCATGACCATGTTGGGACCTCTAGTAGGGGTGTTGGTGGTGGTGTGGGGTATGGATGTGGGTCTAGTACCAGTCAATAACCCAAAAAATGGATCCAGGTTTGCACCAGCCATGGGGCTAGATGATGTAGTATGCAGGTCTAGATAAGATTGGTATGATTCTAAGTCTGAATCAGAGGCTGTGTGGCCTTTTGATGGTGTAGAGGGTCATCGAGAATGGTCTCGATGGTGTTGGTTCAAGGACCCAAATTGTGGTGGATTTCCTCTCAGGTGTGAGGAAGAACATGGGGGATCAATTGTGTCTGATTGGTATGTCAAGTGCTGAAATATGGTAATGAATTTTGGACCCTAGTTTTAATGGCTTCCTATTTGCTTTTAGGTGGTCACTTAGCCACCAAGACTGTGAGGAGACAACGCTTGGTTTTTTCCTCATGAGAGTGCTAGTCAATTGATGGGGGTCGTCGCCCGTTTTTCTTGGCAATTCCTCTCAGCGGCCAGCTACTTTGGGGTTCCCGTGGTACTCCTCATAATGAGTTTCTGGGATGAGCCCAAGTACTTCCCATGGTTAAGGTAGTCAAGGACTTATGTCCTCAAAGACTGCAGATGTTTGAATTAGTGTAAATTATAATATTTAATGGCTAGCTCAACGTCATGAACTGAGTTTGGTTGTTTTATGTGGTATGGTTTATGTGTATGTATTTTATATTTTTGTTACACTTAGTGGATGCTTGTATGGTTTATCAATAGTTCATAGAGATTGTATTGCAGAACATGAATAAATTATTTATGATAGCAGTAAATTGTGAATAGAAACTTGAATACATGCCATACCTGAATCTGAACTGTGGTATCCTGACTAGGTGACTGCCTTACACTTGTATCTCTCTTCAACCAGGAAAGGGTGCTGGTCTCTCAACACAATGGGAATAATCCCATATGTATATCCTCAGGTCATCCTCCGAGTGCAAGGTCGGTCAATAGGGAGGACACAAACGTCGTGAGGCCCCTTGGGCCTACCACCCCCTCTACCTTCCAAGTCACCTATTTTTAGTGGTTTTGAAAAATGACAAGTGAAGTGCCTATTAATATACAAGCTTCACCTTTAATGTTATCCCAAAATACCCCGAAGGGTGATGACTTGGTAGAGGAGGAAGGGCTAGGAAAGATATTAATTTCAAATGAAGGATTGAAACCTATAGTAATTTTATCCAAGCTTTAATCAGATTTTTTAACCAATTAACCATTTGATTTAACACAAGTTGCAATGAAATAAACAGAGGCTAAAATGAAATAAACACATATTGATGGATAGAGGCAGCTGAGACGCACTGACAGTCCAATAGAAGCAAACAGGCAAACCCAAAAAGTTAAAATGCTCATACAAAGTAAAGAAAAATGGGTCGCGCACCTATAGAGGACCTGTTTTTGCGGTGTGGATTGTGATCAAACCGTGAGTAATTAGCTCAAACGGTTGAAAACGCACTTTGAAAATGGGCCCTTTAATCCCCAACCACTAGAATATTCACAAATGGATCAACTGTTTAGGAAGAAACTGAGCCCGAACATAGGTGAATTTTCAGAAATTCGGTTCGGCCATTTTTGCATAGTTGAACGATTTGCAAATCAAAGAACGACAAATAGTAACTGGTACTATGGATGAAACAATAAAAAAAATGAAATAAACAGATCTATCAACTTAAATAAGCAAATATATATCAAACTAAGTAAGCAAAATATTAAAAACAAAACCCAGGGATCCAGTGGGATCGACCTGGTATGGTCACCAATCTGTAGCTCAGGGAAAACCCTGGCTACGTGCACAAACGGCTACGTTCTGTCTATAGGACAGAAGGGTAGGGTTCCATGTTGGGTTGAATAGAAACATGCAAACAAGGTTAGGGCCAAACTATATAAACCCTACAAAGAACTATTAGAAGAGGAAAGAGCTGCAAGAAATCAATGGAAACCTACAACCAAGCATGAGAAATAAACCTGGAAGCAAACTATGTCAGAAAAATACAATCTAAAAGAGACAAAACAAAAATATACCTTCTCTGAATGGAAATGGGCCACCATGCCCTAGCTTTGGGAGCACCTCTCAATGGAATGGGAGTTTTGGCTCAATGGAGAAATGGAAGAGAGGGAGGGTGAATGGATTGAGAGGTAAATGGTCTCAAGGAACTCACATGGGAAGCATAACAATGGGGAGAGAACGAGTGATTTGAGAGTGACCCCCACCCCTCTATTTATACATTTTCTTGATATTTTTAGGGTTTTAAGCCCCTAGTTGGGGATTTAGCCCATTTTTTTGGGCTTTTAGCCCCTTTCGCCCAATCTTTAGCTCCTTTGGGGGTTTTAAGCTCCTTTGAGGGGTTTAGCCCCTTTTTGAAGGTTTTAGCCCCTATGAGAGCTATTTTGGCTCTTTTTAGGGGTTTTAAGCCCTTTTTATATTTTTGAGCCTTTTTGAGGGTGTGAGGGTCAAACACGGGTCGTATGTAGATGTCTTTGGGTGATGTAGGTCATGTAGAGCTTACTAAGGGATTTTTTGGATTAATACCAGGTGATCCAAAACTTAGGACAAACCAGGTTGATACAACCAAAGTAGAGATAGAAGACTTGCAGGCTTACAAGTTTGAAAGAAACTTTAATTCACCTCTCACTGTCTTAAATGATCTTGTGATCATCCAAGTTTGTCCTTTTAATTCACCTGTGATTGGTGTTCCTGTGAGAAAAATTATGGATATTGCAGGAGAGATTCCATCTACCCCCATCTCAGCAATTTCGGTTGAAGGAGTGCCACCTCCCCCAATTGGTACTCCTATAAAATATACCTACTACTCCCTTAACTCCAGATAGTCAGGTGGTTCAACCACCGGCTTCCACAAATGTAGTAGGAACTTTTGGTGGGGTGGTCACTGGGATTCCCAGTGCGCCTTCTGTTTCACCCTATTTGACATACACTGCTCAGAGTGGTCCTATTGGATCCTCTTCATTTGTCTAGCATTTTCCATGGAATTGGGGGAATATTCCCCCATCCAATCCATATGTAGGCCCCACACTTGCATATGTACGGCTGCAGTTTGGAAATAATAAATCTTAGGGTAAAGGTTGTTACAGAGAGAAATTCCTATGGCTTGGGGCACCACAACAGATAGTGTGACTCCAGAAATCAATCCTTTCCAATATGCAATAGAAATTAAATGTCTAACACTAAAGGATTAGACCTCATACCTTATTCTGGACGATTGAAGTAGATCCCTGTTGAGTTTTCCAACTTCAGCTTGAATTGATAGATTACTTCCTCAAAAACAAGTAAACAATACAAGCATTCTATATATCATGGTGTTAGATCTATTCTAGCATATATAATCAATAATGTATAAGCATTTGGCATAATCCAATCGATAAAATATTCATTCAAACACACATTATTGGACAAGAAAATATATTTCTATTAATACAAATCAGAGATTGCAAGATACAACCTCTGTCAGCACGTCTGCAAACCAGAGAAACTGAATCCCCCACTTGGGCCTCCACCACTTCAATCCTCCATCTCTAGATAGCAAGCTCACAAGCAAAAGGCAAGCTTGGGAAGAACACAAAAGTGCTCCAAGGGAGAAAGAGATGTAGACTCAAGCATAAGTTTTGGCAACAATGGACTATAGTTTCTTTTCTCTCAATTCTCTCTTATGCCTTCAATGTACCAAGGGGTTCCTTATATAGATTTTCAAAGGGGTAATGAAAGGTTGAATCCAAGTGATCTCAAGGCATAGGGAAGGCCAGGAGTCAAGTGAGTCAGATCCATGTTAAGGAAAACTCCAAAAGGATTTGGATTTTGTACAAATCCCGATGTACATGGTTTTAGTGGTCAAACCCGCATATATACGTGCTTATAGGTTTAAAAGTTGCGTGTATCATTTTTCACATGTTTTTAGGGATGGTCAAGGAAACATCAAAGGAAAAAAAATGGTCCATGGGGTCTAAGGAGTCTGCAGCAGGACAGGGGAAGGCCATACAAAGTGTGATTCACCCGGAGTGGTGAAATCAGCTATAACATATGCCCCCTAATGTGTGAGGTCAGAGGGGTCATACAATGGACGAAATACATTATAAGTCCATCCTAGAAGTGGAGTGATGAAGGATTCCAAATGGAAGACCAGCCACCCAATCAGCATAGTACAATAATAAAAGCATTCTATATATCATGGTGTTAGATCTATTCTAGCATATATAATCAATAATGTATAAGCATTTGACATAATCCAATGGATAAAATATTCATTCAAACACACATTATTGGACAGAAAAATATATTCCTATTAATATAAATCAGAGATTACAAGATACAACCTCTGTCGGCACGTCTGCAAACCGGAGAAACTGAATCCCCCACTTGGGCCTCCACCACTTCAATCCTCCATCTCTAGATAGCAAGTTCACAAGCAAAAGGAAAGCTTGGGAAGAACACAAAAGTTCTCCAAGGGACAAAGGGATGCAAACTCAAGCATAAGTTCTGCCAACAATGGACTATAGTTTCTTTTCTCTTAATTCTCTCTTATGCCTTCAATGTACCAAGGGGTTCCTTATATAGCTTTTCAAAAGGGTAATGAAAGGTCGAATCCGAGCGATCTCAAGGAATAGGGAAGGCCAAGAGTCAAGTGAGTCGGATCCATGTCAAGGAAAACTCCAAAAGGATTTGGATTTTGTACACATCTCGATGTACGTGGTTTTAGTGGTCAAACCCGTGTATATATGCACTTATAGGTTTAAAAGTCGCGTGTATCATTTTTCACATGTTTTGAGGGATGGACAAGGAAACATCAAAGGAAAAAAAATGGTCCATGGGGTCTAAGGAGTTTGTAGTGGGATAGGGGAAGGCCATACAAAGTGTGATTCACCTGGAGTGGTGAAATCAGCTATAACAAAGGTTTCCAAACACTAGTTTCAGCTCCTTTCATGAGCTCTCCTTTCTTGCGTTTTAGTGGAGGGATACCTTCTCTTGTTTTCCAAACTCTAGTTTCAACTAGAGCGGCTCAAACCATATACACTACACCACACATGAATAATCCACTAGATTATGGGTGGAATCCTTTTCAAAGTAGTTCGACTAATTCGCAACTGGTAGCTGGGGGAAACCACGCCTTTACATTTCAGAACCAAGGGAAAATACCTTCTAATTCCCAAGCTCATACTTTTCAGGATCCAATTAGGCCTAAAATTCCTTTCATGGCAGCTTTAAACTTGCCAGATTTGTCCAAGTTAATGAATGACCTGGTGAAACATGATGCCACCTGGCCACCTATCCCTACTAAGTTACCCTCAGATATTCCAAAATTTGAAAAAAAAGTTTGTGAAGAACCAAGGGCTCATATCACCACCTTTCACGTGTGGTTCTCTTCCAACTCACTGAATGATGACACCATTTAGTTGAGATTGTTCCAAACAAATCTGACTAGTGCCACAACAAAATGGTACATTGAGCTACCCTCTGCCGCATTTGATAGTGTTTGGGACTTAGCTAATGTGTTCCATAACTATTTCCAACTTATTATATAGTATGATGCCGGCATAGAATTATTTTCCACCTTTCGATAGAACAAAGCCACTCACATTTCGGATCATATCCAACAGTGGCGAAGTAGAAAGAGGCTCATTAAGGCCACTATCCCTCCCAAGTTTTAGTTAGAATGGTTCCTTAAGTCTTTATTACCATATATATCTAAGGATGTATCCACTGCGGGCATAACTAATGAGGAATAGGCGATCCTCAGGGACCAATAATTAGATTTTGTATACTCTCAGTTTGGGATTCTATATGAAATCATCCCTGATGCACCGTGACCAACACATAGTGTCAAGAAACCTAAGCCTGGACCTCATGCTGATGCCATTGTTGGGTCAGTTAAATCTCCCACTATAGCATCTTTGGTAAAACAGATACATGAGTTGTCTGTTAAATAGTCTATAGTAGAGGAAACAAAGGCTTCCCCCTCATCCCAAAACGTAAACGTTTTTTCTCAATCCTCCCAAAAGGGAAATCAGTAGCCCGGTGGGGAAAAGAAAAAGGGGAAGAAAGGTGAGGCAAACCAAAACAAGCCAAAACACACAAATAATGCTGATGGGGGGGAAACAAAAGAAGAAGGTGAAATTTCCTTATAAGTTGTGCTAGGAAGATCACCTAACCCATCAATTCTCTCTTATAGATCAAGCTCAGAAGCTGCTCAAAAATCAACAATCGGTTGTCCTAAAGGATCCATTTCCCCAAGGACAGAATGTCGCTTCAGTTTCTAACGTAGCAGGGAGAAATTCTAATTCCCCCAACAAAAATTATATCAACATGGTTTGATCTGAGACATTACTCCAGAATAGAAACAAGAACTATGAGACAGAGGCTCCTGAGAAGGTTAAGTCTATAGGTGAAACTTCTAACCCTCGCACAATTGAAAAACCTGTTGAAACTATGCCTAAGATACCAAAATGTGTCTTCAAGATATCATTGCACAATCCTAATGCTAGGGCTACAACCAATTATTCTGTAGTTGAAGATTTATCCCAAACCCCTTTCGTGATGTCACCTTTTGAGGTGCTACAGAGTTTTCCCTCCCAGCGAGATGCACTCTTAGCAGCCTTCGGTAGTATGGATTCATCAAGCCTTATGGCGAAGTTTAATTTTTTTGGTGTCAAAATTTTCCTTCCGTATCATGTGGATTTGTCAATAGATGTCATCCATGGTGAAAAAACCATTGGAAGGTTAGTTTTTGACACAGGTTCTTCCACATGTGTCATGTCCTTGTCTTGCTTGAAGGCTCTTGGATATCTAGAGCTAGTTCCATCGAACACCCTACTTACTGCTTTCAACGAAAGTTCATTTCATCCACATGGTATCCTATGAGTATTTGAGATTAAGTTGGCAGGCAAGGAAGTGTCTGTCAAAGTAGAGGTAATTGATGCGCCGTTGGATTATAACTTGATTCTAGGGAGAAGTTGGACTTATGCTATGTGTGCAATTGCATCGACCGTTCTTCGAGTGGTAGTGTTTCTGCATGAGGGAATTTGGTTACTATAGGCCAACTCAATTTCACTCGGAAGGGCCATGTGGAAATGAATGAGTCCACCATACCATTGATTGATTAGGTCAAACCTGCTTTAGAGAGCTTAGGGGTTGGAATGTATTCATCGTTAATGGACACATTTGATATCCCAGTCCTGATTAATTACTTAGGTTCTACCAGTGTAGGGAAGTCTATCGAAACGGTTATCGATAGAATGGATCCTTGGGTTCTTCCTTTCTGGTATGAACCTAAGGTACCCTTATCGATAGTGGAAGTAGCTTATCAACCTATCGTTAACACCACTGTTGATCCCATTTCGGTTCCTCCTACAGTATCATAGGAGCCAGAAGAAGCTTATCTGCTTGCTTGGGTAGAAAACTCTTTGTATACTGATGATTGCTTAGACATATTTTTGCCATTGGATGAAGCCATTTTGGAAGCTATGAGTGGGAGAAATAAGATCTACGAATATCTTCATCATAGATCCCACTTTCTTCTAGAGTTAAGTTGGATTGAAAATTAAGAGTCCCATGTGAGACTAGCAGGTGATGTTGAAATACCAATCAATCCCTTACCAAGGGAGAGAATCTTTATTGAGGGGAATATGGTAAACATTTTTGTTACTATCCCTATGAACATCTCTGCGAACCCCAACATTGTAGAAAATGTATATATTGGTGCAAACTTCTCTCTCGAAGGAGATTGCTATCTATACAGCCTTGTTTAAGGATTTCCACGGCGTGTTTTCCTACTCATATGAGGAGATGCCAGGCATAGATCCATCGATAGTCGAATATGAAATCCAAACCTATCATGATTCCAAAACAGTTCGACAAAAAATTAGACCTATCAATCTGCGTAAAGCAACAACCGCTAAGGCTGAAGTTGAAAAGATGTTGACATCTAGTTAAATTTACCTGATAGCTTTGACAGAATGGGTATCCAATCCTGTTCCTGTCAATAAAAAACAAGGGATGATACATGTATGTAATGACTTTCACAATTTAAACAAATATTGTCCTAAGGATAACTACCCCACACCATTCATAGATCAAATCATTGATGCTTGTGCAGGGAGTGAGGTTTTTTTTCGTTTATGGATGGTTTCTCTGGGTATAATCAGATTCAAATCAAGCCGGGAGACTAACATAAAATGGATTTCATCTGTCCTTGGGGTACATTTTTGTAGAATAAAATTCCTTTTGGATTGAAAAATGCAGGGGCTACCTTTCAGCAGGTAATGAATTTTTCCTTTCATGACATCAAGTCTATTATCGAACCCTACCTAGATGATCTGTCGGCACATTCTCATAAGAGGATCGATCATCCAGATCACTTGCATTTAATTTTTGAATGATGCAGGAATTACAGAATATGATTGAATCCCCACAAGTGTGTTTTATGTGTCGAGTCAGGAAGGCTGCTTGGGTTCATAGTTTCTAACAAAGGTATTCAGGTGGATCCTTTGAAAGTTGAGGCCATTGTAAATCTGCCTCCTCCTCGTTCCATCAAGCAACTTTAGATCCTACAAGGAAAGTCTAAATTTATTCGATGTTTTATCATGAATTATTCCAAAATCACCGAAGGTTTCATGCACCTGTTGAAGTAGGACGCCCCATTTGTATGGGATGAAACCGTGCAACTTGCGTTTGAGGCATTAAAGAAAGATTTGTTGTCGGCACCTTTATTGCATCTGCTAGATTACTCTCGTGATTTTATATTGTATATGGTCGCATCCGAGTCGACCATTGGGGTAGTGCTAGTCCAGGAGGATGATAATCTCTAAGAGCATGTCATCTATTATCTTAGCCATGCTTTGGCTGGACCTAAACTTAGGTACTCCCACGTTGAAAAGTTGTCTTTAGCAGCTGTGTATGTTGTTTAGATGTTACGTCACTACATCTTACTGAGGACTATGATAGTAGTTGTAGATGTCAATCCCTTCCAATATGTCTTGTCCCGACACATAGTTGGAGGAAAATTTAACAAATGGATAGTCATTCTCTAGGAGTTTGAATTGGATTTTCAATCCGCCAAATCGAAAAAATCCTTAGTTTTTGTAGAGCTTATTGCAGAATTTCCAGTTGAACAAGATGTAGCAATTGAAAAAGACTAATTCCCAGATGAGCACATTTTCTTAATCTCCACCTCTGACCCTTGGTATGGAGATATACTTGTTTATCTCGAGACTCTGAATATTCCTGCAACCTTTTCACGAGAAAAATGACACAAATTACGCTTACATGCAAAAAAATACCTCATCATCAGGGATACTTTATACCGTAGAGGGGTAGAGTCAGTTTTGCATCAGTGCCTCACCCAAAAATAGGTTGATATTGTCCTAAATGATGCCCATAGTGGAGCATGTGGGGGTCATTTATCTGGGTTAGAAATGACCCAAAAGATTTTACGTGCCGGTTATTTCTGGCCCACAATCTTTAAATATTGTGTGGAAGTTGTGAAGCACTATCATCCTTGTCAGCATTACACTAGAAAGATGTGGTCGCATCCTTATCCATTATTTCTCATCATCGCAATGGGCCCCTTCACCAAGTGGGGAATAGATTAGGTGATTTGCAACCGAGTTTCGGCTAGGGGGCACAAATACATCATTGTCACTGTGGATTATTTTAAAAAATGGGTAGAGGCAATGCCCACCTTCAAATTTGATAGGGAAATTGTATTTTTTTTCGTTTTCAACCAGATTATCGCACGCTTTGGTATTCCTAAAGAGATTATCACTAACCATGGTAGTATTTCCAAAATAACATGATGATCGAATTGGCTACTATGCTAGGGTTTAGTAAGAACATTCATATTCTTTCTACCCGCAAGCGAATGGTCAAGTCGAGGAATTCCATAAGACCTTGAAGACTATTCTCAAGCATACTATTAATGTAGCCTGGTCAAATTGGCACATCATGCTATATCCTACACTTTCGGCTTATCGAACCAATGTGAAAACTGCCATGAGGTTCTCACCTTTCCAACTCATTCACGGGGTGGAAGCAGTAACCCCGGTTGAATGTGAAACCCCATATTTAAAAATTGACATTCACGTGTTACCAATCATGACTAAATTGGAAGAACATTTGCTACATTTAGAAAATCTAGATGAATAATGTAGAGATGTGCTGACTGCAAACGAAGCTCATTAAAATAGGGTGAAAAATTAATATGTTAAATCGGTCATACCTAGGATTTTTTATGAAGGGAAACTTGTCTTTCTCTGGGACCAGGACAAGGAACCCTTGGGGGTATGGAAATTTAGTTCTAGGTGGTTAGGACCCTATATTGTGTCAAAAGTTCTGAAGAAAGGGGCATATGAATTAACTGATTTCGAAGGGAATAAGTTGCATGAGCCTGGAAATGGGCTCTACCTAAAGAAGTACTATGCTTAGTGTTATACCTAAATCTTGTCACCATCATGTGATAAGACCCTTAACTTCCATGTTTGCCCTTAATCCCAACACCTAGAGAAAAAACTTGCTTTGTTTGTCAATTCTGCTTGAAAAAACCTAGCATCGCACCTACCTTGTGGCTGATGAGCGGTACCTTCTTCAACACTGCCTGTATCCTATTTTAGAGAAGTGTTGCAACTGTCTATGGTCTTTGGTGTAGAAGTAGTTCTCATCTAAACCGCTCTGTCATAAGGGAATAAAAGAGGTACCCTGGGTAAAATGGGAAAAAGAGAAGTTTCTCGAGGATTCTAGAACTTGAGCCTCGTGTCCTCC
This sequence comes from Pseudotsuga menziesii, assembly GCA_001517045.1. Classification (NCBI taxonomy): domain Eukaryota; kingdom Viridiplantae; phylum Streptophyta; class Pinopsida; order Pinales; family Pinaceae; genus Pseudotsuga; species Pseudotsuga menziesii. The sequence goes on along the minus strand of LPNX010354010.1, from coordinate 27,598 downwards.
CTTATCCCTATCATTATGGATTAGCTGAGCTCGAGATCCCCCATGGTAGGATCTTGGAGCCACCTCACCCACAATTCTGTCAACTATTCCTATCCATTGAGCCTTATAAATACAAGCTCATATCCATAGTTGAGGGGGAGAACTATAAAGGTATTGTTATGCTGTTGGATTGATTACCTAGTACAAGTCATTGGAGAGCATAGAGAGAAAAGTTGGAGCTTATGGGGATGAAGTGTTTGTCTCGTGGAGAGGCTTGTCGACACTAAGGCAACGGTTGTAAGCTTCTCCATACATTGTTAATGCAAAGCTGATTTTTGTCCCACATTACTATTTTTTGGATTTCACATGTACATGTTGTTAGATTCCTTAGTCACTAACATGGATAAGTAGATGATTTTCTGGTAGCTTTAATGTGTTTGCATGTTTGATCTATTTGTAGGTACACAGGTTCGTGATATGTTCACAATCGAAGCAGTATTCCAGGTGTCTATGGCATTCATGGAAGGTCTTCATCCTTTGTCATTCACTCATTTGTTTTGGATCTGAACCATTCAGACTAGAGGAACAACTTGTGTCCACAGAAGGTGCAATATTCCTGATAACAAATCTAGCGACTCCACTGGGGAATGGTGCAAATCTTAGTTGATCTGATCTTCCTCAGTTCTTGAACTCTTGTCCGAATCCAGGCTCCATCTCCAAATCTCTTCAGTCAGATATTCCATCTGACTTAGTGAATTTTGGTTTGAAACTTTTAGATATGTTCACATCTGAACTATTTTGGCTTTATATGCTCTTTTTTACTGTCAATCCATCAATTTTTTCCTTGATCTGATAAATTTCAAACTTGATCTTTCATTATCCTTGTGTTTTGGATCTATTCAAGGAACCACACATGTTCTATTAGCAAGAAACGGTGCCACCACCTGAATGTTGTTAGCCATAAGCGGTGCCACCAACTGATTCCCATTATCCAGAAGCGATGCTCGTCTAGAACCGCTCTGTAAAGACCCCTCCAGTGCGGTGCCAGGTAGGCCTTGTTCTAGAACTAGTTTTTCATCATTTTTTGCAAAAAATTGAGCTTGTTTTCTTTCAGCGCTGCACTGTCAGGCTTGTGTGTTAGAATCTGAATGCTCATGGTTGGAAATTCTGTAGTAAAAGATTGGTTTGGTTGAAGAATTCAAAAGATAGACTAGGCTTGTTGATTATTCATTTCCTTCCGTGCTTGTTGGTTGTGATTGTGAAGGATTTTTTTTGAAAGCTTAGGTCTTCGTGAACTCTCTTTTCATTTATTTTATAAAGATTGAAAGAAAAACCATTTGATTAGCATCTTGATTTCATTTTTGTTTCTATAGAGGACTTATTTTTGCTTGTTAAAAAGAATTTTTTTTGTCTGAGATTAGGTCATTATCAATATTGAGCATAAAACATTCAATCTCTGATTAGCCTCACAATATTTCAGGTTCTCTATGTTCTTTTGTCTCTCTTGCATCAGTACTATCTCACCAAAGAAAAAAATATAATAGTTTTAAGTTAGATCTATCTATGTTTTAAGAAAAATCGAAAAATAGAGTGCATATGCATGTAGAGTGCTTCTTGTTTTTCTTTTAGGAAAAGAGACTCTTCTCCTTTTGATTGCTTTCAGAAAAGGAAAATGAGTTTGGAATGTGTTGCTTGTCTTTGATTTTGATTTGTTCAGAATAGCTGTTTGGGAATTTTGGTTTCTAAAACAAAAAGAAAATACTCTCTTTTCCTCCTGTAGGTAGGCATACCACGAATGGTAAAGTAAAATATTTGCATATGCATACTGTATGGTTTTACTTTTTCAGTCAAAATTCCATGCATTCACCTAACCGTCCACTTTAAAATTAACACTGGTTATAGGTTAAAATTTACATAGAAATTTGAGTGATAGGTTAGAGACGTGTTCAGGCATCGTTAAGCGTAGGAGCTGTCGTTACTCGTCCGCATTACATCCCAAGACTCGCACGGTTCTTCCACGTACTATCGGTATATTGAATGGCCTTTCACATACCCTTGAGGTATATAGAAAGGTACTTCACGTACTCTATTGTATATAGGAAGGCCTTTTGTGAACGGTTATGCATTAGACATCACTACTACCGATTTGAGCTCCCACATACCTTGCGTATATCGGGAGACCCCACTAGGATACCTTATATATCTAAGAAAATCCCTTTGGTCATCTTGCTTGGAGCCATACACTGAAAACAACATTCACGGAGATTACTACGCATGTACCCTTGAGGTATATCGCGAGTGGCACCTTCTTGAAAATCCTGGTGAGAGACATGACTATCTAAACTCCTCCTGTCATTTAAGTTTGCTTGTTTGGCCTACAGCTTGAGTAAGGAAATTTTTGGTGTGTTTTCTAGTTTTGAGACCCTAGGTTAGATAGGAGCTATACAAACTAGCTAAGCTAAGATAGTCCAGAAGAGTACGGGTCTTGTGTTGTAAAGGAAAGTTTCAGAAGGCTAGGGTTTAAGAGACCATCAACGTACTGGGGTTGAAAGGTGAATGCAAATGGTTTTGAAAGTAAATACAAACAATATTCAGAGGTTAGAATGGTTCATACCTTAGCCAAATGAAGGTTGATCCAAGCAGCCCTTCAATCCTCTTCTTGCTCCTCTTGCTCCTCTTGCTCCAAGAGACCTGCAAAACAAATTATACCTTCCTCAAACCATTATGACCACATATAAAGTAATGATAATCAAATAAACGTGAAATAATAATCTGATTAACATCAAAATCTGATCATAAACAAAGATTCAATCACACATTGAACAATGATTTGGGAAGAAGAAGGACATAACATCGTTATTAATCTTGAAAACAAGTACAAGTAGACCTTCTCTTCAAATTTGGTACCTCATGAAACCTTGATCTGGTTCTGTTGCTTCTCTTCTCGAAGGAACTCAGCCTCCAAGCTCTGCAACACAAGGAGAATGCTTCTAGGGAAAAGGTGTGGGCAAAAAGAGCTCCAAATCCTCGAGCATAACAATGCAAAGATTCCAGTCCCCTCTCATAGACCTCCCTACCTATATTTATATGCTTAATGAAGAGTTAGGGTCAAAGAAAAATTAGTTACAACTGAAGGAGTCAGTTGCATAACTACCCAAACTACCTGGATTTCAAAATACGTATTTTTTTTACATTTTAAGGATGTGTACGTGGGTTGCAGATACCACAGTCATGTACATGAGGAGTTATACGTGGGTTGCAATGTAGAAAGTCATGTATTTAAAGCGTAAGCGAGTAATATATAGAGCAATCCACGTACGTACGCGGGTTTCCTTAAGGAAACTCGCGTACACATAAAAAAACTCATTTTTAGGGTATGTCTAGGCATTTTCATACTTTGGTGTCTTCTAGAAACTTTTGTCTAACTGAAATATATTTCCAATGGTGTAGAGATGAGGTCAAACAGAGCTACAAAACACAATATATGGGTCCTCCAAGTTAGGTGTTTTTTCAATGACTTTTAGTGACGTTCTTGAAGTGTCGACATGCGATGAAAACATAGGAAAGTGGTCACAGGAAGAGATGTGTTATTTTGAGCTATAACAGATTCCCCCTAATGTATGAGGTTATAGGGGAATATGATAGCTGAAATACATTATAAAGGAAACAACTAAGTATGGAGAGAGCAGAGAATCCAAGATCAAAAGGCTTGAACAAAGGTACTTGAAAGAGAGATAAATGTCAGACAAAACTAATATCTGGGACATACAAGTCCATATACAAAACATTGCCATAAATATACAGGTGGATCCAACATATGTATAACTAATGAAACTATCATGGTTTCTCAATATGCAAAAGGGATCCATATCAAATCTAAAGGAGTCATGGCCACAAATGAACAAGGTGGATCCATGCTCAACAATTGATCATAGCCACAAAAATACAAGGTGGATCTATGTCTCAGCAAAATGTCATATAAAGTGTAACAAGGTCTTTCGCAACTCGGGCAATAGCAAAAAAAGTGATATTGCTACTATCGGCCCAAGGTCTTCAATCAAAACCACCCAAAAAGGTACGAATCCTAACCATGCAAATAAAGAAGTTGAAGTCGAACATGAAGGAAACCTTTTGATTATCGGTCAATAATGAGAACCGTTAACAAACGTGAGGGAAACCACTATTAATGAAAATGGTCCTCAAGGTACCTAGTACCATCTAACAAGTGTGAATACAAGGACTTGAAGTCGAACATTTGACGAATCCATTGAGTAGGAGACATTAAGGTATTCCCACTACCCAATAGCAAGGGAAATTGCCACTGATGACTACAATCCCCAAGGTACTATCATAAAAATCTAAATCTCATCCCTAGAGCAAGATTTGTTGTAGTCGATAGGAAGAGATCCGTTGGAAGGAAGGCATTAAGGCATCCTTCATCATCCAACATGAGGTAAGTCAGAGACTAATTGGATCTGGAATTGGTACTAAATTTCAGGACAAGGACCGCTGAAGACATGATGTAATGAACTGATACCAGGGAATGGCCGACACAAAAGGTCAAGGAAACTACAGAATGGCCGACAAAGTTTTAATCCTTGAATAGTGAGCACGGCACAAAAGTGACTTAGGCAGATTTTGACACAAAAGGACCAACGAAACAAATATACAATGTAGGAGACATTGATAGATTCCCCATATAATTGGAAAAGAGACCAACTAGAGGAGTAATAAACTTAGAATTAGGATAAGGTAAAAATACTAGGACCCAACTGTTGATAGACTCAAAACTAGTTCTTTGTTCAAGGAAACAAGACTTGCTACCATGATGTAAAAAGCATGTGAATGAACTTCCCTTCCCCTCTTTCTTGCAAAGGTTTAACGAGTCCAAGAAAGAAAACTCAGGACCATCTTCATTTTTGGCAAGTTCGAAGAAAAGACAGAAGAATGCTTGATAAAGCACTTATTTGTGGATTTTACAAGCCTGAACTAGTACATGCTCGACGGTGTTTTCATAGTTTAGAGAGTCTGAAAAATCCAAAGAAGACTCTAGGGGGGTGCATTTTTGTACAATTTAGTCTCCTAAGGCTGAAAAAGTATAAAACAAACTACAGAAGAACTCTCTTAGCTTCTGAAGAAGTAAGGTGCACCTTTTTAGTATTTAGTCAGGAAGGTTCGAAAAAGGTTAAATTACCACCTACCCAATGCTCCTTCAAAAGCAACATATAGCCTGAGTTTTACAAGTGTGAAGGAATTCAAGATCACTCGGAAAGATCCATTTGATTACGAGAAATGGGGCTTACAACAATAAACTCGATACTTTGTTCTTTAGGGTTTAACGAGCATGAAAAAGACATAAAGTACACTCATAGTCTTTTTCATGTTTTGGTACAGAGCATGAAAAAGAGAAAACTAAGCTCATACTGAGTGTTTCTTTTCCGTAAGTTTAGTCCCTCAGGTCCAGAAAAATGCTAAACCTATTCCTGAGAATACTCTTCTCAATTCTGAAGAAAAGAGAGTGTTTCTTTCTCGTATTATTCCACATGGTCCGAGAAAGTGATAACCTACCACCAATGTAGATGCCCGTTCACATATTCTTAATGACCCTGAATGGACCAATTTACTCGGTAGTCAAGTCTATTTTGAGGAGTCAAACCTGGGCCTAAAGAAACTCAATATATTTTCGTGAAGTTTTAACGAGTCCAAAAAAGTCAACTCGTGGCCTCCTTACTGTTTTTAACGAGCTCGAAGGAGAGAAGAAAGAATTCTCTAAATGCAAGGAGACGAGTGTCAGGGGAAAGGAAAACTAGTTCTAAGCACAAGGAATAGACCTATGCATAATGCAAAGAAAGCGATCAAGATAAGGACACTCGAGGAACTTCTCCTCAAGGTAAAGGGTGTCAAGTTGCAAAGGAAAAATGATACAAGGCTGAGCAGCGATGAGAACAAAGATGAGGGCTTATACAATGAGCTAAAAGAGTGGAAGCTGGCATCAGGATCATAAGCGCGAGCAGGGCACATGCAAGTGCAGTGATAGCTTGAACAACAAGGTGAGACCAGTAAACAATTGTGAACCCAACTAAAAATATTGTCTCCAAGAAACAACAACATCAGAATCACATTCAAAAGAAAAGATCTGATGCGGGTCACTTTGGCGGAAACACATGCGGATTTGCTATCTTCTAATAAAAGTAAAGTCAAGGAAATTGACTGAAGAAGATTCTACAGCACCAAGGCTCGAGGGTTTATAATTAGTAAGATCAACCTCAGAGAAGAGAAAAAGTCAACAAGGGAGATAGAGTCTGTAGGAACAAACTCAGTATCAAAGGATTTGAAAAATTCATAAGAAAAATCAAACTCATTAGGATCACTGACTTGTTGATCAAAGGGAGAGTTTTAAGACTCAGTAACACCAATAGAAGGAGATCGATTAATAGAAATATCAAGCTTATTAAGAAATTCGGGGTTAGACTTAGGTGTTGAGCCCAGAAATGGCCTCTTTTGACCACCTTTAATTACCTCTTCTTGTTCTATCCTACCCTATTCAGCATACGAATTAAACATTTTATCCCCACTCTACTCTTCAAACCACCAAGGTATGATTGGCCATTGTTTTATTTTATTAATACTTATGATTGTGATAATTAAGGTTTCATATATTTCAATGCGCTAGCATATTATGGTTTATAAAGGTATTTTGGGATAAGTGGACTGCAGGAAAATTGGGCTGAACAAGTCATGAAAAGGATGGGAATTCACTGCTTAAGCTGATCCCCATCCATCCTATCATCACCCAAAGAATGTGGTTCCAGTGCGATATCCTGGAGAAAGCTGTGACAAGGTAGGTATAAAAGAATGCGTCATATTGGGAGATCCATAGTGCATTGCTGCTCGTGTGTAGCCATAATCTGAAGATATCGTCACTCCTGGGGTGATTAACAGTTTTCCTATGTTTCCTATTTTTCATCCTGCCATGTTTGTAACAGCTATTGTCATTTAGGGTGCCTGAAGATTAGAGATATTCATGGCTGCCCCATAATAGGATAGGATGTAACGATCCACATGGTGTAAATATGGAGAATTGTTTCGAGCCAAGGGTTTCTGAACATATAATCAATTTATTGTATTAGCTATGAGGAGGAATTGTGTAATTACTCTGTCTTTTAATACAAGGATTTACTTCTGATCTAAGGTTTTTACGTCTGTTCAGCCAGCATCTCTGTGTGAAGGCTACGCCCGCCTTCCACAGAGATTGCTAAGTTAAATTAGGAATTTTCAATTCCTTTGTCGTGTGATGTTATGTTAATTTTATTCTTTTCATAAGAAGTTGTACAAGTGTGGATTTACATTGTGGGGTGATTGCATTCCTTGGAGATCTGTAGTGGTATAGCATGATAGTTGACTGAGTAGGTAATTATCTCTTATGCAATTTGTGTGGTAACTGTAACAGCTCTGTTCATCCTTAGATCTTTTAGTTGTTGTTCCATGAATATTTGCAATTGTCTTTTATTGTTATGATTACCGAATTTCATTCCTGCACTTCAGTTCCCTAGAACAACCAAACTCAATCTCTGTATTTGAATTCCTAGATCAATATTTAAATTACGCTTGTGGGTTCCTAGAATAATCAGAATGGATAGGTGAATTAATCATTCAGTGATGTGAATAGGATTTCCTTTCATCTGCAATTGTAATTTAGATATTACTTTTATCTTTTCATTCTTAGATCAAGGCATAAAAGAAGGTAATTGTTATTGTATTGCTTAGAAGATAATTGGATTAAGTAGATTCTTGGGATGAGCATAGCTGAACAGAGGATAGTATGGTTCAATTACAGTGACTTTGTGTTTAAGCATATACTATGCATGTTATCCTTGAAATACAAGACTTTCCTGGGTTGACAATAAATATTGTACACTCTATGTTAGTAGTAATCCACTTTCATATTGGGTGCTCGACATTTTGGCGCCGTTGCCGTGGAAGGATAAATATTAAACACCATCATTAGTTTCATTTTGTAATTGTTTCTAGTCATTATTTTCCATTTTTTTGCTGTAATGATTTGGGTTGCATGAATACAAGAAGGGTAAAGCGTGATCATCTTTCAACTCCCAAAACCCCACAAAATACTAACAGTGCAGGTGGTTTGGGTCGCGGTCAAGGTCCACAATTGGGCAGAACGACATTCATTGATGATCTTGTTGACAAGACTGATTCATCCACCAGGGCTCGCCATCAATAAACTCCTATCAGAAGAAACCCTACCGATCCTGGGGTGCCAGCGTCAGAGTCCATAGTGGAGAACACACGAGTAGCCGCGAATTCCTCAAATATCCCTGCAGGAGAGGAAAAAGATGGTACAACTGGACCTGCTGGTAGAGGTCCTATCTACCACATTTATGGGAAGGTTGTAACTAAAGAAGAGTGGATGCAGTTCCACCAAAATATTACTGATCAGTGGAGGAACGAGGAAAAGAACTAAGAAAAGAACGAGGAAAAGAACGAGAAAAAGAACACAGGAACGAACGAAGATGAGAAAATAGAAGAGGAGATGAGTAATAGACATGAATCTGATGAGGAAGAGGTAATGGGGGGAAAATATCATCATGAAAATCAATACCTTCCTGAAGGAATGGTGGCTACACTTCAATTCCCAATTCAGCAGCTAGAAGGGACAACGCCTATGAAAAATATATCACCATCAGTGTTGCCTTGCTTCCATGGAAAAGTGGCAGAGGATCTAGATGAATTTATTTTCGAATTCGATATCCTCTGTCGTAGCTAAAATTATGTCACCGATGCATAAAAGCTAAAACTCTTCCCTGCCACTCTGAAGGACAATGCATTACGCTGGTTCATGAGCCTAGGAGGAGGAACTGTCGCTAATTGGGACAAGATGAAACAGGTGTTCCTGGAGAAATACCAGGAATATTGCAACACCAAGGACAAAAGAGAAGAATTGTTCAAAATGGTGCAAAAGAAGGACGAGAGTCTAGAAGATATTGTAGAAAGGATTTTAAACAATGTGCAAAGAGATGGACAGACGAACATATATGTGCTCAAGATAATCTTGCTTCGCAGGATTAGGGATGATTGTCTAGATATGTTAAAACTATTAGGAAAGGGGGATATCTCCAAGGAATCTTTCGGAAATATTGTGGAATTATGTAAAAGGTACTCCAGGGGATCTTCCAGGAACAACAGGCGGGACAAATAGGATAAGCTAGAATGCGATGTCTTCGACAGAACTCAGAAGTCATTTAATGGAGGAGCTACCCATGCAGAGATAGGTTATCTCCTTGAAAATTTTAAAACATAAATGATGAGCTCTATCTCCTCGGAAATTGACGTCTTGAAGGAAAAACAAAAATAGGCAGTAGAGGACCTCACACTAGGTGTGTTCTGCCCTCGATGTAGAAAGAACCATCCTCTGAGGGAGTTCCCGCTTGACAAAGTAGAGGTGTGTCAGTTGTGCGAGCTAAACCATGACATGAAAGAATGTCCCTCACTTTCCCAAGTAAAGGTTGTTCTGCAGGCATCAACTCCAGAGGTGGAATCGGCCTATTTCATTGCACAGAAGAAACCTTGGCAGCCTCGAAACCAAGGTATGTCCCCAGACTCATTTCCATTTTTGAATAATATGAGAAATTGGAATAATATACAGAATGTGAATACACAATTCCCTTAAAATTATGCTCTGTGGAATCCTTCCCAACCTGCAATACAAAATTATAACTAATGGAATCCTTGGACACAGCCACCACACCAACCTACTTCTTGGTCTCTTGGATGGAGGAATTTCCATCCAGGGAACTAGTTTCTTCGACAACCTCCACCTCAATAGCCACCATACCCTCCTCAATACCCTCAATATCCTCAATACCCCCATTAGTAGTCACAACTGCAGTTGTAGAACAATTCTGTCCCTAATGCACCGATACGACCTCAGCTACCTGCTCAACCTAATCCTAACCCAAATGATAAAATAGTCCATCAATTTGAGACTGTCAACATGCCAACCTACTCCCTTTCTCCTGTTCCTTGTGACGACATTCGTTTACGGTTAGGGAAAATTGTAGAGCCTATAATTATAGAAGATTCTCCACCCTCTGTACATGAAGAAGGGGTGAATCCACAACATCTATCTGATACAATCCCTATTATTGAAGATGCTGAACATCCCATAAATGGGACGGCTGAAACACAAAATGATAAATCCAGTGATGCGCAGCCTACCCAACTGATTAGGAAACCACCGTATCCCAAGAGATTAATGCTACCAAGGGCAGGGGGGCAACCTCAGTTTAACCTCCTAGGAGAGTTAAGGAATCTTTATGTTAAAATCCCCCTCCTTCAAGCTCTTCAAGACGTACCTATTTATGCTAGAAATGTTTGGGACCTGTGTACCAAGAAACAAGGAAGGAAGCCCAGAGATCCTCCCATTTTCCATGTCATAGGGAAATTATATGCATTAATAACAGGAAAAACCCTAATGACCAAGTATGAAAACCCTAGAAATCCCACTGTCACTGTGCAGATTGGGCATACACAGATACCCAATGTACTAGTAGATTTAGGAGCAGCGATTAATGTCATGACAATTGAGACTGTAAGAAAACTTGGGCTCACTAATATTAGGCCGACCCCCACTGTTTTAGAACTGGCAGACAGATCCACCATTAAACCTAAAGGAATTCTGGATGATCTTGTCATCTCAGTTGATTCATGGGAGTATCCTGCTGACTTCTTGGTTTTAGAACCAAATTTGTAGCTGGGAGGACACCCATTAATCCTGGGAAGGCCTTGGTTGGCCATAGCTGATGCTTGCATCAGCTGTCGATCTAGGTCTATGACCATATCTGACGGCACCGAGACTAAGAACCTCACTCTTTATCCTCCATCTCGGCCAAGTATAGAAGCTGAAACCTCTTTTTGGATGGAGCCAGAGGAAGAGGAGGGTGTTCAGCCATTATTAACCATAGTGAAGGGCTTAACTTTTAAGGATGAAACTGAAGACGATTCCATTAATAACTTCATCAGTGAACCCACCTCAGTCAATAAAGAAGTTTATCAAATCCTAAACATTACTCTGGGCAAGGAAGAACAAGAAAATCTCACAGAAGAAACACTAATCGGTGACACACACATAATCCCAGTATTGAAAAATTTGAAAAGTATTTCTATTGAGGTAGAGTCTAGAAAAACCTTGAATATTAATCCCAATCTCTCCTTAGATGAACATAAGTGCCTGATCAGTCTCTTGAAAGAACACAAGGAGCCGTTCTCCTGGGAGTATACAGACATGAGGGGTATTCCCTCTAACCTATGCACCCATCATATTTATATTAAAAGCAACTCCCGGCCTGTGTGTCAACCTAAACGATGAATGAATCCCAATCTTAGGGACATATTGAAGGAAGAAATTCAGAAACTCTTGGAAGAAGGATTTATATATCCTATTTCAGACAGTGAGTGGGTTTTCCTGCTCGTAATTGTACCCAATAAAAATGGTAAATGGAGAGTCTGTGTCGACTATAGGGAGCTGAACAAAGCCACACAAAAGGACCATTTCCCTTTGCCCTTTATTGACCAAGTACTCGACACCCTATCGGGGAAGAAGTTCTTCACATTCCTGGATGGGTTTAGCGGGTACAACCAGATTCAGATTGCTCCTAAGGACCAGGATAAAACTACCTTCACTTGTCCGTGGGGGACGTTTGCCTACAGATTGCTTCCCTTTGGTCTATGTAATGCACCAAAAACATTTCAAAGAGCTGTAATTGGCATATTTTCTGAATTAGTTAATGATAGTATGGAAATATTTATGGATTATTTTACTCCTTACGGCAAGGATTTTGAAGAAGCATTGGAAAATTTTAAAAAAGTTTTAACTCGCTGTGAACAGACCCAGCTCTTTTTAAGCACTAAAAAGTGCCATATGATTATGATTGAAGGAGTAGTATTGGGGAACTTCATCTCTGTCGATGGCATTCAGGTGGACCCCTCAAAAATCAAGGTGATAAAAAATATACCTACTCCTGCAACTCAAAGAGAGGTGCGAAGTTTTCTGGGCCATGCTGGATACTACCGAAGATTTATAGAAAATTTTTCCAAACTTGCTTCTCCTTTGTTTTCTTTGTTAATGAAAGATGTGCAGTTTGTTTGGAGTGAAGCATGCCAGACAACATTTGTTAAGATTAAGGAGAAGCTGTCCACAGTTCCTTTCTTAAGAGGACCTAATTGGACCCTACCCTTTCACATTTCTTTAGATTCTTCTGATATTTCCATTGGAGCAGTTTTAGGATAGCGGGATGGTCAAGTACCTTATGCAATTTATTATATTAGCAAAAACTTAGCCCCTACTGAACTTAATTATACTGTCACTGAAAAATAATTCTTAGCTATTGTTTACTCCATTAATAAATTTCTACATTACATTACTGGGTATCCTACATTTGTGCACACTGACCACTCTGCCATTAAATATCTAATGAACAAAATAGTCACTAATGCCAGAGTGATCGAGGGGGATCTTATTATTATAGGAATTTGATATTACCATCATAGATAAACCAGGAAAAGAAAATGTTGTCGCTGACTTTTTATCTTGTTTCACTAATAGTGATGATAATTTTTCTGTTGAGGACTCTTTTCCAGATGAACATTTATTCGCACTTTCAGCTCATTCCCCTTGGTATGCAGATGTCACTAATTATGTGGTTCCAGGAAAGCTACCCCCACATATGTCTAAAAGAGAAAAGAGAAAAATCATCCAGCAAAGTGCCAGGTATTGTTGGGTAAACGGTCATTTCTTTTACACAGGTCCTGATCTTGAGATTAGAATATGTGTGAGGGAAGATGAAATCTTTCACATACTGAAGGCCTACCATGATGAACCTTGTGGGGGACACTTTGTAGATAGAAGGACAGGACACAAAGCGCTAAGGATGGGATACTATTGGCCAACTCTTTTGATGGATGCAAAAAGGTATGTTCAGTCCTGTGATAGCTGCCAAAGGATGGGCCGACCCAACAGATCAGACCAAATGTCTCTACAACCACAATTGGTAGCTGAACCATTTGATAGATGGGATCTAGATTTTGTTGGCCCTATCAGTCCTCATTCCAAACATAAATCCTACATCCTGGTCTGTACCGATTATATGACCAAGTGGGTGGAAGCTGTAGCTCTGGCAAAGGCTAACGACCAGGTTGTGCTTGAATTTCTATACAGTGAAATATTTACCTATTTTGGGGTACCTAAGGAAGTAGTTACCGATGGGGAACCGCAATTTATGTCGCATCAATTTGAAGCCCTACTATGGAAGTATCATGTTCAAAATAAGGTAGCTTCACCTTACCATTTCCAAGCCAATGGCCAGGTGGAAAGCACTAATAAAGTTATTGAATCCATCCTTACCAAGACAATTAAGAGCCATCGAAAAGATTGGGCTAACAGGATTTCAGAAGCACTATGGGCATATCGCACCACTTGGTGTAACACCACAGGTTTCTCTCCTTTCGATTTAGTGTATGGAAAAAGTGCTATCTTTCCAATTGAATTTGAAATCAAGACCCTGAAGACAGCCACCGAAGTGAACCTGGATGTAGCTGAAGCCCATAAAAGGAGATTAAATCAATTGAATGAACTGGATGAGAATCGGTTAGCTGCAGTAGACCAGACCGTGTTAAATCAACAACAGAGATCCAATTGGCATGACCGATTCATTAAAAAGAAGGTCTTCTGTGAAGGAGACTGGGAATTATTATACGATTCCAGATTCAAAAGAGATTTCAATGGAAAATTACGCACAAGGTGGTTGGGCCCATACCTAGTAGACAAGGTATTTAATAACGGCACAGTCCGCCTGGTAACCATTGATGAAAACCGCGTACCATTATTTGCTAATGGTCACAGGCTACGACTGTACCGTAAGCCAATTTCAAAGGATGCATTTATCTCGCAAATTGCTGCTGACCCAAATTATCAGCTAGCACAAGGGCAGGAACTTCTCTCTGCCTCTGTCAATTTTTAATTAATCACTGTAAATTGCGCATGAATCATTGTACATAAATAACTGTTGTTTTCTTTTTCTTTTTCATTATATTATCTTTTCTTTTTGCATTTGATCTTCTTTGTTTTCTGTTGTTTTTCCAAGATTTGCACGGAAGAACCTAGGGATGAGCATCAAATTGGGCCTGTCGACCGAAAATCATTTTTATGTGCCTTTCTGCACCACAATTTTTTTCTTTTTCCTTAAATAAATTTGTCGCAGCTGCGACACCTCTTTTTCGGCGACTGCGACATCTTTCCCGGCGGCCGTGACCTTTTTCCCAACAGCTCTAACATCTTTCCCGGTAGCCGTAGCATTTTTCCCGATGGCTATGACATCTTTCCCGGCAGCCGTGACCCTTTTTCCTGACGGCTGTGACATCTTTCTTGGTGGCCGTGATCATTTTTCCCAACGGCTGCGACATCTTTCCCGGCGGCTGTGACCCTTTTTCCCGACAGCTGTGACATCTTTCCCGACGGTCGTGACCCTTTTTCTCGATAGCTGCAACATCTTTCTCGTCAATCATAACTTTTTTCTTGACGGCTGCGACATCTTTTCCGGCGACCATGACCCTTTTCCCCAACGGCTGCGACATCTTTCCCGGTGGCTGAGATCCTTTTTCCCGACGGCTGACACATCTTTTCTGGAAGCTGTAAATCTGCTATATTTGGCTGATATTTCCAGCATTGACAGTGGCATCTCTCCTTCAAATTCTTTATAACCTGTGGCTATGACTCTTGTGTTATTAGAAAATCATTTTGTACGCCATTAACTCCTCTAGATATGGCTCTGATTCCTCATCCTCATGTCGACAATCTGATCCATAAGGTGACATTTCTCATAATTTCGACCATTTGGACGCGATGGTTTGTGCTTCACTAGAAGAAATAATTATTGCAGCATCTCTGTTATAATGATTATAATTAATGACTGCGCACTGCACAAGTTCGGCTTCCGCAACGTCAGCTACCACACGTGCTATGATTCTCCGAAGGATATCCAGTGCACAATCTCGAAGGTATGGCTTTGATTAACCACGTGATTAAGTATTGATATGATTTAACAATGTTAGTCATACCTTCCTTTTTATGCCCATTATTTCCCGATTAACTCTCTGCCCGTGCGACGCAAAGACTAATTATGTTACCTGATAACCGCCACCTTTCCCAATTCGAAATGAAATTTCAAATAACCTGGTGTGCTAGAACTTTCCAAATTTGCCTAATTCTCCTCTCAGCGGTCCATGCATACTCTGTGCCATACCCTCCATTGTCAGAGTCTATAATCTATTGAACAACAAACTAAGTCTGATGTCAGAACCATGGGTATTCTAGCTCGTTATGAGCCTTTAAATACATGAGTGCTCAGGAGAAACGCTGCGGTCTTTGCTATCTTTCAAGATGCCAGTTGGACGGAATTTTTCAAACGTCTGGATGGATTTAACCGTGAAGCAACCTTACAGTTTGCTCTGAACCTCACAGAAACTCACTCAAAGGTTTGGGGATTGCACATTGAAGTTTCTGAGGCCATTATAGCTGAGGTCACTAGTATTCCTCAGGTGGGAAGGGCTTGGTTTGGACGTCGAGTCCCCACTACTACAGCATTGCAGGACTTTCTAATAGAGGGGGAGCAGGTTCACACAACAAGAAGGGGGATAGCACTGCAGTCATTGCCGCAACCATGGAATCAAGTCACTATTTTTCTCAAGAAATATATCACTTGTGAAGGTAGGTACCAAACCGCTTATAATTTTGAACTCCTTTTACTATCTCATCTCCGCCATAGGATTCTATTAAATATTCCATATTATCTGCTTAATGATTTGCATCGTATGGTGGGGTTTGTTCAAACTACCAAGCATCCACTCCCCTCACTGACCCACCATGGCCTCATTAAATTAATTATCTTAAGGACCCTTGCTCAACATAATACAACCTGGGAGTAATTTACAGCTCAAGTTCAAGAACCTACTCCTTTTCCTGGTGTCCCAATAGAGGAAGAGCAGGTCCATCCACAGTTGGGGGGACATGAATCACAACAGGAGGACCGGAGCCCCTCCAATATAGTTCGAGGGGGGAGATGAAACTGGATCAGAGGATCAACCAGGGGCACAAACAGAACAATTGATAGAAGATGTACATAAAAAACCTGTTGAAGACCCAAATAACAGGGTAACCCTGACAGCAGAAGGTGAAATTGGAGCAACACTAAATGTTGCGACAATTGAACCTAAAGTTGACAGAGCCATAGAAATGGAAGGAAATATTGAGCTGCTGACCATTGAATCCTCACCCGAGTGGGGAGTAACTTTGATTGAGGAAGAAAAGCCTGAGGAACAAGAAAATGCTGGAACTTGGAACATTCCTTCTACCTCAGCTGTGAATCCCAATATTCCAACACCACAAAAGAAAAGGAAGAGATCAATTGATGAAATTAAGATAGCCCCACCAATAAGAAGGAAGAGAACCAGGTCAGTTGCAGCAGCAGAAGCAGTAAGAAAAAGATGGGAAACCTCAGAAGCACAAATTGAGTTCCCCACTCTTGAACCCAGGTCAATTGATGCCCCATAAGGGCCGGTTGAAGAAGAACCCCAAATTGAAAGACTTCTGTTTGAAAATACGCTATTAAAATAGGAAGTCCAAATACTTAGAAGGGAATTGGAAAATTGGAAAGAAGCGTGCAGGAAACAGGGTGAAAGGAAACTGCACACATTGGTGGAGGCTGTGGACCAATTGGAGGGACCAAATTCTACTGAGCCTGGCAATGAGAAATAAAGAGTGGTCTGTCCCACCTATGAGGAAATATTTAAGGAAGTAGGCCACAAGATTGTAATTCGTGCCATTACAACACAACCGTCTACACTTGCAATAGAGGAAGCTGTAGAGAAACAAGATGTTGTCACACAAAAACCAACATCTTTGAATATTCTTGCTGAAGTTGCCACTAACTCCGGGACAGAGGAACCAAGGGATGAAGTTATTCCTTATTATGGGCACGAAGATTGCAATTTGACCTTGGAGTCCTCCCATGACATAGAAATTATAGAAGGGGAACCACAAAAGCAAGACAATGATGAGATTGAATAGGGTGCTGCCACACAAGAACCAGCATCCCAAAATGTGCTTGTCCAAGCTGCTGACCAGATGGGAGCAGAATGTGGGATTGAGGGCACTCTGGAGTTTAATAAAGAATTCTATACTACAACTCCAGAATGTTCCCATGACACAAAAATTATAGAAGAGGAGCCACAACAACAGGGAGATGAAGAAGTGAGCCAGGATGTTGTCACACAAGAACCAACATCCTTGGAGGTTGCAGTAAGGACTCTTGAAATGCAACAAGAAAATAACATTGAAGTGGATATCATCCCTAATATGCAGTGGAGCGAAGATGAATAAGTCCAAACACAATCCTCAGGTGATACTGAAATCCTTGAGGAGCAGCTGCACACTGAAGAAGACATCCAATCTCAGCACCAGAAGGACAAATAAGAACATGGCTCTTCTCCACAAGAACCAGTAGCCTCACAGCCTCTGGCTGAGATAGCAGTTGACAATCAGATAGAACATGGAATTAAAATTCAGGAGGAAGTTTATCCACAAGAACCAACATACTCACAATCAACTGCCAAATTTGCCACGAGAGACACTACTACATTTCAATCCAAAATCCGACGGTTACTTCCGACGGCGCGTGGATTTCTCTTTTTAAACCTACCAAAAATCACAACGTTAATTTTTTTTTTTGTAAATGTAACCACCAACGTCGCTTAAGCGACGGATATTCTCCTAACCGTCGGTTAAGCGATGGATATTCCCATAACCGTCGCATATCCGACGCTTATCCTAAATACTTTACATTTAAGCACAATAGCATAGTCTTTGTAGCTAGGGTTTTCACCCTAGCTTGTGCTGATGAGCACCTACTAAGGAATCTGGAATCCTTAGTAGCAGTTCAATGATGTAAACAAAAATAAACTGAAATAAAAACTAAGCTAAAGCAGTAAAAGTAAAGAACAATAAGCAAAACAGTAAAGAAATGTATAATGGTGATTTTTATTGATATTACCTCCAATGAGGAGGTTGGTGGAGTCCGTTGCGCTGGTCCGATGTCGGTGGCTTCGAGCTCCAAGCTGCTTCTTTTCCTTCTCCGGTGGTGGAAATGGGCCAAAAGGTGTTCTCAATGGCGAAAATAGCTTGATGGTAAGCTAGGGTTTCGAGAATAATTTCGGCAGAGGCAGGATGCTTATGACTGTGGATCTGAAATGAGGGGACTTCACCACTTATTTATAGTTTTTTAGTGGTGGAGTGCTTGCCCATGGTTTTGAAAACCATGTGGTTTAGGGAAGCTTGTTTAGGGTTTTTTCCTCCTTTTCCTCATTATTTTATATTTTTCTTCCCTTTTTGGGGATTTTTGCTATTTTTAGAGGAATTTTGGATATTTTGGAGGAAAAAAGGGGGTTTTTGGCCTTTTGGAGGCTTTTTAGATGGTTTTATGGCCTTTCGGAGGCATTTTAGGCCTTTTGGAGGCTTTTCAGTGGGATTTTCAGGGAAATATGGTGGGCAAATGGACACATGAGCCATGCAGTGGGGTAGATGAGGTAGTTAACCATTTTTGAGTGTTAACAGATTGCCCCCTGATGTGCGAGGGCAGGAGCTCATCGTATGGCCGATGGACATCATGAGTCATATTTGGTTTGTGTGGGGTGTGGAGAAGAGAAGAAAGAAACTGAAGTCCGGGACACCGATCTCGAACCACCTGCAAGGACTGAAAAGTACATAACCTCAATAATGGATGAGGGAACATCTGATAATATGGACGAGGCGGGCATTCCCATGCTCGTATCAGAATATAACATAACAATATAAATGGTCCTCAAATACTGGATGAGGAAAAAATCTCAATATGTGGACGAGGCGGGCATTCCCATGCTCGTATCAAGATACATAAAAATCACTGGGGAGTCCCAAAATGAAGGACTTGTAGTAGATAATCACTGTACATATCATGAGGGTCCGGGGGGGACACAAATCTGGATCATACTGCTGAGCTGATCATGTCTGAGCTGACAAACTGATATACTGGAATGGCAGCAGTGCTACTGAATGTGGTTCTGAGGGAACTGATGCGCTGCTGGATCAGAGTGAGAAGGGTCACACTTGTACTGATCTGGAACTGAACGAGGTACTCGAGGAAGCATGGAACTGGATGGCTTCCGAATAAAATCGCCAACGCAGCCCGGATATCCACGGGAACATAGAACTGGGCGTTCCGAAATGACTCACCAATGTGCTAGAGTCGGGGGGAAATCCGGGGTCTTCGACACAAAATGGGAGGGATATATATCCTGCGCGATTCTCAACGATGCGAATAAGGTACTGAAGTCGAGCATGTGAGAAACAACCATTTGGAGAGGCAATGATGACTCCTCTCAAAATGGTCCGTAGGCACTCACCACAGATGGTAATGAGTCCAAGATGCAGGGACCTCTGGGTCTATCCTCTGGAATAGAGGGGCTGTCGTCGACAGAGGGAGACCTGCAACTATCAAGGCAATGTGTGTCCTTGACAGGAGCGCGAGGTGCAACACCGAAATGTGATAGTACTGATGGTAAGGGTGATAAACTGGGGGTATAACTGGGCAAGTAGAGTAGGTGGACTCAAACTTCCTTTGTTCAGAGTATGATGGTGGGGATGATCGGGCAGCATGTGAAGCTGGATGGTGGTAAAAGGGATCATATTGGTATAGCATCTGAGGGTGAATGGGCTGAGGGGGACTCAAGCTGTGGTAAAATGGAAGGAGACTGCAGAATACTCTGAACAAAGGTGACCTGATTGGGGGTGCTGCTGAGATGATCGATCAGAGCGCCAAGAGGCGCGGGGGGAGTGCTTCGTGGGTTAGGGAACTTGAAGAAGTGTGGATATAAAATAGTACTGTCCGGTGGATTTTACGAGCCCAGGACAGTTGATGCTCGTGGTTGCTTTCAATTTTACAGAGTCTGAAAGCAAATAAGAAGACTCTGTAGTGATGGAATGTCACTGTCATGTGGATTTTGCGAGCCCATGACAGTTCATGCTCGTGGTTGCTTTCAATTTTAAGGAGTCTGAAAGCAAATAAGAAGACTCTGATGGAATGAAATGGCACTGTCATGTGGATTTTGCGAGCCCATGACAGTTCATGCTCGTGGTTGCTTTCAATTTTAAGGAGTCTGAAAGCAAATAAGAAGACTCTGTATTGATTGGAATGGCACTGTCATGTGGATTTTGCGAGCCCATGACAGTTCGTGCTCGTGGTTGCTTTCAATTTTAAGTCTCCCTCTGTGGTTGAATAAGTCCAAACACAATCCTCAG
>LPNX010354001.1:87500-101696 GCA_001517045.1 Pseudotsuga menziesii | reverse complement strand
TCACCATGGTAGAATCTGTCGATGGCTCTTACTGTTCCAAGAATTTGAATTTGAAGTAGTTGTCCGACCAGGGAAGCTAAATGTCGGACCCGACCACCTCTCCCAAATCGACACAGGAGAGGAACCGACTGGAATCGACGACGACCTGCCAGATGCACATCTATTTCGTATCGAAGCAGTACCAGAAGAACTGGAGGAAATTGCTCAGTTCCTAGAAACAGGTCAGGCACCAGACGGTCTGAACACTAAAAAGAAGCAAATCCTAGCTATGAAGGCTGCCCCCTACAGGCTCATCAACGGATTTCTATACAAAATGGGGTTAGACGATGTTCTTAGAAGATGTGTACTTGCCCATGAACGAGAGCAAATCATGCACGAAGCACACTACGGACCAGCAGGAGGACATTTTCAGGCCGACACAACTGCCAAGAAAATCCAACAGTCTGGATTATGGTGGCCGACACTTCATAAAGATTGTAAAAACTTTGTCAGTCAATGTGATAGATTTCAACGACTAGGTCGACCACTGCCAAGTACAGAAATTCCCCTGATCTCAGTCAACCCTAGTCTCACCTTTGAAATCTGGGCTATAGACTTCATAGGACCATTCCCTGTCCCAGCCCGACGGTCAGGTGCAAGGTATATCATCACTGCAGTAGAATATGTTACTAAATGGGCAGAAGCTGAACCTGTCGACACATGTTCAAGTGAAGTAGCTGCAAAGTTCATTTATGAAAATATTATTACTCGATTTGGATGTCCACTCACCTTGATCAGCGACCAAGGATCACACTTTGTTAACAAAACTATCAAAAATCTAACCGACAACTTTCACATCGACCACCGACGTAGTACAGCATACCATCCCCAGTCGAATGGTGCGATTGAAGCTTTCAACAAAACATTGACGAAAGGACTGACTAAAATATGCAGTGCTGACAAAGATGACTGGGATGAGAAGATTCCTGCAGTTTTATGGGCATACAGGACAGCCTACAAACGGTCGACTGATCAAACCCCATTTCGACTGGTATATGGATAAGAAGTAGTCGTACCTCTGCACTTCAGACAACATGCACCTATCATTGCACAGATACTACATGTCGACGTCGAACAGGCCAGGAAAGATCGGCTACTTCAACTTAATAAATTGGAAGAACATAGACTTATGGCCATCCAGCACCAGGAAATACAAAAACAACAGTAGAAAGCTTGGCACGACTGTAATATCAGAAACAAAAATCTGTCAGTCGGTGACCTTGCCCTACTGTATAACAGTCAAGTCAAAGTCAAGCCTAAGAAACTTCACACAGAATGGATGGGCCCGTACATGGTCGAAGAAATACATCCCAATGGGTCGGTCCGACTAAAAACATTGCAGGGCCTGGTATTTCGGAAGCTTGTTAATGGAGCCCGACTTAAACGATACAAAAATTGAAAAAAAAAAAATAAAAAAAATCATATAACGGTCTTAACTGACACCAAAAACCTATAAAAAGATAAAAAATTCCAAAAAATCAAAAACCGTACACTCAGAAACCACCATCATGACAGCCACTCACCCCTTCGACAACTGACTACATGTCCATCGACCATCTTCATCGACCGACCATGTC
Organism: Pseudotsuga menziesii; assembly: GCA_001517045.1. Classification (NCBI taxonomy): domain Eukaryota; kingdom Viridiplantae; phylum Streptophyta; class Pinopsida; order Pinales; family Pinaceae; genus Pseudotsuga; species Pseudotsuga menziesii. Next base: position 100,080 of record LPNX010354001.1, on the reverse strand, counting down.
GACCGTTCTCACCACCGACACCGTCCGCCGACCTGGAGCGTCCCATCCCGCATTAATGGCCTCGAGCCCCGCCCCAGATTCACGAAATCGCACTCGAGTGTTGTAGTTGGACTGTCAAGTCCGCCATTAATTCACCCAGTTTGACACTCCACCCCACCCGCGCTTATAAATAATGGACGTTCCACAGTTCATTCACCACACCACGTACCTACAGAGCATTCGAACTCCCAGTCGACTGAAAGTTGCGAACCTTGTAAGACTTCCGACCAGTCTGTTCAGTCAGAAACCATGGCACCCAAACGCACCAGAGCTGCGGCTAAGGCCCAAGAACTTCAGGCAGCAGACTCACCCTTACTCCAGCGACTAAAGCGAATCCAAACAGCGAAAGTCCAGGAGGGTCCTTTTCAAAAGATATGGACGGATATTCAAGAATGGGCATTTGAATACCGACGACTCACCCAGGATGCTGAGAAAGTTAGGCATAGCACCATATATGCTTATGCCAACGCACCTCTCATGGCCAGCTTCACTGGTACGAAGGAAGCCGCGGTCAAATTCATTATCAGTCGTTCCCACAACGGCCGCTTTTACTTTGACCGACCGGTCGACATCAATGGCGATGTTATCTCTCGACTTACTGGTTTGTCAAACCAGGGTGACCCGGTCCCCATTGGGATCAAGGAAGGGCTAGTCGAACACTTTACAGGTTCGGCATCGGGTAAAAATTCCAAGGGTTTGATGATCAGTCAGATCGAGGCACGAACACCACAGATCGTGGAGAAAATCATCGCCATTACTCTCACCTTAGCTGGTCGCAGCAGTGACCTCAAATTGGAAATGCTGGACGCCGTCGACAAAATTACAACCGACGGACGAATCTTCAGATGGGCCGACTACCTCGCAGACTTGGTCAAAACCATATGCGAGCGATGCCAGGAAACAGGAGGTATTATCAAATTCCCCTCCTTAATCATTTGGATTGCTATGTACTATATATGCCCGGAAGGCAGTCCCGTCTTCCGAGAGCCGACTAAATTCGAGATGCACAGGTTCAAACCCTTTTCCCAAAAAGGAACTGTGCATGAACTAAACCAAGGCAAGGTATTTCTGGAAAACTGGTTCCAGCAGCTTAAGCTGCGAATGACAAGGTGGAGGGTGCCTCAGAACATCCGACGACACCTCCCAGCCGACTCACACATCCAGCTGGAGCTCGACCATACATCAGTATGGTCCTCAAACACTCAGGATTCAAATGCCAGGGACCTCGACTACTATCCCACAGTCGACCAGATCTTTCGGGAGCTGTCTAGACAAGCCAAAACCAAAATTCCAGTCCCGGAGGCTGCAAAACAGGTCGACTTCTCTATAGTCGAACCTATGACCGACCAGGAGAAGGAGGAAGATTACGAGCTGCACTTGTATATTAGCACCTTTGTGACGCAGGATACTCCGACCGGCACTCCTGGTCGGGTGCACATAACAGTGAAGCATCCGACTGCACCAGTAGTGGACCCCCCGACAGAGCAACATCAGACACCACCACCAGCACAACAACCGGTACAACAAACAACTCCTCCGGCTACTCAGACTGTCGACCCAGCTCAGACCCCGACAGGGGAAGTCGAGGAAGACAACCTTGAATATGCTGTGTCTCGGAGCATTCTCAAGAAACTGGCGAAGGAGATAGCCATTGCCAGAAGGAACATCAAGCTGCAGAAACGTCAGCAAGGCAAAGGTAAGCGTAAGCTTGTCCTTGCTGACTCCATCGACGACGACGACGAACTGGCAGCATCAACACTCGATATTGTCGAGGATGCCCGAGCAAATAAGGTAACTGTTGAAACCCAGTTTCAACATTTTGTTGAAGCAGGAGCCCCGGAAGGTTGGCCAAAGAAGGCCAAAACAACACCACTGTCCGAAGATGTGGTCGACCTGGTGACGACTCCTCCCCCTCCATCTCCGACTAAAATAGTCGAGGAGCAAGCACCAGTGTAGCAGGCCGCCATTTCCCCATAAGTCTTTGAAAGAGTTATCCCTGAAGCACTCAGGGCCAGGGCCAACACGGACGCTGAACTCAAAGCCTTCTTTCAAATGCTACCTGCAATATTCCAGTCAGCCCAAACAATAAAGACAACAAGACCCCTGAAAGCCAGCAACAAGATATACGCCTAGCAAACAACAGTATTTACAAGGACCCATGACGGTGGCGATGTATCAGGCATTGAACAGACCTTCACTGACTACTGACCGGAAGAAGACATTATGTCTTCCGACCAAAGTTCCCCCCACCATTCTCCATCACCACCAGGATCAGGAAACCCTCCCTCCCCACCCCCACCACCATCATCTCCACCACCTCCACCACCGCCTTATTCACAGCCGAGACCATCATCATCATCACAGCCGGAGGTGGACATACCACCTCCCCAAACACAAAAACCCCCGACCCCTGAACCTACCCCTCCGACACAAACCCCTTCGGCCTCTGACCCACCTTCCACTTCTGCAGGTCCTCCCGACAAAACAACAGAGCAAGCAAAGGAGACAACAGAACCTCTTCCTAGACCCGCTCAACTAAAGATTAGCTTACGGGATGTAAGCTCGTTGACCGACTCATAGGTCGGCCACTTACTCAACACCCTAGAAAAAGAGTCAAAGAGGAGGGCGACTCGACTAAGGAAACAACTCAAGGATAAGGAGACAGAAGAAGTCGAGTTCTTCGACAAATGCAGGTCTCTTGTACAGACTGTTACCCCAAGACCTGTCGAAGCTGCTACCGGCCGCCCGCTGGAAAAAGCATATCAGCTGTTTGAAGGTTTGGTGTCGACCATACAGACCCACCTCCAAGAGACTAAGGCCGGGAAAAAAGAAGAAACTTCCCGACTGCTCCTGACTCAGCACACAGCATTTTCGGAGACTCACAAACTTCTACAAGACCACATGGAGGAATCCATTGTAACGGAGGAAGTACTTCGAGATTGGCCTACTCATTATGGGCAGGTCTATACTCAGACGAGGCAGACAAGACAAGGCATTCAGGCCTTGGAAAGAAGGAAGTCGACTGAGACCGAACTGAGGTAGACCATCGAAGAACAAATAGTGCTGGAAAACACTAAGCTGCAGAAGTTGGAACGTGAGGCACACCAGTGGGTTCAGCAAGCCCTTCCCAACTTGGATAAAGTCGACAACATCTGTCCGCAGATGAAGAGACTCCTTGATACTGCGGAAGAACACAATCAGCTGTTGGGCCCCACCATGGAAAATATTGCAGAAATGACAATGGCAGAGAAGATGTCGGTCCTCTCAAATCTTACTACTCTGACCATCGACATTCAGAAAGCTTTGCAGACATGGAAAGACTTTCAACATCAGCTTGCCATCACAGCACCAGTAATAGTCGAAGTCTGTGTACAGAAAAGACCAACTATTCGCTTGCACAGCCCACCTCAGTAGCAGTCTCCTTTTGCAAATCTATTTTTTGTACTTCTAGTCTATTTTTTTTTACCTCCCTCTTTCTTCGGGACGAAGAAATGTTTTGTTTGTGGGGGAGATGTAGAAGGAGCAAGTCGACATAAGTCGACTTGAACGAAGACCGACTTAGTCAATCAGCCGACTAAGTCGAGAGACCGACTACGTCGGTCGGCTGAGTAAACACAGTGGTTAGTCTGTTAACTAATAGTCGTGTCGGTTCAGTGAACCGATAGGTAGTTATGATTGTAACTGTTTGTAACCTGTATATTAGGCTGTTGAGCCACACAAGAACGAAGTTCAGTTCTTGGCTTTGTATGATCTATTGAGAATAATATAATCTGTTTATCCTATCTGTTCTTGTCTCTTGCATCTGTGTATATTCTGTATATTTTTGTATGTATTATTGGTAACCTTATGTGATCTGTGAGATTACAACAATAAGCTCTTGAGAAGAGGAAATACTAAGTAATGGCAGCATCTGAGAAATCCAACAGAGGTTGGACAAAAGAGGACTAGTACATTTTCTCAAAAAAGAGGAGTGGACCTACAGAAGCTAAGAAGAGAAAAGAATATGCTCAAAAGGTTCTAGAGGAGAAGAACCAGAGATACCAACTAGGAAAAGATGAAGGAGTGATAGATTGTTGAGGTATAACAAACAAGTGTGGAGACTTGTTGAGGGGGGCTTAGGAAAGCAGTCCACGAGTGGACAGGATGAAGTTCACAAAAGAGAGGGAGATAGGAACAATGACTACTGAAGGTCATTGTAGGGGTTCAGAGGAAATCCACAACAAAATAAAGAAGAAAGAAAGTTAAGAAGAATGTAACAAGGAGTTGCTAGAGTTAGCAAGAGATATTTGGTGCTTCGAGAAGCGTATGCAAGCTACTGAAGAAGAAAACTATAGGTACGGTTGGGTCATGAAAAGGGAGGTAAGATGGAATCCACTACAGGTGAAGCTACAACAAAATATGTTTTCTGGATTGAAGAAAGAACTTAGATAACTTGAATCTAAGATGGAGGTTTCATATTGTGAACCTGAACAGGGTCCTTTGCTTGGAGAGGATGACGAAGCAGAAAAAAGAGAGACCAATTGACAGTCTCATAAATTCTGTAAAGAATACAGATAAACTTATGGAGGAGACAATTGTGAGGCCGAATGAGACCAAAAGGTATTAGGTTTTTGAGACTGATGATTTGTTTGTGATTGCAGGTTTTGTTGCAAATGATGGGCAATCCTTTGAAACTGTCTTAAAAATTGATGAAGTCAAATATGATGAAGATAGTCTCTCAAATGAAGAAAGGTATGAAGTATTGCATCAAAAGGAAATAATTTATGAGTTTATTGATGAAGGAACACAGTCAGTTGAAGATGATATGAAGATGAAGGAAGAAAAAGAAATGTGCAAAGAAATTTCTACAAGGAAGGCTCAAAATTGTATTCTGGTGAAGGAGAGAGTTGAAGAGTGTATACAGCCTATATATCAGACCATTGGAGAAATAGGTGATGGTGACAAATTGATGTTGTGTTCAAACCAACACAACAGGGGGATGCCAAAGGAGATATCAACAGGGACTTCAGAGTCTCATGTTTTTGAAATTGATTATTGGTATATGACTGCAGGTATTAAAATATGTGTCTATGCAGGTTGTGAAGCATAGGATGGATTCTTTGAGAAAAAAAAGGAAAAATCAAAATTAGACCATTGACAGAAGAATATGTTCACTGTTGTTTAGCAGAACATAAAATCATATTAGAAGAAGATGGTGCAGAAAAGGGACTAGCTGAAAATCTCGTGAACTCTTGTGTATATATGAATTGTGTATATCTGTAGGAATAACATGCGATGAAGCTTGTGAGGTTGTCCTAGAGGTAAAAGAAGAAGAAGAAGAGTACCCATGTATTCTTGAAATGGACCAAAGCCATAATTTTTTTTTGGGATTGAAGGACGAGATGACATGGTCTCATGGAGATAAACAAAAGAGAACACTTGCATATTTGGATAGTGGTGTTGCTAACAGAGAGGGGAAGAAATCTATCATGTCATAGGAAAAGACTATATTGTCTCAAAAGGGTTATCAATACCTAAAGAAATTTGCTGTTGTAGAGTTGGCTAATGGAGACAAAGATTTTTTTTATAACCTCAGGAAATATGATGAAGAGTTAGAAATGATGGAAGATTGGTTGATTAGTCCAAGGATTGATAATGATGTCTGCTTAATGTTTGATAGCAGCATTAGATAAAAAAAGGTCAAAACATTGGACTATCTTGTAATTTAGTGGATAGCAGCAAAGACTCAAGAGGACAACAACAATTTCAAGAGAAGAAGATGTAGGTGTACCAGTCAAAGGATAGATTGGATATGGAGATTGAAGAACAAAGGTTGCTGATGGTGAAGATGTCTCAAAGAAGGCATGAAGAAAGAATGAATATTTGCATTATCAAAGCAAATAGATAAACTAGTGATAGAGGACATATGCTAGAAAAAGAATGCAGAAGCAAAGCTAGTGGAGCATTACAACAGAAAATTTTGAAACCAAGAGAACTAAAGATGACAAAGACATAACAACATGATGAGATGGATGATCAGTTATAGAACAAGGTTTGGTATCCAGGCATGCTGTAGATGGAAATTTATGACCAGGAGGTAATATTTCTTTCTTCCTGGGGAGTCTGATGTAGGAGCATCCTGCTCTCCATTCAAATTCCATGTTAAATGTTGGATTAGGCCTAGAAGGGGTGTTCAATTCTGAATTGATGGTCTTTGAACCATCACATTGTAAATAAACCTATGTTTTATTTGATTCTAGATATATGGTGAGTAACTAAGAGTATAAGTGAGTCATTCGGTCAATTGATGAGTCATTGTAACAAAGCCCCTGTCTAATGGTAGCGAGTCATAGGATAGGTTAGAGGATTTGTTGTAATTAGGATTAGTTAGCAAAGATTAGGGATTATTGAGTGGATTATGGATCTGAACCAGAACGGTTCATGAATCTTGTTGTATATATATATATATATATGTAAGCCTGTGAGGCATAGATAGAGGAGACAAAGATAGATGTATAGGAGAAGGAGAAGTAGCCAGAACAGAGTAAATGTAGCTCAAGCAAGGCGATTTAAATATGTATAAGGCATAAAGAGATCAGAATGTAGGTTCTGAAACAAATTTGTATGTATAGTTTCAACATGTGAACGAAAAATCATATTTCAGCATATCCCTGTGTGTGTAAACTCAATTCTATCTGAGTGTGTGACTTCATGAATTGAATGTTTGGTTAAATCCCATGTTAATGAATGATAGTCCTACGTGTGAATTTAAAGTTTCTGAAAGTGATTAAAATAGATATCGATTGATCAATTCTTTGATCAATCAAAGGAAGAATTTGATTATTAAGACTTCATGAATGGATTTTATCTCGAATTAACCTTGTTGTAGGTTTGAGATATGCATATCGATCACTACAAGGATCGATAATAATTAAGTTTTAAGTTTTCATAGGTTTAATGGTTGAGATTGTCGTAGGAACATATCTACAGCTGAGGAAGAATTTTGCAAATAACAGCTGCACCCAAGATACTTCTAAACCAATCACCTAGGTAACTTAAGATCATACAATGGAGATAGATCTTGGAGAATATCAACGGTTGCAATTAAGTTTCGCAACAAAGGGGCATAGATCCGCAAAGTAAAATGAAATTCTGAACTTTATCAGAGATCAATGGCTAGAAAACATTCCACAAAAGATCTGATGGTTGAGGAAAAATCCGCATCAGAATACAGATCAATGGTCAAGATCCACCCTGCAGTAGATCAACAATTTGGGAAGAGGCTTGTGGGAGCGAAAAGGTGGAAGTCCAAAAGTTTGAGAACTTGGAAAGTCGACAAGCCGAGTTCTGCATCACGCATGTGTGATAGAATGTTGCGGCCGCAATTAATTACGGAAGTTCAATCTAAAAAATAAAAGTTGTAAAGCCGCATCCCGCAATGTGCAGTGTTGCAGAAAATGGGTGTTGCAGGAAATGTCTTGCAGAACTACGTTTGTGGAAATCCTGTTGCGGAAGAGAGCATGCGGAAAGGGTGGCATGGAAATAGAAAATTTCAAAAAGTTGGAAGGTGAAATAGATAGTTGCAGAAACCCAAAAAATGTAAGGATTAGGGTTGCATAAGAAGGTTTAAAACAACATTTTGGCTATCAGGAAGGGTTTAAATTCCCTCAATGCTCTGAAGTTCATGTGTTTGATCTCAAAGGTGGAAAAATCATGTCACCAAGGTGGGGTTGGCATCAAAAATTCTCAAGGGTATCACATAACAACATCGAAGAGGCTAGTGACTCAAAGAAGCTAACCTATTATAAGTCCTTGACACCACCCCAAAGCCCTAGCCCTAAGTTTGACCCTAACACTGTGGAGGTCTATGTTGTAAAATTTGTGTTTCCCAGTTATGCCAAGAATTTTTATTTTTCTGTGCTCGGGCCACCACCTACTATTTTGGGTTTCCAGTTATTTATCTCTAGGTCTCTGTTTTCTAAATTTTTCTTCACAATCTTCATTGGTTTATGGATCAATTTGTGTTGGTTTTCCTTTTGTTGTCCCAATTTTTATGTTTTCTTTATATTCCATACAACACAAAAATTCTCCAAACTCCTGTCTAATACTTTAAAAAATGAAAAACAAATATAGATCAAAATAAAATCTATTTGCATGGGTATCCAGGGGGTAAGTTTCAAGGCCATTTTTAGGCCAAAAGCATTCAAAGGTGATTTTGGTGTATTCTGGGAAGCATAACAATGAGGAAAGGACCAAAATTCAGACCTTGGCATGAACGACTAATTCTGGGCTAGTTTTGTAGAATGAAGCAACATTCTGTGCATAGTTACAACAGAAATCCAACTTGTTGCATAGGTTTTAGGCACTTTTGCACAAGTATGGGCGTGAAAACAACCTCAATCTTCATTCACATGCATATTTTAGGGATAAATTAGCTGTAAATAGTCATGAAAATCACCCTAAGGTGGATTTTGGGATACATGAAGGCTAAACAACGTTAAAATTCTGATTTTGGGCATAATTTCACCTAATATCAGTCATATCGATTCAAAATCCTGACATCCTTCCCTCTCAAATAATTGATTCAAAAGTGGCCCAAGAGCATAAAACCTCGTACAATGTTGGAGCATCAACTTCATGGATTTCCATAGAGAATAATATTGAAATCCAAGGTGGGACAAATGTACATTAAAAAAATACTCTAATTAAATCCCTTGTTGCAATAATCATTTCAAATTCAAAAAAGAGTTTGATAATAGTGTTTTCTATGCCAATCTTATTGTCTTTGCAGGTATGCGATGGTATAGGTCATAATTGACGTGAAATGCCACCATAGAAATGTAAGTCATAAATTCGACAACTAATTCTACAATTTTAAACAAAAATTAATCAAAATTTCAAATTTCAAATTTAAATCCGACAAAACAATACTTTTCATCGGATGTCGTCGTATTTTGGGTTGAAATATTGTTGTGAGCTAACCCATTGAATCCTAAATTATAAATATTAACCAACTCTTACAAAAATAAAATAACCATCTATCACACTAACCATCGCATACCAATCCCATACTCCTAAACCCACTAAAATTTTACCCACTAATATGTAATCCACTAACCCCTAACTCCTAACCTACTAACCCACTATCCCACTAACTCCTACTCCCTAACACCTATCCCACTAACCACTGATTAGTAACTTGTAACTACAGCACTACCATATAATCATCTGATGCACTGATTACTAATATCCTAACCCAACAATCACTAACCCCTAACCCACGAAGAATTAACCCCTAACTTATTAACCCACTATCTATTTTTCAAGTCCATTAACCCACTAACCCACTAATTTTTTTTCAATCCCATTAACCAACTAATTTACTAACCATGTAACCCACTAGAACACATTAATCCACTAACTCCTAACTCACTAATCGTTGACACATTGAGCCCTCACTTCTAATTGATAAAACTATTAACCCCACCTTCTGATTCACTGCCACACTCATCACTAAACTAATAACCCCCATCACATAACCCACCAATCCACTAAAAAATTGACTAATCATATAACCTATTATCATAATATCCACTCTCTCATTAAACCACTACCCCTAATGCATAACCCACTAATCCACTAAACCAATAATATATTACCACTATAACCATTAAATATCTCATCCACTACCACACTAATCAGTAACACACTAATGGCTAACACCCAAATTCACTAAAAATATAACCATTGACCTAGTTATCCACAAACAATTATCCCACTAAAATTTTAAGTGACTAACACAATAACCAAATAACATACTAATCATTGAACCACTAACTCTCTATTTACTAAATTGATAACCTTCTAACCCATTAACCATTTGAATACGAACACACTAACCTACTAACCAATAGATTTCCAACACAATAAGCCACTAAACCCTCTAATTTTATTTCAAACCTAATAACCTCTAACTCATTAACTAATAACCATTAATTACTATTTGTACATTGTAAAAACATAGTAAAAAACTTCTTTTTATTTAAAGGGATTTTTTTATAAATATTATTAAATTGAAATGAAAAAAATTCACTTTAACTTTGTTTGTTTCACACACATATATAACTAACTTACAGTAAGCCTTGAGGGGTCGCTCAACTAGGTTTAAGGGAAAGGGGTGCACTATAAAAAATATCCAGTATTGTGGGAAAGTATCCATGGGTTATATATATATTGCAAAAAAAACAAAAAATTATGAGTTAAGCAAATTTATATGACATTTTAAATGTGTATGTAAACACTTAAGAAACATAAAAAAAAATATTACCACTTTCCATAACATGACATTCTTTGTATTCTTTGATGGACCTACAATTTGTCTATTTTATAGCCCATACTATATTATATATTTACATTTACATTTGACACTTACATATTAATGTAAAACATTCATGCCTTTTGATGACCCATATAGACTTTATGGCATATTATTATCTAATTATATATACAATTGCTTAATTCCAAGCATGAATGTGATGGCTTGATTTTAAAGTGAGTTTTTGATGATTTTTGTATGTGAACCGATATGTTCTAAATGGATAATAGTGTAGGGATTTCATCTACAATACAAGGATGATATCCTTCATTTATGAATCCAAATCGAGTCCCTTCACCATCTTTAGAGTTGCTAACTATTGGAGGAAGCCATGACGGCCTAGACCCACAAGGACCAATGTCATGTGATTTACTTTAAATGGATGAAAGGATTATTTGTTACTACAAATTGATTCCACGTCGTCAATCTATTTTATATCAATGGTTATGGATCTCATAAGATTGAGGTTCATTCCCATACTAATGTGTATATTTTGTTCCTATGTCAATCACAACCATCATGTTGATTTAACTTGCATGAGCTCTTTTCCATAAAACACCATCCTATGAAATCATGTTGACACAATTATAAATTTTATTGACTTTCCCATGGGGCAAATATTATGACCTACATATGCTTAATTAAGTCCCATCCTTTAAGAATATAGGCCACAAGATGAAGACCTTACTTCACAAATCCCTTCCCAAACACAAAAATTTGAATCTCATTAGAAAACACTCATATTTTTGTTACTAATATAGTTGGGAATTTAAACCAAGAATTCAAAATTTTACTTAACTAGAATTGAGTCTATGAACCTTTGGTTGCTAAGGAATTCATTTCCTCAACAATCACTTGGAACCTAAATGTTACTTTCCCATATAGACATTAATATTTTATATGACCCATGGTATTTGCATCAATGACCCCATTGGATAGTACATGCAATCAATACATGTGCAATTCTAGTGTTGAGGACCTCACCAATATGCGATCAAACCCTAGAAGTCTGACGTTTGCTCATTGAAAGGCTACGAAAGTTTTACTGAGCCCTAAATAGGCCACTGAGTCACCAAAGAAGAATTGTTGAGATCCCTAGCAAGCTGTTGAGTTTTGATAAATCCCTAAATAGGGATGCCAAGACTCCTATTAGGGCTGTCGAGGTTTGACATAGCCCTAAAGAGGTCTGTTGTGAATCTTAAAGGGTTGTTGAGAGTCTAATCTGACACCAAATGAGACTGTCGAGGGTTGGATAAAGCCCTAATTAGGGGTGCAGGTACATAGTATATGTCACCAAGGGTTCTTCTAAGCCCTAAATAGGTCTACCTTGAAACCATAAGTTTGTTTAAGCCCTGCCAAGAGCTTCTTAGACAACAGATAAAGTCACTGTGATAAAAAATAGCTCTAGTAAGGCTACTGGGTCAATGATCAGGGCTACCAAAGATCAAATCAAGCCTCCCCAAGATTAACATTGTTCAAATTGAGGTCAATGAAGGTCAAATCTAACCATCTATAAGGTTTTCGTTGCTCAGTTGAGGCCATCAGGTCTGTCGTTTCACATGTTGAAGCCATCATGAGTTAGTTCAAGGGTTTAACAGAGATGTCGATGCATAGTTGAATTCACTAAATATTGGATCAAGCCTTGAATAGTGATGTCATTTCATAGTCAAGGTCATAAAGGGTCAGATAAATCCCTAACGAGGTTTCTATTACATTGTTGAGGTCACCATGGGGTTAAAATTGCTCATTCTAGACCATTATAAACCAGACCAGACCATTATAATGCTGCTCATTCCATACCATGGGGTTAACATTTCAATCCCGACCATACTAAATTAACCTATTTTTTTTTATAAACCTACTTACATTTAACCTACATACATACCGAATACATTGCATGAAACTGTATTGAAGTTGCAATAAATCCGTTAGCATCTCATGAAGACAAATTGCAGACAACCCATGAAGAGAAATTTAAGAGAACACCATGAACACCTTCAACAAAAATTGCATACACCCGTACTAAAGCCATAATGTCATGTTGGAGAAATAGCATGCAACGGGAAATACACAAATCGTGTCGAGAAATAAAAATTGCAGACGGTAAGTGTAGAATCTTCCAAACGTTGACATAAAAATATAACCTTGTCTATTTATATCATTGTCATTTTGCATGTCAACGCGTAG
>LPNX010354001.1:0-80000 GCA_001517045.1 Pseudotsuga menziesii | reverse complement strand
CCCTCTCAACCATCCACATGGACCTTGAGTGAATAGGTCCACACAATTCAATCTCCTTAGCTTGGTGTATGAGGTACTGTTCCTGTGCATTGAAAAATTCCAAAGGTAGATGCTTCTTTGTTTCACACATGAGACAAGGAATTTCTCTCCTTCAATAATTTATATCTTCTTTATGGATTTATTTATATGAAAACCATCTACAAGTGATGCAAACCAATAACGGCATTTAACAAAAAAAAACATTAAATTACATAACATGAATTAGTGCACAAAAAAAATATAAATTATATGATGAATTAAAGAAACATTAGGCATATGCAAATAATATCTAGTTACCTCATGTATTTCCCAAGATTATATATAACTTGTTTGACATTTTTGTCGAAGTTGTCTGGGAGGGAGGGAGGTATAGCATACTGTAGCAATATACAAACCACATCATTTTTTAAACAAAGAGTAGAAAAAAAAAATAACAACAATATGCACTGGAATTTAAAAAATATATATATGGATATAACAATAATAATTACCTTAATGAAGACGTGCCAATCATGCGTTTTCACCCCCGCAAAATCACCTTTCTTTGTTATGATATTCTTCATGTTCACACAAAATCCAGTGGGAAATTTAATTTTCTGCATGACTTCTTTTACAACATTACTTTGCTGCTCCATAAACATCCATGGAATTGAGTTTATATTAATTTGGTCTCTATTGCTATGAAATTGAATGATGTCTTTCATTGCATGGTTTCCTTCTTGAATGTCTTTGCAAAATTTCACAATTTTTTCTTTTTCGCTCCTTAGATCCAATAGTTTCCATAATGTTTCAGTCACATTCTTTCCGATATGCATTATATCAAACATATGAGAAATTTGTAGGTGCTCATAGTAGGGCAACCTGCTGAATTGTTTAGGATAACTTTTCATTCCTTGTGGAAGCCCATTAATGCCTTCATGATCACGACAGACATCATGAATATTAGTTTATAAATAAATTATAGAAATCAATTATGTCCAGCACAGTAAACAATACACAATAAAGAAAACATAACAATTCATGATATACGATGATCCATACGTACCAGCTTGACCATTTCTATTATATTGCAACTTCTAAAGGTGAGGTTTCATTCTTCGTGGTTTTAATGCAGTCTGTTTCTTCCCATTGAAAATATTTTTTTGGTTGTTCTATACCTGTGATTCTTAGATAGGAAGTGCCTATACTCATCAAACACCTCCTTTCTTAAGCTTTTTGAGCGACGATATTCGATCTTAGGACCATAAATTGGACATGCAAATTTTCCCTTTGTATGAAGACCTACAATATATAGATATGGAATATATATTTCAATTATAATTATATAGAAACTATATTAACTACTTTATAAAATTAAATGCAATCAAAGTGGAACTTAAAAATACAAACCACAAAAATGGGTTAAACCTCGGGCATCGTGTATTGTCCATACAAGCAGTACATGTAATTGAAATTTCCTTTGTCATATTGGTCTAGATACATCATACATAGTGATGCCATTCCATAGCTTTAGTAGTTCGCCAATAAGACATTCATATCTTTAACTTGGTACTTACCTGATTGATTTGAATATATAAAATATATAATATTTATGAGTACCATTTAGATATATAAACCATGCACAAGAGGAAAATAAAAAATATATATATGACATTAGGAAACAAAATACGACAAATGAGATGTCACAACTACATTAAAAATAAAACAATTGTAGACACAATATACCTGGAATAATCATTGACAACATTATGTGATCCCTCTTTATTTATTTTTGTAAGTTTAGGAGCTAATCTATTGAGTAAAAGTAATGATGGTACAAAAAGTGTTACAAATCATAGAAACAGTCCTATTGAGAGGAACAAGCAGGTGTAACAGTTCTTTTTTCCTTAGAGAAATAGGCAGTCCTAAAAATTCTACCAGACCCTCCCTCAGTGGGGGAAAATAGGTCCAAAAAAGAAGAGATTGTACCCTTTTACATGAAAAAATATTTATCAGACTACAGTTTGTGACATGAAAATTACAAAAACCATGTGAAATAACAAAAAGGAGAATCCTAAGGACAAGAAACATGTCTAAGGTTTGAAATATGACTCCTTGATGGTAGGATTCTCGAATCCTATGGAGACTGGCTCACCTGGCGCATCCTTGTCATCAAAGGCATCATCGTCACTGGAGTTGTCTTCTTCTTCGCTGTTGTCGGTGTCACTTTTGCTGGCTGGAGGGATTTTGACTAGGAGGGGTGAAATTTTCATTAGAGAAGCCAGACTAGGGGAACATTTGCTGGATGTGAAAGATTTCATATGGCTCGGCGGTGGGAGGGAGGAATTTTCATAGTCCATGAAGACTATAGGGGGGATGGTTGAGGGGGTGGGTGCGGAAGCAGGCACAAAGAGGTCAGTGGGAGTCGGGGGAACTGCAGGTTTAGGAGGTGGAGGAGGGATGCCGTCAGGGAGAGGATGGGTAGAGAAGTAAAGAAAGTGACAAACTGGGAGGTTCTTAACGACTCAGTAATTTCTGCGGTGCTATAGGGTGCGACCAATAGCTGTGAGGGAGCCTGAAAGCTCGTCCTCCCAATCATTGAACACGGTGTGAACAAAGTTTGGAATTTCAATATCGAATCCTTTGCTACTAGCCTGTGCGTTGAGTAGAACAGGGCACTCAGTATGAGTACCTCTCCCTGCATGTCCACGGCATGGAGTGCTTCACCAGTGTCGTGACATTGTTGGGAGACAAAGGGAAGCAGAGAGATGGGAGCAAGGAGCAGAGTGGGTAGGTTGCAGAGATCTGGGACCGATAAGAAAATGGCTAGGGTGAGGAAGAAGCCAGGACCTTAAGCCTTTGGTGGGATGTCACATCAAATGAGAAGGCTCATTAAGGTGAGCCAACTATGAGGTGATGACCTTGTACGTTCCAACGGTCATGAGATATCCACGTCCAGACATGTGATTAATGCGCACAACCATTAAATCCATTAACGGGAGGGTGACGTCAAGAATATGTTGAGGTGGCACCGTTGTGTTCCCTGTCACCTGCATTCGTGACCATGGTTTCAATATTAACAGTCACATTCGGGGATGTGCTCCCTCTTTATTGAAAAACATGGAGGAATGTTATTGTTGATAAAAAAATAGGCCACACCATGTAAATGGATCTCATATGTGCAAATGGATTAACACCATCTGCTGCCAAAGGAATCCTAAGATTATGGGGTTCTTCTTTAAAGTGAGACCACTTTTCCTCCATATCTTTAAATGTAGAACCATATGTAGGAATTAGAATAAAATCATCTTGACTTCTGTTCCTTGCATGGTAATCTATAAATTGTGCTATGTTATTGCACCTGAACAGTCATTGCAAACGTGGAATGATGGGAATATAACAAAGAACCTTGTGAGACACCTTTTTTGTTACTTGATTTGTTCGATATATACTTATATGATGTTCTAGAGATTTTGTTGCAAATTCATGCTGATTATAAAATATAACATGGTCATCAGGGCATGCATGCATTGCTTCATAATGCATTCCAATATCTTTCATGATGGAAGATAAATCTCGATATGTGCGAGGTAAAATATTTGATGGTGGTAACAAAAATTCAGCTATCAAGCTACATCAAATAAAAATAAAATAGATTTAATATAATATATAAATAATATTAACGAACCACATTTCATCCGTATTAGTTTGAATTATGAATAAACAATACAATTATTAAAGGAACAAATATAACCTTTATCACGATCATATATATGTCATGGATTATTTTACATACCTTAACATCCGTGTGATTGATATGCTTGAAATACCATTCATAACCTTCAAGTTCATTATCAACAATATAGCAGAGAGAAGATTTGTTTTGGAGCCTTCATAAAGGGGTCTGTATGCCTTCTCAAGACGAGTTATATCGTGAACATCATCAAAGTCATCAGTATTCTCATGATCATCATCATCATCATCATCCATTCTAACATTAAATGAATCACGGATCAATGTATTTGTACCATCATCTTCAACTACATTATTAGTATGATCATCTTCTTCAATAGGATTCTTAACTTGTTCTCCATTAAGCATAGCTCTATGTTCCTTTGGTACTTGTTATGAGAGAACTTCATCTGGATGATACGCTGTAGGATTTCTTTGCTTTATAATTACATGAAGACATCAATAGATATAATTTAATATAGGAAACATTAAAATAATACATACATTTAACAAAAAAAATAAAATAAAAACTTTATAATGCTAAACTTACAAATGGACGATATTCATTCCCCCCCTCAGCGTTTCATGTTCCCTACAATGTTTGGTGGTTGTTGTGATCAATATTCTTCTCCTCTTAAAACCCCTGCATTGACTACATGGACAATAACATTTCTCATCACCCCTTCTTTTCATTACATCCCATAGTCTAGAAAGCAATTGTCGATTTTGTTTGTTTTGATCAGGAATATTGCTATTTGACATTTTGTCACAAAAATATTGAATGAAGACTATTGACAACCTTAGAAAATCAAGGTCCACACATCAATATTTCCGCAAACAGTGGTTTGTCAAAGAATAAAATAATTTATGCAAACCATCTGTTGATAAAATGATGTCCACAAACAACCATCGAGAAATAAAATAATTTTGCAAACCGTCCGTCGAAGAATAAAACAATTCCTCAAACCGTCTCTTGAGGAATAAATTAATTTCTGTAAACTGTCCATCGCTTCTATAGAAAAAATGTCGGAATGTTTATGTAATTTATATATTTTCAAATTCAATAGTCGTCGAATAACCGATGATATTAACCTATTTTCCATTGCAAAAGGCCTAGTTACCGTTGGAAACAAAAATGGAAACTACGTCGCCAATCCGACAAAACGTGGTCGCATATCCGACGACCGAGTAGTTGGAAATCTAACAACATTGGAGCCAGAAATACGACATTCTTGAAGTCGAATATACGACGACCAAGAGTAAAAAATTTGACAATAGAAATAAACGTCAGAAATTCGACAAAAGATTCTACAAATTTAAAAAATAATTAATCAAAATTTGACATTTCAAATTGAAATTCAACAAAACAGTACTTTTCATCAGATGTTGTCGGATTTTGTCGTCGGATTTTGGGTTGAAATATTCTTTTGAAGGAAAAATTATTTCTTACACAGTTATTTTCATGGAGAAATATATATGGATCAACCTTTTGGCTTTGTTCACGATCACACTTCTTCTCTTATTTGTACACTTGGAAAATATTTGGATGGTATTAATCAGGCTCCTAGACCTTGGTATGATAAGATAGACACTTTTATTTGTGATTCTAATCCAAAAACTAGTTTCAAATAGGCGTTCCAGGTAAAATTGTAATATTGGATGCTCTAGAGCTCCAAATTGGGAGGCCCTTGTTGCATACGAAATAATACATTCCATAGTAGTTTTGGTAAAAATTTCAGAATCCAAAAATAAAAGTAAGATACATGTCAAGCCGTATAAGTTCATTCCCTTGAAAGGGGCAAAAACAACAAGTATTGGGTAAGCTATCATAAATTTCTCTTGGTAGCATGGATATTTGGTTAAACCTATGGAATTTTAGAGAAGATATATCATGATACTACAAGATGAAATTTCAGACTTAAAGGGGCCAAAATTTTAGAGTTACCTCAATTGGAAGGTCAACCAACAAGACAATCTCCAATATAGGGTTTTAGAAGGTATGGTATGTTGAAATTATCATAACTTAGGTTTGGAAAGTCCAATTTAGGTGATTCAAAAGTTGTAGTAGAAATCATATTAGACATTATATTTATCATTATTTTTGATATTTTTATGTTGGAAATTGAGGGTTTGATTTAGACCTTTATAAACAATAAAAATGGAAATAGTACCTATGTGTAGTGGATATGAAGATAGAGATTAAATTGATCATATGGAATTGGTGAGGATGGTGAAAAAATAAATAAAAAGTCCTTATAAGGAAAGTATTCATTTTATAGTTGAAGCTTTTTATCGGTGGATGAGTGTTGATAGATACACTAGACTAAATGCCACATGGGAATTATTTAAAGAATTGTTCTCAAAACAATGGATTGAGGACTAAAAAATGGAAGTGACTCATACAAATGAAGATAATTTCAAGGAATCTAAAGAATAAATTCCTAATTTATAGGAATATAACGAGGAATTAAAATAAGATCTTAAGAACAAGGGCAATTAATTGTTTGAGATGTAATCCCTTAATGAATAATTCATTAAGGATGTTCAGAAATTGAAGCAAAAAATAATAACAAAGTGAAAGAGTGGGAAAATGATGAGGCAAGGGAAGAATAAAAAAATAAGGATGAATATATATGTATACTAACAAACGATAGTAAAAAGATACTTCAATATGAGGTCAACATATTGAAAGAAGAAAATAATATTGTCAAAATCAAGAGAAAACAAGGATCTTGGATGAAGAGACTACCAAAAGACTTGAAGAGTAAACTTGCAGGAAGGTTGAAGAATCCTTAAATAACGAGGATGTAAAATCATAAATGCGATCTAGAATTGAGAAATGAAATAAGAATTTGATGGATGACATCACATTGAAACTTCATAAGGAGAAGGAAGTTAATATTTAAGAAGGTCATCGAAAAATAATGAAAGAAGTTGAACTCCAACTTGAAGATGTACATGTCCAATATGATGTTATTATCACAAATACTAGAGTAATCAAAGGCAAAGAACAAATGATAAGGGATGCCACCATATTTGAAAACAATATTGATGATAGGGGTGTCCATAATGAAGGGAAATCATTGAAGGTGAAATCATATTGACACCCTCATTACCAAGAGATTTTACAACAAAGGAAAAAATATATACATAAACACTACAAAGGAATAATATGGAATACTCAACAATATACATGAAACGATCCATTACAAAACCATTATTCGACTATATATTATCAAAGACTAGAGACTACAACAAATTGGATAAGTCACAATCACAACACATGAAATCAAAACTATGCAACAACCAACTATCACAAATTAAGACAAAAAAAATAGAATTTGGATGGATGGGTCATCATCGATGGAAACAAGTGATCAATAATATAAGAAAATAATATTACTTGGTTTCAGCACATGTAAATCCCTTAACTACAAATATTTTTGGAGGAGGGTACTATGTTATGATCCAAGGGCATCCCACACGGGGTTAAATTTGTATGATATGACCCAAATGAATGCATATATTTGGATATGAAGTAAATGTATATGTAACAATGTATTGACTAAAGGAAGGCCACACAATGCACAAATAGGTATATATAGAGGTCATATAGTCTTGGTTGAGAAGAATATGTGAATTTGACATATGAATGTACTGGGGTATTTGGAAAATGCTATCCTAGTATTTAAGAAGTTGTCATGCAACTCATCTATTTGATCTATATTTGACCCATGCTCTAAGTTTACATTCCAAAACATGGTGTGTACTCTTTTATATTATGTTATCTTAATACTTATGTTCATAACATATTCCATGCAATATGTACAAGATACCACAAAATCCTCTTGGTATAATTGAATCTAAATGGCCTCTTATAAGTTTTGGCAAGGAAAATTCTTGGCCGTCAAACTAAGATGCACTTAAGGAAAATGAACATTTCCCTAAGTCTCCTATTGTTTTAGCTTTCAACCACCTTGTAATGAGTATAAAATATATAAATAATACACTACATAATAATAATATAAATAATAATAATTATGACGATGATGATGAAATGATGTTAAAATAAAGGATACAACCTAAGTAACATAAACAACTATTCACCTTCATGACTAGTCAATTCAACATCTTATTATAAATTAATTGCGTTATATGGATTGTGACTTTTTGTCCTTATTATGTGGATGTTATTGAGTATACAAACTATTGTTCATTACATTAGTGTACTAAAGGCCCTTCTCAGGAATTTTGAAACTTAACTTTTGAAAAAAAAATCACATTTTCAAATCTTCTCTAATTATGAGGTGCTTGACTTCAAATCAATCCTTTCCCATTTAAAGTTCACTAATTTAATTGAAGAAATATATTCTAATGTACAATGAATATCACTTCAATACTAGTTCCTTAAAGTTACTGATGTTCCCAAACCCTATTCCTTCCGATTGTTAGAGAGTGGGACCATTGAATAATAAGAAAGTAAACTTTACCTCTAGAGTTGTATCCGACTAGATTTGTATCCGCTAAAAGAGATCCACCAAACCAAAGAGATATAGTTGAAAACATACAAAGAAAGAAATTATCATAAACAAGGGACGTTGCATAGAAGCAAGTCCTTGCATTTTATATTCTCTCAACTAAAAAAATAACTCTTTAGCTAGGAGTAAGCCCAAAACATTGAATTGTTTCATCAACGATTTTGTTGTTTTACACAATATAAGTAACGAAGCTATCCACATGTTAGTATTAGTTGGAGTGTATCATTCCTTGATACCATATCCAGAAATGTAAATACTGAAATCCTATAGGTGTTTGGTGACATGAAAAAAACATAGGAAATTTCCTATTTAAAAAATCTAGGAGACATTCACACAACATCAGCCATTCTTTTTTATCATTTCATTGGTATGTACTATTGGACTCAATCTCTGACCACATGATTTTTCTCTAGAATACATAACGGTTGCATTTAATTGCTTAACACTAAATGGTATAATTACATTGGATAAATAGAACATTATCAAGATATTTCTGTGGCATTGTAGTGGGGATTTCTCCCCTACTATGTGCAAAAGCACCTACCCTAGATCGTCTAGATCAGAGGGTAGAGTTCAACAATGGTAACATGAAACAAACAAGAAAAATAATGACAATATTTTTAGATTTTTTCAGATCTAGTCTAATAACTAACAAAAATAAAAGCATTCATACATTTTCTGTAATGTGGGCCATCGTAGTCATCCGAGGAAATGGTCTCGCAGCTCCACGGTTTGGGTCTCCAGTCTTATCCATGAGTGGTTGTCAAATGGGGGAATGGATCTAAATGGGTATAGAGCTAGCTCAATGTACACCATGGGAATGATATGGATAAAATGGAAGAAAAATGACAAGTGATGAAAAGTAATGATGTGTGATGTGACCAAAAGTGTGGCTAAAAGTCAAGGAATGCGACTAAAAAAAGTGTTTTGGGGGAGACCTTCACAATGTATTTATAGGATGATATAAGGATTTTTTCCCATGGTATTTTATTGTGCATGGTAGTTGTAAATGGTTTTTGACCCATTCTCATTTTAGGTTTTTTTGGTCCTTTTTGGAGAGAGTGGGGATAAGTCACAATAAATGCTAAACTTCCCTTCATTTATGGGGGAAGGACTAATAATGTTTTGGACCATATTTGGTGGAATTTTAGTTGTGAAGGTAAAAATGGAGGAAATGATGATGGGAATATGATATATGACTATGGCTTAGACCATGGATATCTAGGTGAACAATTTTTGGTGTTAACAGATTTCCCCTTGATGTGTGACGGGAAGAGCTCATCGTATGGCTGATTGACATCATAGGAACAAGGGAAATTGGTGACAACAGTGGAGAGTCTGGAGAGGACCATAGAGGAGTGGAGTCTCCTCATTTGAACTATGGTGGATTTTGGTTTATATTTAATCTCAAAAAATGGATGAGGTACATATAATCTCATACATGTATATGGACGAGGCGGGCATACCCATTCTCGTAACAATGTCTCAAAAATAAAAATGGGGATCAAGGATCAAATAATGGGATATGATCAATACATATATACAAATGGTAGAACATCATGGTGGCCTCAATGGGATGCTGAATACATAAAATGATATGAAGAACTGGTACATAGAAACAATGGCATTCTCATGGAATGCAATTTCATAACGACTGATGCTTTGCTGGATCTGGAAGTGTACATAACTGGATTTAATCAATGACAGAGAGTCATAATATATGTGGTACAATTTTGAACATCAAGTACTAGAGATACACAGAAGCACGATACCAAGGGGCTTCCGAACACTGTCACTAACGCAACCCGTAAATCACAAGGGACAAGAGACTATATGGGTCCCTAAAATAGACTCACCAATGTGCTAGAGTTAGGTGGAAATAGTGGTCTTCGACGAAATAATGAAAGGACCAATACCCTGTACAAATATCAACTGTGCGATAGTGTAGTTGAAGTCTAGCATGTGAGACACAACCAACCTGAAAGGAACTAATGAATCCTTTCAAGTGGTCTAAGGAATTCATCAATGAGGTGGATGAAACTAGGATACAGGGACCTCTGGGGCTACCCTCTGGAATAGAGGTGTTGACGTCGATAGAGGAATACCTACAACTACCAAGATGATGAGGTTTCCTTGATAGAAGTGCGAGGGGGACAACCAAAGATATGGAATAATACTGGGAGTGAGTCACTAACTATGGAGTAGAGGTAGAGGAGTATGTGAGACTCAAAATTCCATTGTTTAGAGTATGACGACAGGGATGACCTAGAAGAAAATGATACTAACTCATGTGGAGGGGACCATAGTTGGGAAACCAATAAGATGACTACCATGGTAGATACTGGGGGAAATAACTAGATGAGTGATATCCAGGGGATCCAACAAAGAATCATTACAAAGTACTCTGAACAAAGGCGACCCAATAGGGGGAAGCTTCCATAATGTGAGACCATATGTGATATGTGATGGCACCTAGAGACATCATTGTGGGAATTATTCATAGTTTAAGGAGCACGAAGAAGGGATAGAAGTATGCTCGATATGATACTATCTCGTGAATTTTTATCGAGCCTGAGACGGTAAATGATCGATGGTGTTATTATTTTTAGAGAGTATGAAAACAAGAAGAAGAATCTAGTGTGGTATATTTTTCATACAGTAGTCCCCTAAGTACGAAAAAGGATAAAAGTGTACAAAGGAGAACTCTCCCAACCGAAAGGGGTAGAGAGACTTCTTTACCATAGGTAGTCCAACCAGGGAAGAAAAGGTTAAACCTTTAATGATTGGATGGTCATTCAAATAGTTTTACGAGCATGAATGAAACCAATTTTTCTCAACAATATTTTGTTGATGAGAGGGATGGAAAAGAGCTTAAAGAGAACCCATTGTTTTTGGAAATACTCACCTTCTGCAGACAAACGTTGTTTCCCTATCCTGAAATACTCAATACTAGAACAAAGGAGTCACAACAACATGAAAGAAATTCCCCTAAGATAACATAAAATTCATGAATGAAACACTCATTACCTCACATAGGCTGTAAAAGGCTGATCTTCAGAGTGTTTGATCTCCACAAATGTCCTACAAGATATACACCAAAACACACACTAAATAATGCTCAGAGTTTTTTGTTTTTTTTGTGAGAATGAAAAAGACAAAAAGAAACTCATTCATATCCAAAAACATATTTTCTCCATGACCCGCAGTCTTGAAAAGAACTATTATACCCCTTAAAAATTAAAAAAACTAGGCTTTATATGACTATTTAAGGGTAAAATTTCAATAAAATAATTAAAATAAAACCCAAAAATAGTGAAAGTAAAAAAAAACATTTGCCATTTTTCTTTTTACCATTTGGAGAGAAAAATAGCCATTTTGAGTACAAATTCAAACTGTGGATTACGGATCCCACGATCAACCATTTTCAGAATCATCAGGGCAAAGTAATTCTTGAAACAATTCCTATCCTTTTCACTGTTTCCATTTTTCATTTAATGCATTCTTTAGGGTTTTTGAGGCCATTTACAAAAGTGGGAAATGAGTTTTCAGGGCACCACACATTTTCCTTTTGGGAAATGTGATACTCTCATGACATCACCTCTTCTCTTAACGAAAAGAGCGGTGGCACCACTCTGTTCTAACGAACAAAGTGTGGTACTGCAAGTTTCCCTAGAACGCATGAGAAATAAGCCAAAGGAATTATTTTGAAACATTTTTAATGATTGTATATCACTTCTAATACTCCAATTTGATGTTTTGGCAGGATATTTTGGTAAAAATGGTGGTATGGAAGGAGAGGGAGCATGAGATCAACGATATAAGAGGGGAAAATCATGTAGGGACCATAGCTTCTCTACGTGCGTGTGGCTTACTAAAATTGTTCAATGTACAAAGTATGAGATCAAAACTGAGACTACTCAAGTATATCCTTAGGATGTGGAATATTGACTAGCAATAATTCAAGGTAGGTGCCCATATTCCTTCTCGATCTCGTCCAGATCAAGCTCCCCTAGCTCCATTTCCTCCATGCCATCTTCTTCCATTGCATCGATATGGTCCTCCTTCTCCTTCCCGCTAACTGGTCCCAATCCATTTCCACCATTTTGATGCTTTGGATTCTTTTCCTTATTCCTTTCTTCCTCTACATCCTCACCTTTTTCCTCCAGGATTCGAAAAGGGTTGTTGCTGACAGCCACCTTTCCTTGTTTTTCTTTCACCGTCTTCTGCTGCATACCCACCTTGTTATTTTTTTGCTCCACACTTGCATGAATCCATCCCCATATTTCTCTCCTCCCTGGGATTGTTTAGATATGGATGGATCCTGATTCAGTTGCCGGTAGTTCTTTCCAAAATGGAGATACTCATGACATTACCTGCACCTTAATGGAAGCTGGTCATAGTCGATCGACTGAACCCACTCCTCATCATCCAATTCAGGTTAATAACTACTGAAAAATCCTTTGAGAGATCCATGTAGACATAGATCCGAGCAAAAGCAGTATACCACTGCTGTTTGGTTTGCTATCCAACTTTGAAAAATTCCCCGATTGTGTTGCCAATGTCTTGCAATATTTCTAGATCCCAATATTCACATGGAAGGGAAAACAACTGAATCCAAACTGGCACAACCTTCATGTCCTCAGTTTCAGGATTAAATCTCTCTTTCCATGGTCTTAGATGCAACCCCACTGAGAAGACAGATAGGGCCCTCCCTCAAGCAGGGATAATTTTAGGGGCGAATTTTAGCCCAGTGGGATATTTTTCCATGTTTTTATCCCAAAAAAGATTCGCCATTTTGGATTTTTTGAAGCCTTGTTTCGTCCAATTTTGATGGGATAAAAATTTTTCACCCTAAAAATCACCAAATTATTATATAAACGATATAAAATCCTTGGAAATTAAAATATTTTTTGAAAAATATCGCCAATCATTTTATTGTTGGTGTTTTAAGAATTGGTAATATTCACCAACATTTATACACTTTTAAATAAGTATGGTTCCTTAAAATCATCCCCGCCCTCAAGAACCCTATTTCAATATTCCTAATTGAAAAAGATGATCGTAAAGAATCCATTTGACCCCAAATGGATATCATAGTGACCTTTGGGGTTACAGTTACTCTTAATCCAATGAACTAGATCTTGTTAGAATAATCAACCCATAGTTAGCTACCTTAGACATTAATTATCTCCATTTTTGTCTTATTTGCCTAGTTTCCATATTCCACTCTATGCAAGTTGTCCTCTACATGTCCTAGATGGTCAAACTTGATAAAACTGAGTCATGGAGCACTTGGGAAACCTCTTGGAATCATTTCTTCTTTATTCCTGGCCTTCCTAGCACATATCTACTTTTTCTGCTTTATTGTTGCTTTTACTAAGTTTTAAGGCAATTGGGAAAGTTTGACTAGGTGAAGTTAACTTGTTTTTTGTCCCCATCATCCTCCACTCTTTTATCCTAATAAAAGAATGTATGAGTTGTCCTTCCATCACCTATTATCCTCCCTAATTGATTTTTCCAATTTGTGAGCTCCTAGATAGATTTGGAAGTTGCTTTATGCACCTATGGGGTATTTGCTTAGTTTTAGTAAGCCTGCTTTTGACCAATTCGAATGGCATCCCAATGCATTTGAATCTATCATGTAATTATTTATTGTGGCAGCCTATGACTTCACAAGGTTGGCTATTGTACACTTATTCAATACAGATTAGTGTTCTTCTCCATATTCAGTCTCCTTTGTGTGTAATTTGCATGTGTAATTGGAAATTTTTGTGAGTGTAATTGTTATAACACCTGGGTTCAATTTCCACATGGTATCAGAGCCTTTGTAGATCAATTTCTCTCCTTCCATATTTTTATTTCAGGTTTGACATCATTGATTGGGAGCATTCTACTGACTGAAGGGACAATTTCTGAGCTATGGATCAATCTCAGAAGATCATCTTGACTCCATTTAATTTCTTTAAATGGAAAGTAGATATGGAGATACTATTGAGAGAAAAAGGCCTCTATAGAGTGACTATGGCAATAGAAGCAGAGCCCAATGCAGTTGTAGAGAAAATTAAATGGCACAATAGGAGGGATGAGGCCTATGGTCTCCTGTATCTGAACATATCCAGAGACCTCTTTTTCCATCTTGATGGATTGACATCACCAAATGAAGTATGGGAGAAGCTTGTTGATATTTTTGGTAAAAAATATGAGATGAGAGGACATCAAATCGATAATGAATTGATCTCCTTGAGTCCCAGCAGCTTTGAATCCCTGCAACTCTATTTTTCCAAGTTTAAAGCCCTTGTTTTGCAGCTAAAACAGTGTGGAATCAAAAATAAGGAGGAGCAACTGGTTTTGGCCATACTCTCAAAGCTTGGCCCTGACTATTTAGTGTTTTTTTTGACCTTCCATGCCACCAAGTTGACAGCTCGAGCTTGGAAGATG
This sequence comes from Pseudotsuga menziesii, assembly GCA_001517045.1. Taxonomy (NCBI): domain Eukaryota; kingdom Viridiplantae; phylum Streptophyta; class Pinopsida; order Pinales; family Pinaceae; genus Pseudotsuga; species Pseudotsuga menziesii. The sequence goes on along the minus strand of LPNX010354001.1, from coordinate 65,274 downwards.
CCTAAACTTGTGGATTTCATGGAATCTCTCACACAAGAACAAGGTAAACTGGTGATGATGGGCACCATAAAACCTTCCAAAGACCAAGGTCTGGTTGCTGGAGATTCAAGGGTGGATTCAAAAGGCAAGAAGAAAGCTAAGAAGCCACTTGAGTAAAAGAGAGACAAGAACAAGTCTCCAGAGGAGCCCCAAGGTTCCAAGAAGAACCCCCAGAAGAAGAAGAACAAAGGAAAATGAGCAAGTGTGCATACTGTAGTAAGGGAAATCATCCTGAAAGCTCCTGCATGAAGAAGAAAATTGAAATGCTGACCCAAATCCTGGAGAAGAATGGAATCTCCCTTCCTGATAGCTCAAAGAAGAGGGAAGGAGGATCAAATTCAGAATACAGAGAGATAGTTCATGCATTGGTTGCTGGCACATCAAGCTCACCTAGTTTCATCATTGATTCTGGAGCTTAAGACATATGGTTTCGACCAAGGAGGCATTCACCTCACTTGACATGTCGAAAGGTCCACCAATAGTACTGAGAGATGACTCTCTCACTGAAAGTTTGGGCAAAGGGAGGATTGATCTTGACCATGGTAAGTTAAGCAATGTATTGTATGTTCTAGGTCTTGCATCTAACCTCTTATCAGTGTATCAGATGACACACACAGGGTCTCCAAAGAAGGTCATATTCTCCCCTAATGAAGTTGAGATCACAGAGATCTCAAGTGGTAAAGTCATTGCAAAAGGAGTTGCAAATCACACTTCAAAGGTATACATGTTTTCACATTTTCTACCCTACTCAAACCCCTCTGCTCTTCTGATTCATGCTAATGAGGCAAGCAAGATTTGGCATGAAAGATTTGGCCATATTAAAAATAAGTATCTTTATGATCTTAGTGAAAAAGAAACGGTCATAGGGTTACCAAAGATTAAGTTTTCCAAAGGAGTCTGTCAAGGTTGCATCTTAGGAAAACACCCGGAGCATAAATTTGAGAAATCTAATCATGAGAGAACCTCCACACCTCTTGAGTTGATCCATAGTGATGTTGCTGGCCCATTTCCTCATATGTCAATGAGTCAGGCCAAATATGCATTTACATTCATAGATGAATTTTCCAGGTTCTGCTGGGTTTACCTCCTGAAACACAAGTCTGAAGTTTTTGGCCTCTTCAAAGTCTTTAAGGATTTGGTTGAAAACCAGTCTGGGAGGAAACTCAAGGTCCTCAGATCTGACAATGCTGGTGAGTATTTCAAGTATAAGTTCATTCAATATTGTGTATATTTAGGTATTCATATGCAGCATTCTATCCCTTACACACCACAACAAAATGGTGTTGGTGAGATGAAGAACAGATCACTGAAAGAGATGGCAACCTGCATGATGGAGGCTAAGAGTTTGCCACCAAAGTTTTGGGACGAAGCTATAAACTATGCATCCTATATCCAGAATAGGGTGCCTCATAAACAGCTTGATGGTATGAATCCTTTCAAAGCATGGAGTGGGCACAAGCCAAATGTGACCCATTTTAGGATTTTTGGCTCAAGGGCTTGGGCTAGAATTCCAACAGAAAAGAGGAAGGCTTTGCAGCCCCAAAGCAAAGAGTGTCTATTTGTTGGGTACTCTGAATATTCAAAAGGGTACAATCTGATCAATTTTATCACAAACAAATCCTTCATTGAAAGGAGTGTTCAGTTCCAAGAAGAGCCTTTAGCAGCAGTTGAAGTTGGGGAGTCTTCTTCACCACCAGAACCGTTGAATGTAAGTGAAGAGATAAATGAGTTTGTTGATTCTGATATGTCTGATAATTATGATTTAATTTAAGATCCTAATATTCCTACAAGACCAAAATGGGCAGCAAATACCATTCATGCAGCTGGGGAACTAGCTGGAAATCCTAGTGATTCTAGGAAGACTAGATCTCAGTTTGAGAGTGCCCTGTGTATGAAAGACCCCTTGTTTGCAGAGAAATGCTATCTGATGGTTGAATCAGATCCACAGACATATGAATATGTAGAGCATGATCTAAGATGGCAAAAAGCCATGAAAGAAGAATTCATCTCACTCCAGAAGAACAACACTTGGGAGCTGGTTGATCTTCCCGCAAGGAGGAAGCTAGTTCAATGTAAGTGGGTTTTCAAAACCAATTTTGCTGCTGATGGATCACCTTTGAAATATAAGGAAATATTTGTAGCCAAGGTCTACTCACAGGTACATGGCATAGACTACAATGAGACCTTTGCACCAGTGGAAAAGATGGACTCCATCAGGCTAGCCTTAGCCATTGCAACTTTGAAGCAGTGGGAGGTACATCACATGGATGTGAAGTGTGCTGTCCTGAATAGAGATGTTACTAAAGATATTTACATGCATAAGCCTCAATACTTTGTTACTAATCCATCTCTTGTGCGTGGGCTAAAGAAATCATTGTATGGGCTTAAGCAAGCCCCCAGGGCTTGGTATGCCAAGATTGATGGATTTTTGCTATCATTGAATTTTGTTCGATGCAAGTCTGATCATAATGTTTATTTGAAGCTGATTCATGGTTATTTTATGATTATTGTCTTGTATGTAGATGACCTTCTCATTAGAGGAAGCTCAAAGGATGAAATTGCCTCCTTGAAGGATGCAATGAAGCATGCATTTGCTATGAATGATTTGGGGTTATTGAGCCAATTCTTGGGTCTCAAGATTGCTCAAACCAAACATGGAATGAAATTACATCAGTCCAAGTATGCTTTGGATTTGCTGAACAAGTTCAACATGAAATATTGCAAGCCAAGCAAGACTCTCTTCCTTTCAAGAGTTAAGCTTGAAGAAGCATATTATTCACCTATGGTAAATAGTACATTGTATAGGCAACTGATTGGGTGTTTGCTATACCTTACACATACTCGACCTGATATTTCTTATGCAGTAAGTGTGGCTTAAAGATACATGGATCAGCCTCATGAGATCCATTGGAGAGCAGCCAAAAGGATCCTTAACTTTGTTAAGGGAACAAGGACTCATGGGATCTTCTACAAAGCTAAATTTGATCTTGATTTGATTGGGTTTACTGACAGTGATTGGGTAGGTGAAAACATAGATATAAAGTCAACATCAGGATATGTGTTCATGCTTGCCGAAGGACCAATCAGCTGGTCAAGCAAGAAACAGAGTGCCATTGCACTCTCATCTACAGAAGTAGAGTATAGAGGAGTTGTAAATGCAGCAACTCAAAGTTTATGGTTGCATAGGTTACTTGGTGAGTGTGGCTTCGAATCAAAATACTCAACTACTATCTATTGTGATAATTAGAGTATCATTCAAATATGCAATGATCCAATTTAGAGACAGAGAACCAAACACATTGAGATCCATATGCACTACATCAAACAGCTTGTGCATGATGGCACCATTCACATACTCTTCTGTTCATCTTCAGAACAAGTAGCATCCATATTCACCAAAGTTTTTTGTGAGAAGACTTTCAGCAATCTCAAATGATTGCCGGGGATTGCTGATCATGCTGTGAAGCATGATTGATGACAAGATTTTCAAATTTTGTTTTACTGTCCATGTTTAAGGGAGGATTTTTCCCACTGGGTTTTTGCCTCTTTCCTTGGTTAAATGGACATGTAGTATGTAAAGGGTGACTAAGCCTTGTTTCTAGGCCCTATTATTTTCTGACATTTTACTCATAATTTAGGATTAAGGGGGGGTGTTAGAATAATCAACCCATAGTTAGCTACCTTAGACATTATTTATCTCCATTTTTGTCTTATTTGCCTAGTTTCCATATTCCACTCTATGCAAGTTGTCCTCCACATGTCCTAGATGGTCAAACTTGCTAAAAATGAGTCATGGAGTGCTTGGGAAACCTCTTGGAATAATTTCTGGTTTATTCCTGGCCTTCCTAGCGCATATATACTTTTTCTACTTTATTGCTGCTTTTACTGAGTTTTAAGGCAATTGGGAAAGTTTGACTAGGTGAAGTTAACTTGTTTTTTGTCCCCATCATCCTCCCCTCTTTTCTCCTAATAAAAGCATCTATGAGTTGTCCTTCCATCACCTATTATCCCCCCTAATTAATTTTTCCAATTCGTGAGCTCCTAGATAGATTTGGAAGTTGCTTTATGCACCTATGGGGGATTTGCTTAGTTTTAGTAAGCCTACTTTTGACCAATTCGAATGGCATCCCAATGCATTCAAATATCTCATGTAATTATTTATTGTGGCAGCCTATGACTTCACAAGGTTGAATATTGTACACTTATTCAATACAGATTAGTGTTCTGCTCCATATTCAGTCTCCTTTGTGTGTAATTTGCATGTGTAATTGACAATTTTTGTGAGTGTAATTGTTCTAACACCTGGGTTCAATTTCCACAGATCTCTCTTGTGAGGCAAAACCTCCACAAAATTAATAATGAGGGATTTATCCTTCCATAGCTAAACTTTTCCTCTTATCTTATCACATTTGATTTGAATGGCCAGTATAGTTTGAGTTTTAGGGAGACAACCTCCCAAACACGATCTCCTGCCATTATTTTTTCCACCTTTGCTTCCATCCCCCCTATTGGTTCTTCCCTCCCTTTCACCAAGCAGTTGGCCCCTAGTGTCCGTTGTCTCCATGAGCAGTCGTGGGGGTGTTACAACCCCCAACCACATCGATCTTCACAAAAAAACACCTGCGCAAAACCTAGTATCGCAAATCTCTGCCCCTTAGAAGCAGTCCAGGCTCTGTTCTCCAGTCCGCCTCACCAGGAAAGTTCCATCAACTTGATCATTATGAGTTCATATTTATCCCATTGGACAAACCATGATATTCGTGCTGGATGAATATTTGGTACATCAGTCCTTGGTGATATGCAAGTTTGAATTTCATTTCATTGTTTGTATCATCATATTGTATTGTCAGGACCAAATCCTCCTTTTATTGACCCATTTATTCTTTTTATAACACATCCTAGACATTTTTGGATTGATTTCGAGTCCATTTGGGTGACATGTACTACTACTCCTCCCGGGAATCATCAGTGTCATAAAAATCCATGTTTAGGGTTAGGATGCAAACAAATAATTTTGATAAGAAAAATCATTTGCAATGTTATGGAAACATCAACCCCATAATGTTTTTTATGGTTTTTCGAAGACAATCTATGCATAGAGTGGAGGAAATGCTAAGGGCCAATTTAATAGAAAATATGCTTAGTTCATTATCCCCTTTGAGTTTAAATTTGAGGATGAGTTATACTAGTGTTATTCTAGAATAAGGGTTCCTCTCTACATTGATTTTCTTGATTACACTCCTTTAAACATCTTGGGTGGGAATTAGTAACCTTGGATTTTAAAAATTTCCCATAGTTTACATCCTCTTAGGGCATATTTTATCATTACCAAATATAAACTCCCTGAGTGTTGAACTTCATGTGGTCTTATCATTAATTATCACGAGTGCCAAAGCTTTATTCCATTGATCTTTAACTTCGACTAGAGACAATGAGTAGGAAGGATGACCCATTGTATTATGAGTGAAGGGTTTGATGCAACAAGGAATAGAATATACACAAGGTTAGGGATTGCGCGTATTACTCAAAGTCTATTTTTTGGGAATGTCTAATCTTCTCAGTCACTATTTAAATCTGTTAGTAATCGACAAATGACAGGCGCTATGGGGAGTTTTCTTGGCAAGGATGTGACAATAAGGTAGAGAGGGACACAATTATGTAAACATGGGGGTTTCTTTTGACAACAAATACCCTCAAGCTCAAATAAAATAGACAAAAACAATGAAATTGTGCCCAATTTGAAGTTTATGAGCCTAGGGAATGTGGGGAAGTGGGTTTACAGTCCAGTTATCAGGAAAAAGAGGTGGGCCTCATCATAGTGGGAACTATAGTATCATAAGAGATTGGAATGGGTGTATTAATATTCCTTAGTGTTCCTCCTCATAACATTTGCAAGAAAGATATCTAAATAAGGATTAAAGGCCCTTTATAGCTGTGTTACTACCTTCCTCTTAGCGCTCTACTTTGATGTCTTATTTGTCACGGATATTGATACATTGGTGTGCTAGCCATTAAGACCATGCTAAATGTTGGAGTTCCCTGTTGGTATCTATTCTATTCTATTAGGAAGTATATCTATGTATAAACGGTCTAAACCTTAGAAATGCATGGTATCGAAAGACTATCCCATAGCTCTATGTCATTTGCTTCTTGCTTTGCCAATGTCTTCCTTATTACTCCACAAATTTTGGTTGGTTCATCGACAATTTATCAACTAATAACATCGTCATATAAACATTTTATTCATTAAATCAACACTCTTTTCTTACGCTTCATTGGTGGTTTTGTTTTTATCCCAATGTTGGGTTGTCAATTCTTTACTTATCATCCGTCGAGTCTCTTTTTCTTTTTCCAAGAAAAAAGCTCACAGTCCACAATTTTATTAAGATCAATTTGAACCATATTGTTAATAGGTTATGGAATGTAAATAAAACATCATCATTTCCAAGGTCTCGTCTTTACAACAATCCTACTATATTCCTTGTCAAAATAAATGGATGTATTGCATATTCATGTCATAAAATCCAAAAAAAAACATTTTGTTCTAAACAAAAATTATCCCAATCGTGGGGTCTCTTATATATGGAATCATGCGAATACATTGATTCATAAACTATTAATTACAAACGGTATTGATGGACTTATTCATAACCTTGTTCCATTTGTTCGACACTTTGTTGGCATTTTTCTTGGTATCCTAGAGTTGTTTGTTCACTGGTTCATGAGAGTGCTAATTGTTAAATCCATGAAATTTCAGAGATATAACAAGAATGATAACAAAACATCAGAGGATTAATGCTTATAGATACATTGTGTCGGTGACTTGTTTAATAGCCACACGATGCATCAACATCTTAGTGATTAGCTATGCACTAAGATGCCTCCTTTCCTTGGAAACTTAAAAAACTCTTTAATCTTGCAACTTAGATATTCAAGTTATCGAGGGTGACAAGTGGTTCTTAAAACTCTCAAATTAGTTTCTTACCTCATTTTTGGCCAAAATCCTCTTATCAATAGATCACTCATAAAGGATAAAATCTAGAGTTATAAGCGATAATAAAACCAATGGACAGGTCCCCATTTTCTCCTAGGTTAAAACAGGGAAGAGTGGTTGCAAGTGCAACAAAATTGTGGTAGGTGGTAATGTGTATATAGAGAAGAGAATGGAGTTCTAGAGGTTCTATTTTCTGAGTGGTTTCAATGGAAATTAAATGAATGAGGAAACTCTAATATCCTAGAGAAGGACATAGTGGTTTCCCTGGCTCGTTAGTCACCCAAATTCCATTTGATGAAAAGAGGCTTGTCCAGGTTTATTACATTGTCATATTCAAATGTGGAGAAAATTATGGGGGAATAATGGTATTAGGGTTCATCAATATTGGCTTGGTATAGATTCCATCCATGATTTTTATTCAAAGGTAGAATTGATATACATGTTTTCAATCTAGGTTAAGCTTCCAGGGTTTCCTCTAGAATGTTTGAAAGATAAATTCCTAAGAAATATTGGATATAGTTGAAAATACTTTAGAAATTGATTTATCTTATAAGACAAGTGCTGATAAAGGTTTTACCCCATAGGTTATCTTAAATGGTCATGAGCCATTTCTAATATCTTTCCCTTTAGAGTTGGGGAGGTCACAAGTTTGATTTTATTGATCCCTCCAAGGTTAGGATCTATAATCAGGGCACACATTTTACCCTATTTACCAACCATAAATCATGTGGATGTAATCAAAGGGGTTTCCATGAGGTTGTTCCTTGGAAACATTTTCATGGAAAGGTTGTGGAAAAAATCTAGGTAGAGGTAGACCTTAGGGAAGGGCTCCCAAACAATATAAGTATTATAATCGAATGCCATACTCATAGCAAAGTAATTGATTATATGAGGATTTAATTTATATCTCTAAGATCCCACACTTATAGGCATGTGGTAGAAGAATTTTGTTAAAGTTTATAATAAGGGATGAAGGAAGAAGCCACATTAGCTAAGTGAGGATGTAGAGGGAAACAAAATCCATAAGGAGGGAATTAGGTTGGATATAAAACCAATGTACATGAAGTACCAAGGAAATAAGTGATAAAGAGCGGATGTGATCAATAGAGTAGTCAATGAAACCTCAAGAGAAGGCACCCGAAGAAAGCTCGATACCCTTAGGTTAATGTTCAATAATAAATGATAAAGGAAAACAAAAAAAATGGAGTTAGAGGATAACAAATTGAATCCCATTGGAAGACAAAATTTTAAGCTAAACCTCGAAAAATCAAACTCTTCTTATTTTCCAAAGAAGGTTGATTTGATTTTGGGGATAAGTTAATTGGCCATCTACCTCTAAATTGGGTATGGTTTCTATAGTGGGGATAAAAAGACACAAGGTTAACAGTTCCAAGGTAAAATAAAAGGAAAATAACCCTAATGGAAATGAAATACAAATATTTCATTAGATAAGGAAGATAACATGAGGGTTGGGGACTTTTTATCAATGAACCATAATGTCAAAACTACAATCCATATGAAATCCCTAGTTTTCAGTTAACCTCCAAATATCAACGCAAAACTAGAAAGGATGATAGGGAGAAATATGATGATAGTATACAAGGTAGGTTAGGGATTAATCCTATTTAGGAAACTCATCAAAATTACTGAAGCAGAAAACCATTCATTCATTAATCCCAAGAAAAATTCTTAATGAAGATTCAATAAGGGAAACAAAAATAATTGAAAGGGGTCCTTATAATAAATGGGTGACTAAAAACTTACATAAATGGCCCATTACCTAGCTTGTATAATGTGACTAAATTTTTTGTAAGACTTTGATATGACCAAAGAGGTGAATATACTAGGGTAAATATGTATGATTTAACACCAAGGGATTGATATATGGGGTTAAACGTATATGAAACGTGGTAAATATGTATGTAATAGTGGTTAAGCTAATAAAGGGCCAACATTTTAAATGAGTGAATAGGTATATATAGAGGTAATTCACTCATTAGTGAGAGATGATGTGATTTGGATATTTGAAAGTACTGGGGTGTTTGGAGAATGTTCTCCTATTCATTAAAGGGCTATCATGTACTCATCTCTCTTATCTATTTTGGACTTGTGCTCGTATTCACATTTGGTGTACATTGTATTTTCTCTAGTTTATAATTATATTTTTAGTATTTTGTACATAACATTTGGTATTAGAGAACACTTGTTCCTTTCTTAAGGGGAATCATTTGTTTCAATGTAAATGAGTTTGTAATATTAAATTTTTAGTAGTTGGATATTTGAGAAACATAAAGCAATATTGATGGCTAAGTGGTTTTCACAACTTGAAGTATTTTTTTGTGACGTTTTCTCTTGTTAAAAAAATAATTAGGTTCTAGTTGTTCTTACTCTTGAGATTATCTAAGTTGGGGATTTATTAAAGGGATGTGAAAATTTCTTTTTACATGGCTATTTTAATGAAAAAATATATGTGGAACAACCTCTTGGTTTTGTTTCACAATTCTTCTCTTGTTTGAGCAATTAACAAAAAATTGTACAGTTTCAATTAAATTCTTTGAAGTTGGTATGAGAAGATATGCATTTCATGTGTTTTTATTTTATATATTCCACACTAATAATAATTTGTGCAGTAGGAAGGTGGTTTTAGTAGAATGCATAATCTCCACATTTGTAGGGTCTTAAACAAGTGATCAAGGTCTAAAATTTAGGTTTTAAACTAATAGAATTAGCACCCAAGAGATAAATAAAATATAGGTGCTAAATGGGTTAGCACCTAAGTGCTTGAATAATGATCCAAAGGCTTTTTGAATCTAGCACCCGAGTGCTTAACTAAATAAGTCATGTGATCAAGGACCATGACCAAAGGCTAGGAAAAAAAGGATTGAAATGGTGGAGAGTATGACCAATTTGAAGCACCCAAGATCAATGACTATTAAGAGTTAAGGATCATGAATCTGCACGATGGATAATCAAATATGCATGCAATGGAAATTGGAAACCACCTAGTTGACGTGGTGGGAGCTCACTTATTTAGGATCCCAAAGGAAGGATTATGAAAATACCTTTACCAACTGTCGAAAATCATCGTATGATGAAGCCAAAAGGTGTGGGTACTAAGACAACTAGGCAACAGGTGGACCATTTAAATATTGACATGTGGACTTCTACCAATGGCTCACAATTAAGATGATGTATACATCACCATGGAAAATACAATGAAGGCTTGCCATGTGGATTAACATTTAATGCATGGAAAATTAAATTTTAAAATATTCACCCAAAAGATTCAAAGGTTTTCATTGTTCAAGCAAAGAAACAAGTGAGAGTTGAAATCTATGGAAACTAAAAATCAAAGAAAACCAATATAAAATGGAAACCCTGTATCGTCTACCTATTATTCTGCATATTTATCCTTCTACACTTAGATATGGATACTATCAATAATCCCAAATTCCTTGAGATCGACAAGAAGCCACATCCAAATGATGAACATTTTATTAAAAAACAAGGAGATTCATTTGATTAGTCTTGTAAATTCCTGATATGCACAAAGACATTACCAATGCTCAATCCCTATTTAATGAATCCCATGACTTCCTAAACATATGGGAATCAAAATTATCCCTAGCCTTGATACCCCAAACATATTTTTCCCAAATAAATCACCTAGTGCGGTAAAATTATTCATCTAAAAAGAGGGTATCATGAATTATAACCAAACTACTATTATATGTCATATGTCCAAAGATGCCATTAGGAAACTTTTAGAAATTGCTAAAACCCTAGATATATAGAAGCTAAATGAATACTACTTTGGAAGAAAATATCAATCCCTTAGTAAGGATGAAAATAATGTACTCCTTAAAGGTATACTATCCCAGGATGATGAACTCCGAAAAGGGCCACCTCTCTTAAAAAATGACAATTTCCTTGACATAACCAAGGAAGAAATTTCCATGTTGTGTCAATTACTGGGTTACGACCATGATAAGGTAGTGGATGACACCGTTTTAGGTTTCTTATCCACTATATTCCCATAATTAGGAATTCTTGTTGCTAAATATACTATGCACAATTTTTTGTTGATATGATGTATGATTAGTTACTAAATTTTTATACTCTTAAGTACTTTAGGTATCTTGTATCTTTGGTATCCGATACTATATCACCAAGCTACTTCTTTTGAATATTTATAGCCCCAAATGATAAATGAAAATGCATGGAGATTAATGATTAATTGGACCCCTACAATTAGGAAGCAACCAAACAATGAAGGTTTCACTTATTTTGTCAATAAGGTTATGTATATTACTTACACTTTGATCCATGGAAACCCTCCTCTAAGGATTTTCTCTAAATATATAGACTGATGTATTTAAGTCAAGACAACTCGGTTGGTGATTGGTTCTTATTTGAAGAATATACATAAATTAGTATATATGGTTAAGAGATATAATCCTATAAATTACCTTCTTTTCTAACTCCTAGAGTATTTGCGTTGGAGTATATCAAACAAATATTTGATTCAAATTATGTCCACTTTTCTAAAAAACAAATATCGTCACCTTTAAGATTCCAAAAGAAGTGGGACCTTTATTGTTAAAACTAGAAGAACCCACTCAATTAATGAGGACATGCTAAAGGATCTTGGAATTCGAAAGGGAACAAAGTGGACATATGCCTCTTAAAGGGTTATTTAAGAGAAAAGACAAAAGGAAAAGTTGGAAGAGTACATACATAATCCTAATGGGAAATTATCCAAAATTTCCAACTTAGAAACCTGAGATCATGTTAAGCAAGTTATACATACAAAAATCATAGGTCATTCAGACTCCACAGAAGTGGAAGGTAGGGATGAAAAGAGCATGGACATAGTTATAGTCAGATAGAAATATATGGATCTAGGGACAACCTAACAACACAATGAGAAAAAATGATACACAAAAGGCCATAGTGGAATATTAAGGCCAGGAATCCTACTCAATAAATCCCATTCTAACTATTGAACGGATTCCCTCATCTACTCTACCCACAATAAAAACACCATTAGTTTTTGTTGAACAAGGTACTTCATAGTCAAAGTCCAGTGTGTTCTCACACTATATGCATATCAAGAATTAAAATGTATAAGTAAGGAGGGAAATGTATCCTCATACCTAGATTATAAGTGGAGAAGAGTCTAGGATTTTGTTTGATTTTGATATGAAATAAGGGTACTTTTAAAATGGATACCTTGGAACCTACATCAACATTAAATCTAATGAAATCTCCATACTACAAAGCAACTCAGTTTATAGTAGATATGGACGCCCTGAGACCAACTGAAAAAATAGATTGGCATAGGAAAAATGGGGAGATGATATTTAGGTATGTGATGAAATCAACTGCCATTTCTAATAAACCCCAAGCTATACTTAGCAAATTAGAAAAATAGTTAAAGCAACAAAAGGAATCCAATAAATCTAAACGGTTGAAGATCACTGATCTCGAATAGAAGGTTGTAGAGTTAGGTACAGATCCTATAAATATAACACCTTATCAATCCTTGATCAAGGAAAGGGATACAAAGATACATGTGCTAAAAAAAAGCTTAAAGTTCCCAGGATAGAGCATGTGTAGACACCTGAGATACTAGCAACGCAGGAGGAAAATAGTAGATGTACAAACATATGTAGTAGTACAAGGATAAATATGAACATATTCAATATGAAACCATTACCCTCAAAGTGGAAAACCTCAAATTTATGGTTTCCAAAAGCTCCACATCGCAATCTATACAAGGGTATCCTACATATAATTTAGCCAAAGTTTTGTCAAATATGAATTTGTAAGAAGTAGAATTTAGCACCCTAAAAAATAATATGAAAAAGAATGATGAGGATATCTTGTTCCTACCTGACATAGTAAATAAGAGAGAATATATTTACATAATTTCAATCTATCAAAACAAATTTACATAAATAGGTAGACTATGCAACTAAAATAATGATAGGAAGAGATGCCTTGAAGGGGGATAAGAACTTAGTATGGGATCATATAGATGTGAAATTTACAAAGTAATGGAGCTACTTTATAGTTGTTCAAGATGAATATGTGTTAGCAACTACATCCATGTAGGATATAAAAAGGACTTTGAATGAGTTGGAAATAAACTATAGATTTCCAATACAATAACAAATATCATGAATGCCAAAACAAAGAAAGAATTGGAATTCATGGAGGTAAGGAACCAAACAAATACCATTATGGAAGATAAAAAGGTCATTACCAAAAGGAAATTAGTGTAGAAAACCCAAGCCAAGGCTCATCCATTATCGATGGATGTGACCTCTTTCAAAGCATTTGTGTAGATGTAATGGAACAAAGTTTCCCATCTCCCTGGGATGGAAATGATGGCTTATACCCCAAGGACCATTACGATAATATGATAGATGAATATAGATTAATTATGTAAGGTTTATAAAGATGGAAGGAAAAGTAACATGACAAGTGATAATGTAAAATTAGATAATAATTTTGAGATTATTGAACATACAATTTAGTCATATTAAAAATATGCCTCCCCCTACCTATGCTCATTTTACATATGTGGATATGGAGGTAAGGAAAATGAAAATCCATAATTACCCTAAGGTAAAAGTATGGAATGTATTGCAAAGTATGCAGTGTTACCTTGAGCATCATAAACAGTACAAGAAACACTAGGGGCATCCTCTTCTCATCTAGATCAACAAAGATAAACAATATTGGACCAGTGATATGCTCATTACTTTCAATCCTCAAGCTTGCAATCAGCTCAATAAGGTTAACTCAAGTGGTTTATTATTTACTATAGTAAAGTTTTCAAGGTTTAAGAAATGGTATCAAGAAGTGGTTTTGGAAAAGAAGAGAAGATATAAAATATATGTGTGATCCATTTACTAGGGGTTATAAATATTTGGGAAAAATTGTAAATAACTCTCAAGGGTGCAAGATCACATGGATACTCTAGGACAAAGGGAAGATTATGATATATAAAAGAGACTCTAAGAGATCTAGCCTCCCTTTTTGTGTCAACAAGTGAAATCCTCATGTGTTGTTTTCATGTTTGTAACTCATATATATTTCATACTATGCAATTTGTAATTTTCATTAAATTCCTTAGGAATCAAGATATTCTATCATATTCATAGTATATGTGTGATGTGTATGTTGAATGCAATTGATTTTATTTTCATGAACAAATTATTTCATATGAATTCTTAATGTATTGAATGGTTCTTGAAATGTTCAGGTGTTGTCTAATATGTTAGAATTCTATCTTTCTTTTTCCATATGATTTATAAAATTCATATTTACCATTGTTAACTACTGAATTCAAATGCTCAATATGTTATAAAATGTTGAAATATTTAGTCTCTATAATACCTTGTGTCTTCCATATAGTTTCCTTATACATTTTCTTCCATTCACCCCTCTTAAATCAAGATATCCTGAATGCAAATGAAAAAATCCCTCTTGAGTTGAGAGTTTCATAATAATCTTTCCTAACTATCCAGTGTATTTCATAAAATTGAGAGAAATACTGAAAGTCTTGTCCTTTACACAAACAAACAAATATGCAAAACTTTAAATCAAAGTTTAGTTCCATGGTTCCTTGGAATAAGTACTTTAACAACCATGAACATCTCAATGGATAACCGATGGAAAAACATCCTCTTGTGGGGATTATCAATGGCCTAATTGCCCACATGAAGTCTAGTTTTATGGATAATTTTGAGATGATAGACTTATAAATTTTGAGATGATATACTCAATCATTCTTCATTATTTTCTTTATCTCCAGGTTTGGATTTGTAGGATGGGATTTTTTTCATATCCTAAGAATTTTGTTGAACTAATCCATCGATTTTGCATAGAATCTTGTAAACCTACAAATAGAGCTCATTAGAATGGATTCAAGTTGACTTAAAAATATACTAATCTTGTAGTTAGGGGTATTGTGTATAGGTAGTTGGTAGGTATTTATTGGATTGAGATGTATACTAGAGTCTATAGGGTTGTACATCAATGGTGATGTAGTATAGAAATAACACATCATTTCCTTGGTATATGTAAATTCTCATCCAAAGTGCATCGCTAAGGCTAAAGATGATTCAAGATCATTCATAGAAGAAGGGAACAACCATATATGTTCTACCATTCATTAGTACTCATATATACTCTAATATACCACGGCCCATAACAAAACTCATCACACCATTGTAAATGGATGAATCATGTAATAATATAGAACCAACAACAAGTAAATATCATCCATGTAAATAATACATATTTAACAATATTTTAAAAGTGGTCATCATTTCATTAGCTTTTATGAAACAATATATACATTACTGCAATAACAACAATGCATCATACTCCATACTCAACAACCTAATATGCATGTACAATTTACCAACCATAATCAAGAACCATTTAAAACTAATAACATAGGTGGTTTCTAATACCATATCAACAACTTGAATTTTGGTTACAACCTTTACATATATATCAATCACTCTTAGGTTGGAAGAAAAATAAAAAAAACCCATTTCTTTTTTTTCTTCAGGTGATGGTCATTTCTATCTAGTACTTTCTCTTCATGGCTTGCTTCAATTGTATTCACTACTCCACTACTTCTCCTCTTAAGCATAAGATTCATTTTCCTGAATACCAACATCTATATCATGCTACTAACTTTCCATAAATTCCTCTATGTAATTTAGTATTGAGTTTTGAAAGATAGGTGGCACACCTTAATGTTTATATCTATTAACATGTCTCTAATTACTAACTAAGGTGACATCGTGTCCTTAAAAACAAAAGTGGCCAATATTATGATAAAATTTTTTATTAAGAAACTTGTGGATATAACAAGTTGAGGATTCTATGTAAATGGGTATACTTCTGTCAAGAAGAATGGTTCATGGGAGATTGTTGTTGTAGGAAGCATTTCTACAATCAAGTTAATATTATCCCTTTGGTTTATTGGTTTAACCCTAGAGAGATAAAATATCCAAAAAAATATTTTCCATCTTTGAATTTAGTTTCACTGTTACAAGTTGCAAGTGAATAGGAAGAAGGGTTTGAGAAAAGGTCCTGTAATTCCACTTATAAGTCTTATTGTTGAATTTATATTCAAATAATTTGGAAAATAAATAGTCTAGCTACTACAAGATCCAAGAGTTCTACACACATACAACCACGCCTTACCTTAATTTAATTTGACAAATAGAATATTCTTCGTAACTCACATATAACTAACTAATAACAACATTTAGAAACTGAACTTAGGTAGGATAATTTAATTTACAATGATTGACTTATACAAATATCAATAACATGAATTCAAACTCAATAAGCATATTAGGAACACACAATATGGGTGGTAAGAGTAGAGATCTTAGTTATTAAAATAAAGATAATACAAATTATTATACCCACCATGTCCTTGATGATGACCTTATTTCCCAAGGAAGGATTTCCTCTCTTCTAACTTCAAATTGGCCCGAATCCTCACAATATATAAGTAAAGTTTATATTCAATCCCCAAAAGTCTCAAATCTCTCAAGGATAGGATTTTCGTACCATAAACATACCAAGGATCAACATCCTTTCTCTGATTGACTCACTTCTTATTTATATGGGAGAAAGGTGGTTTGGGCATGGAAGTATTTTTATCAAAGGAGTTGAATAGGATCCATACAAGTAGCACCATCATATTCACCCTTCTCTTAATATAAAAATCATGAAAGTTTATATATATTTTTTGAAAAAATTTAGAGTTGATAATGGGTTTTGGTCCATAAGATGCAATTGTCCTCTTGAGCATGGGTCTAGTAAGAGAAACTCGCAACCAAGAGGAAAACCAATATTTTTAGGAAAAAATGGACTTTTGAATAAGTCATTATTCCTTTAAAGGTTCATTAATGTCCATAGGAGAAAGTATGGATGTGGAAAAACATGAGTAATGATTAGTCACCTAAATTGGTATAGGGTAATTTCATTTCATTTATAACACATGTTCCTTTCTTAACTGAAAGTATTTGGTTCAATGTAAAAGGGTTTATAGGAGAAAATTCTAGTAGATGGAGAAATTAAGTAGGCATAAAGTAAGATTGATGGCTAAGGTATTTTCACAAGTTAAACACATTGGACATTTTGTGACCTTTTCTCTTGCTGCAAACATGAATTTTATTTGAGTTGTTTTTCCTCTTACAACTTCTCTAGGTGTTGAACTTCATTAAATGGAAGTGAAAAATTATTTCTTACATGGTTATTTTTATGAAGAAATATATATGGATCAACCTCTTGGATTTTTTCACCATCACACTTATTCTCTTATTTGTACAATTAGAAAATATTTGGATGGTATTAATCAAGATCCTAGACCTTGGTATGATAATATAGGCACTTTTATTTGTGACTCTACTCCAAAAACTAGTTTCAAATAGGTGTTCCAGGTAAAATTGTAATATTGGATGATTTAGAGCTCCAAATTGGGAGGAAATTGTTGCATATGAAATAATACATTCCATAGTAGTTTTGGTAAAATTTATAGAATCCAAAAATAAAAGTAAGATACATGTCAAGCCATATAAGTTCATTCTCTTGAAAGGGGAAAAAACAACAAGTATTGGGTAAGCTATCCTAACTTTCTCTTGGTAGCATGGATATTTGGTTAAACCTATGGAATTTTAGAGAAGATATATCAGGATACTACAAGATGAAATTTCAGACTTAAAGGGGCCAAAATTTTAGAGTTAACTCAAGTGGAAGGTCAACCAACAAGACAATCTCCAATATAGGGTTTTAGAAGGTATGGTATCTTGAAATTATCATAACTTTTATTTGGAAAGTCCAATTTAGGTGATTCAGAAGTTGTTGAAAAGAGGAAACACAATATAATATGTTGTAGAAATTATATTAGACATTATAATTATCATTATTTTTGATATTTTATGTTGGAAATTGAGGGTTTGATTTAGACCTTATAAACAATAAAAATGGAAATTGTACCTATGTTTAGTGGATATGAAGATAGAGATTAAATTGATCATATGAAATGGATGAGGATGGTGAAAAAATAAATAAAAAATCCTTATAGGGAAATTCTTCATTTTATAGTTGATGCTTTTGATCGGTGGATGAGTGTTGATAGATACACTAGACTAAATGCCACATGGGAAGTATTTGAAGGATTGTTCTCACAACAATGGATTGAGGACTAAAAAATGGAAGTGACTCATACAACTGAAGATAGTTTCAAGGAAGCTAAAGAATAAATTCCTAATTTATAGGAATATAATGTGGAATTAAAATAAGATCTTAAGGACAAGGGTGATTAATTGTTTGAGATGCAATTCCTTAATGAAGAATTCATTAAGGATGTTCATAAATTGAAGCAAGAAATTAATAAAAAAGTGCAAGAGTGGAAAAATGATGAGGCAAGGGAAGAATAAAAAAATAAGGATGAATAGATATGTATACTAACAAGCGATAGTAAAAGGCAAATTCAATATGAGGTCAAGATATTAAAAGAAGAAAATAAATATTGTCAAAATCAATAGAAAACAAGGATCTTGGATGAAGTGACTACCAAAAGAATTGAAGAGTAAATATGCAAGAAGGTTGAAGAATCCTTAAATAATGAGGATATAAAATCATAAATGCGATCTAGAATTTAGGAAGGACATAAGAATTTGATGTATGACATCACATTGAAACTTCATAAGGAGAAGGAAGTCAATATTTAAGAAGGTCATCAGAAAATAAGGAAAGAATTTGAACTCCAACTTGAATATGTACATGTCCAATATGATGTTATTATCTCAAATACTAGATGAATCAAAGGCGAAGCACAAAGGATAAGGGATGCCACCATATTTGAAAACAAGATTGATGATAGGGGTGTCCAGAATGAAGGGAAACCATTGAAGGTGAAATCATATTGACAACCTCATTACCAAGAAATTTTACAACAAAGGAAAAAATATATACATAAATGCTACAAATGAATAATATGGAATACTCAACAATATTCATGAAACGATGCATTACAAAACCATTATTCGACTATATATTATCAGAGACTAGAGACTAAAACCAATTGGATAAGTCACAATTACAACACATGAAATCAAAACTATGCAACAACCAACTATCACAAATTAAGACAAAAAATAATAGAATTTGGATGGATGGGTCATCATCGATGGAAACAAGAGACCGATAATATAAGAAAATCATATTACTTGGTTTCATCACATGTAAATCCCTTAACTACAAATATTTTTGGAGGAGGTTACTATGTTATGATCCAAGGGGAGAACACATGGGGTTAATTGTATATGATATGACCCCAATGAGGGAATATATGGGGATATGAAGTAAATGTATATGTAACAATGTATGGACTAAATAAAGGCCCACACAATGCACGACTAGGTATATATAGAGGTCATATACTCCCGGTTGAGAGGAAGATATGTTGGACCCGTACTCTTTGTTTACATTGCTAAACAAGATGTGTACTCTTTTATATTACGCTATTTTAAGACTTATGTTCATAACATATTCCATGCAATATGGAAAATATACCACCAAATCCTCTTGGTATAATTGAATCTAAATGGCCTCTTATAAGTTTTGGCGAGGAAAATTCTTGTCTCTCAAACTAAGATGTACTTAAGGAAAATGAACATTTCCCTAAATCTCCTATTGTTTTAGCTTCCAACCACCTTGTAATGAGTATAAAATATATAAATAATACACTACATAATAATAATATAAATAATAATAATGATGATGATGATGATGATGAAATTATGTAAAAATAAAGGATACAACCTAAGTAACATAAAAAACTATTCACCTTCATGACTATTCAATTCAACATCTTATTATAAATTAATTCACCGTCTTATTATAAATTAATTGCATTATATGGATTGTGACTTTTTGTCCTTATTATGTTGGATATTATTGAGTATACAAACTATTGTTCATTACAGTGGTGTACCAAAGGCCCTTCTTAGGAATTTCTAGTAAATATAGACTTTGACAACACCAATTTTTCAAAATTTATTCGAAACTTAATTTTTGACAAAAAAAATCATATTTTCAAAATTTCTCTAATTATGAGATCCTTAAAATCAATTCAAACCTTTCCCATTTAAATTTCACTAATTTAATTGAAGAAATATATTCCACTGTACAATGAAGATCACTTAAATACTAGTTCCTTAAAGTTAGTGATGTTCCCAAACCCTATGCCTTCTGATTGTTAGAGAGTGGGACCATTGAATAATAAGAAAGTAAACTATGCCACTAGAGTTGTATTCACTAAAAGAGATCCACCAAACCCAAGAGATATAGTTGAAAACATACAAAGAAATAAATTATCATAAACAAGGGACGTTGGATAGAAGCAAGTCCTTGCCTTTTATATTTGTTTTCTCTCATCTAAAAAAATAAGTCTTTAGCTAGGAGTAAGCCCAAAACATTGAATTGTTTCATCAGTGATTTTGTTGTTTCACGCAATATAAGTAGCGAAGCTATCCACATTTTAGTATTACTTGGAGTGTATCATTCCTTTCTACCATATCCAGAATTGTAAAGCTAAAATCCTATAGGTGTTTGGTGACATGAAAAAAATATATGAAATTGCCTATTTAAAAAATCTAGGAAACGTTCACACAACATCAGTGGTGCTTTTTGATCATTTCATTGGTATGTACTATTGGACTCAATCTATGACCACATGATTGTTCTCTAGAATACATAAGGTGGTTACATTTAATTGCTTAACACTAAATGGTATAATTACATTGGATGGATAGAACATTATTAAGATATTTCTGTGGCATTTGTAGTGGGGAATTCTCCCCTACTATGTGCAAAAGCACCTACCCTAGATCGTCCAGATCATAGGGTAGAGTTCAACAATGGTAACGAGAAACAAACAAGAAAAATAATGACAATATTTTTAGTTTTTTTCAGATATATTCTAATAACTAACAAAAATAAAAGCATTCATACATTTTCTGTAATGTCGGCCACCGTAGTCGTATGAGGAAATGGTCCCGTAACTCCACGGTTTGGGTCTCCAGTCTTCTGCACAAGTGGTTTTCTAATTGGGAAATGGATCTAAATGGATTATGGATCTAGCTCAATGTACACCATGGGAATTATATGGCTAAAATGGAAGAAAAATGACAAGTAACAAAAAGTAATGATGTGTGATGTGACCAAAAGTGTGGCTAAAAGTCAAGGAATGTGACTAAACAAAGTGTTCTAGGGGAGACCTTCACAATGTATTTGTAGGATGATCTAAGTTTTCTTGACCCATGGTATTTTATTGTGCATGGTATTTGTCCATGGTTTTTGAACCATTCTCATTTTAGGTTTTTTTGATCATTTTTGGAGAGAGTGGGGATAAGTCACAATAAATGCTCAATTGCCCTTCATTTATGGGGGAAGGAATAATAATGTTTTGGACCATATTTTGTGGAATTTTAGTTTTGAAGGTCAAAATGGAGGAAATAATTATGGGAATATGATGTATGACTATGGTTTAGACCATGGAGATATAGATGAACATTTTTTGGTGTTAACAGATTGCCCCTTGATGTGTGAGGGAAGGAGCTCATCGTATGGTTGATAGACATCATAGGGACAAGGAAAAATGGTGACAATGATGGAGAGTCTAGAGAGGACCATAGAGGAGTGGATTCTCCTCATTCGAACTATGATGGATTTTGGTTTGTATTTCTTCTAAAAAATGGATGAGGTACATATAATCTCATACATGTATATGGACGAGGCAGGCATACCCATGCTCATAACAATGTCTCAAAAATAAAAATGGGGATCACGGATAAAATAATGGGAGCCGATCAATACATAAATAAAACTCGTAGTACATCATGGTGACCTCAGTGGGATGTTGAATACATAAAATGATATGAATAATTGGTACATAGAAGCAATGGCATTCTCATGGAATGCAATATAATAACAACTGATGCTCTGCTGGATCTAGAAGTGTACATAACTGGATGGAATCAATTACAGAGAGTCATAATCTCTATGGTGCAATATAAAACATCAAGTACTGGAGATACCTAGAATCACGACATTGAGGGGATTCTAAACACTGTCACCAATACAAAGTTGAAATCAAAATGGACAGGAGATTGTATGGGTCCCTAAAATAGAATCACCAATATGATAGAGGCAGGTGAAAACCGGGGTCCTCGACCAAATAATGAAAGGTCCAATACCCTACATGAATCTCAACGGTGTGATAGTGTACCTGAAGTCTAGCATGTGAGACACAACGATCCCGAAAGGAACTAATGAATCCTTTCAAGTGGTCCAAGGAACTCATCAAGGAGGTGGATGAAAATAGGATATAGGGACCTCTGGGTCTATCCTCTAGAATAGATGTGTTGACATCGATATAGGGAGACCTCTAACTACCAAGGCGATGAGGTTTCCTTGATAGAAGCACGAGGGGGACAACTAGAGATATGGAATAATACTGGGAGTGAGGAACTGACTAGGGAACATAGGTAGGGGAGTACAGGAGAATCAAAATGCCTTTGTTTAGAGTATGATAACAGAACTGACCTAGCAGTAGATGATACTAAATCATGGGTAGGGGACCATAGCTGGGAAACCAGGAAGATAACTGCAATGGGAGATACTAGGGGGAAGTAACTAGATGAGTGACATCCAGGGGATCTAAGGGAGAATCATTGTAGAGTACTCTGAATAAAGGTGACCCAATAGGGGGAAGCTACCATAATGTGAGACCATATGTGATATGTGATGGTGCCTAGAGACACCATTGTCGGCCTTATTCATAGTTTAAGGAGCACAAAGAAGGGATATAAGTATGCTCAATATCATACTATCTCGTGAATTTTTATTGAGCTTGAGACAGTAAATGCTTGATGGCGTTTTCATTTTTAGAGAGTCTGAAAATAGGAAGAAGACTCCAGTGTGGTCTCTTTTTCATGCAGTAGTCTCCTAAGCTCAAAAAAGGATAAAAGTGTATAAAGGAGATCTCTCCCAACCGAAAGGGGCAGAGATATTTCTTTACCATAGTTAGTCCAACCAGGACAAAAAGGTTAAACCTTTACTGATTGGACAGTCATTCAAATATTTTTACGAGCATGAACAAAACCAAGTTTGCTCAGGAATATTTTCTTGATGAGATGGATGGAAAATAGCTTAACTACAACCCATTGTTTCTGGAAATACTCACCTTCTGCAGACAAAAGTTGTTTCCCTAGCCTGGAATACTCAATACTAGAACAAAGGATTCACAACAACATGAAAAAACTTCCCCTAAGATAACATAAACTTCATGAATGAAATACTCATTACCTCACATACGCTATAAAAGGCTGATCTTCAGAGTGTTTGATCTCCACAGATTTCCTGCAAGATATACAACAAAACACACACTATATCATAGTAACATGCTAGCTTATGATCTTATGTTAATGACCAAGGAATTCAACAATAAATACAGTGATTTAAACACAATGATATTTATGGGAAAAAACATTCATTTGCATTAATAAAAATGGAGAGAGAGAGAGAGAGATACAACCTAATCCTTGGTGTTGACAAACCCTTCTCAAGTGAACCTTGCCTCAAAGCCTCAAGCTTTCCTACCAATTGATCACTAGTATTGGATGAATTTGGCCAGAGTTTAGATGCAATAACATAATCTTCCTCTCTTTACCCATCGGGGGTCGAGTATTAAATCCATGGGAGGACAGAATAGGTTGAGGATCTCATGGGTGAGGTTGAGGGAGGATCCTACAATGATGGATCTTGAGCTCTAGGTGGTCCTAAACCTTAGGGATGAGGCTCCAAGAAGTCATGATTCGAGAAGCCTCTTGAAAGTTCTCTTTTTCTATTTAAAAATTGAGCACCGCTCTTTGTCTAAGGAGACAAAGCGTTACCAGGGGAGCACCGCTCATTAAATGAAGGAGACTGGTGGTGACACCACTTATTGTTCAAAGAGAAATATCATTACCGACATAGGTACTATACCTTGACCACAGAGAAAGCACAGTGGTGGAAAAAGTGTAAAAATCATTGATCCATGTCCATTATTAACTTCAAGACTTGAGGATTTAGGGAAAATACTGATACTTGGATCTCATTACATGATGATGACAAGAAATGTGTGTGACAGAATGGCCCCCAAAGCATGAGGCTAGAGGTATAGGATAGGTGAAGGCTTTGTAGCAACAAGTTATCACTTCGAGGAAAGAGTCCACTGATTGGAGATATTCAACAACTAAGCTTATTCGGTAGTAAATTTACACTTTTATTTATGTCCAGATGACTCACAACATGGATGCTGACCAATACACTGCAGATGCATGTGAGATGTAAACAGGCATGGCTACAAGAATACACTGTAGACCCATATGAAGAAGACTCAAACTTGGACATAGCTACCAGACATACAATGTAGATCTATGTCATACAGATGCAAATTTAAGCACAACCATGACCATACAAATATGGATCCATGCTACGACTCATATAAATATCCCATAACAACCTGGGGAAAGCAATGAGTGCTTAAACATACACCTAGGGTCTTTGTCTCATCTTCGAGAAAGTACGATTATATACTTGCGAATACATGTCTTTAAGTCAAACATGGTAGAAACCACTTGATTACAGGTCAATGATGAAAACAATTAACAAGTGCGAGGGAGATCACCATTGATGTTGATGATTCCCAAGGTGCCCCTGTACATTCCTCCAAATGTGAATAGATGATTTGATGTAGAACACTTGCTTGAATATTTCAATCAAAGTTCAATGATGTAAACCTATTATCGAAAGCAAGGAAATTTGTCATTGATGTATACAGATCTCAAGGCACTGCTTTTTTATTTCTAAGACTAATTCCTGGAAGATGAGTTTAAGTCGATTGGAATAGTCTTCTCGAAGGAGGGCCATGATGAATCCCACATCAATGACACAAAACTCGGAACAAAGTTCTAGATTTTGAGTATGAAGTAACCATAGGACTGACTCAAAGGTAACTGACACAAAGGTAGTTTTGACTGTAGAGGAAAACTCTCAACACAACTTTCCTTTGAAAATAGGGCGGCACAAACAAAGACTTGGTAGCATTGACTTGATGAGGCAGATACCAAGACATAATGAGACAATTAATGATGTATTATTTGAAATACTCAAATAGGTGACATGACTCTTGAAAATGGATTGAATCAAAAGTAATCTGAATACCCAGTTGACTCAATGAAATGTAGATAAGTGCCATGTTCAAAGGTGACTAAAAACCACCATTAATTGCAAATGAAACATAGTTCCCTTCCCTTACTTTCCCCATCATGTTTGATGAGTGTCTCTTTTTCATTTTTACGAGTTAAAGGAGGGTAACAAACACTCATTGTATCTTATCATGAGATAATTCCATTCTCACATGTTTTCTAAACCTGAGAAAGGAGGGATTCATTCCCAAAAGAGGGTCTCTTAGTGTTTAGTTTAACGAGTCCATTGAAAGTAAACTCAATGTTGTTCACGTTAAGAGAGTTTGAACAAAATGGAAGAAGACTCCAATGTGTCCTTTTTTGTATGATTTAGTCTCTAACGACCGAAAAAGTATAAAATAATACCTTAGAGAACTCTTGTATCCAATAGAATACACCTTTTTTGTAATTTAGTCATTCTCAACTGAAAAAGGGGTAAACTATTGTCAAAAAGACGACTCTTCAGGTCCCTTTACGAGCGTGAAAAATACAAGTTCACTCGACGATCTTTTCACATTTTAGGATTTTGAAAAGAGCTTAATGAGGACTTTATTAGGGTTTCTTTTTCATGAAAAAGGGTTTAACGAGTTTGAAAAAGATGTAAAATTTGACTCGAACACTTAGTACTAGGTTTAACGAGCATGACCAAAGTTTCTAAATAGCGCTTGGAAACTTTTTTCATTTTGTGTGAGAACAAAAAAGACAAAAATAAACTCTTTCATTTCCAAAAAATCATTTTCTCCATGACCCGCAGTCTTCAAAAGAACTATTAGACCCCTTAATAATTGAAAAACTAGGATTTATATGACTATTTAAGGTTAAAATTTCAATAAAATAATTAAAAGAAACCCCAAACTATTGAATTAAACATAGTGAAAGTAAAAAAAACATTTACCATTTGTCTTTTTACCATTTGGAGAGAAAAATAGCCATTTTGAGTGCAAATTCAAATTGTGGATTGTGGAGCCCACAATCAACCATTTTTAGAATCCTCAAAGCCAAGTAATTCTTGAAACCATTCCTATCATTTTCACAATTTCCATTTTTCATTTAATGCATTCTTTAGGGTTTTTGAGGCCATTTCCAAAAGTGGAAATGTGTTTTCAGGGCACCACGCATTTTCCTTTCGGGGAAATGCGATACTCTCATGACACTGCCTCTTCTCGTAATGAAAAGAGCGGTGGCACCGCTCTGTTCTAATGAACAAAGTGTGGTGACACAAATTTCCATTGAACGCATGAGAAATAAGACAAATGAATTATTTTGAAACATTTTTAATGATTGTATATTAATTCTAATACTTCAATTTGATGTTTTGGTAGGATATTTTGGCAAAAATGGTGGTATGGAAGGAGAGGGAACATTAGATCGATGATATAAGAGGGGAAAATGATGCAGGGACTGTAGCTTCTCTACATGGATGTGGCTTACTAAAATTCTTTAATGTGCCAAGTATGAGATCACAATTGAGAATACTGGAGTATATCCTTAGGATGTGGAATCCTGAGCAACAATACTTCGAAGTAGGTGCCCATATTTTGACTGTGGAGGTAGAAGACATTTATTTCCAGACAGGATTTTCCAGGTGAGGGGCACCTATTTCTTTGAATGGCCCCTAAGGTGAGGAGATCACTACTTAGGGTCTTATAGACCAATAATTCTTTCCAAGCACACAGATGTGTGGGAAGAAAATCCCTATAAAGGACATGATGGACCTTCCTCTACGAACTGTATTATTTAATATGCAATGTATCTATGGGAGCCAAGGGGATCAACAGGAATCAAGAGACCACATGCTATATGACTTGGAGGCGATGGTCCTTATAGTATTCAATTGGGAATAATCCCTACTTGTCACATTCAAGGAGAAACTACCAAGTGTTGGTGTGGAGAACTGAAATAGTTTGGATATGGCACAATCTTAGTGTCATTCTTCTTTGAGAGGGTACCACTACTGATACCACATGTGGCCTTTACAAAGCTCAGGGAACACGATCCATGCATGCTAATATCGGTGGATCTCATGGCTCGCCATGGTGGTAGAGGATTGAGATTAAAGTATGGGGCTACTTTTTTCGATGGCTAGATGACTAGCTCCTCATGATTGAGGATTATGTGTATGCATGTACTGACTTCAGAGGGGATCCAGACCTAGGCCTACCGGTAGACAAGCAACGGGGAGACCTTGGTGAGTGAAACACTAAGATATACATGTTTTTTCTATTTTTATAGTTTTATGATTTTTATGTGTGATGACAAGACCTTCTTCTTATCATGCATACATGGGATTAGAGCGACCTAGATGATCATATCCAATAGACAGGAGAGTCGAGGCTCACTTTTTACTCCGTGGAGATGATGAGATGACCAAGGCAGAGGAGAATCTCAACCGACTCACATTAGACATCCCAGATATCTCAGTGGATGACCTCCCTAGGAGGTATCAGAGGCACACAATAGGTGTGCAAGTCACTTTGGTGGCTTGCTACGCAGGGTGGCAAGGGATATTATGTGCTACCATGAGCACCACTAGGGTTCTACAAGATGTATACACTGAAATATCCTAGTTTCAGTATTTTTGCTATCATGTACTACTGAAAGCCAACGTGCTTCAGTCGGGGTCTCAAGACCATATTTTTTGTAAAACACTTTATATATATATAAAATTATATTTTTGCAACCTACTTGTTTTCAATAACAAAATGCTATTTACATGGGATTTATGTCTTTTACTATTTATTTACAATTTTCCATGTTATTTTTCTTATCATTATGTCAAGAATGAGAAATGTACCAATACATTATGTAATTAGCAAGTGAATCAACAATTGTATTATAAGATCTTGGGATGTGTTGATAAGTAACATATTCATATGATCTCTCTAATAGACATACTCTCCAAAAAATTCAAAGGAGTATTGGGTTTCGAATGGCATAAATATGGTTTAAGTGAGAAACCAAAAGCTGAGAATCCATAAAAACAACCAAGTGACCAATATCGCTAGATGCAGCTTTAGTTAGTAACCCTATCACTGTGTGATACTTGACGATGTTGTTGGTGGCTAGACCTAAACAAACTGCCCCTGAACTAACTAAGTCATTGGCTTGGGAATACAATACCCAGGTGGCTGAAGTCAAATTCAGGGTGTGACGGTAAGCACCATCAACAAAACCATATAAGAGAGTCATCTGTAGAATTTAAGCAAATAATAACATGGGATAAGCAAAATTTAACAAGAACCCAAATCCATACTTAAAATAACAAAACCACACTTAAAAAAGTAAAATATATACATATATACAAGGTACTTGATGCAAAGATATCCTAGGAATAGTACCTTTTTAGGTATAACCTATTGCAAGGTTTCCCAAAAGGTATCCTATCATAGTATACAAGCTCGTAGGCCCCTTTTTACAATACTATATTCATGATATAGGGACCGTACCACATTGATTCTAGCTTCCCTTTCCCAAGTTTATCGTGTTTCTAATCATAAGTCAGAACCATATCTACTTCATTGAAAACATGAGGCTGAACCAATTTATCATATGGATCCTTGATCCTTTTTTGTGTGACTCATTAGTCAAGGCGACATCTTGTCGTGTCTCGTCAAGATTCATCACATAAAGAAAACATTCTTCTTCGGTATAATTATTGGGTAGAAGCTCAAAGGAAAGCTTGAGTGATGAAATTTCACACTCAATAGGTAGGACAACTTATAGTTTGTAGACTAATTGGAAAGGCGTGAACCTGATCGCTATTTTAACTAAAGTTCTATAGGCCCAAAGTGCAGAAAATAGAGTTAGATGCCAATTCTATTTATGATCTCCAACCATCCTACGAAGCATGGTATTAAGGACCTTGTTAATGGCTTCAACCTAGCCATTATCTTATGGATTGTAAGGGGTTGTGTTTTCATGAAAAAAACCCAACTTGGAACTCAACTCGGCCATCATTTGGTTACGTAAATGGGATCCGTGATAATTTACTATGGCCTGCAGAACTCCAAACCTAGCAATAACGTGATTGAATAAGAAGAAGGAAGTAGTCTTACCATCCTCAGCATACGTAGGAATTTTCTTATCCCATTTCATAAAATAATCCATAGCTACAATAATGTAGCCATGCCCCCCGGTTGAGGTAGGATTACAGTGCATAAAGTCAATTCACCCACTTGGAAAAAGATTCAACGACAATTAAGGGGTGTAATGGAGTAGGGTGGGTGCTCTTTTTAGGATAGAAAAGATGAAAGGGTGGGCATTTTTTGACTGCTTCATGGGAATCCTTGAAGATCGAGGGCCAAAAGTACCCAATGTGGAGGATTTTCTGAGATGTGTCCATCCTAGAAAGATGACCGCCACATGCTCCAGAGTGGTAGTCATTCAATACTTGTTCATCATCTTCATGTTTGAGACATTGTCAGAGAATTGAATCAATACCATGTCGGTATAGGGTATCATTGAGAATGAGATAATAATTAGCATGGTGGTGAATATGACGACAATTATCATGGGATAAATTGGGAAAAAATCATTGAGTTTGGAGATATATTATCAAATATCCATACCATGGATATGTTGTGCTGATCAGGAACAAGAATTCATTTGGAAATGAATCATTGGGCTCAGTTTCCATGCGAGCAAGGGGAATGTCACACATCAACTTCACGAAGAATAAGGAATTCTTGGAATTCATCTTAAATAATTCAAGATCAAACTCTTATAGGATAAAAATCCAACGAGAATATTCCCCCCCAATACCTGACAAGTCAGAATGTAGTATATAGGGTTTTGATCTGCGAGCACGATAGTGGTGCGAAGTAAGATGTAATGATAGAAACGTTGCACAACAATGAATATAGCCAAAGATAGCTTCTCCACATGTGAGTAGCAAGTTTCAGAGTCAAGAATACTCCTACTAAGATAGTAGAACACATGTTCTTGGTCGTTCGAATCTTTCTACACTAGAACCATACCCATGGTAGTAGTGGAGGAAACAATATAGAGTAAAAAATATGTCAAATAATTAGGGGGGTGCAACACAGGTGAGTGTGTTATAGCATGTTTTGAATTATCAAAATCTCATTGAGCTTGATCATCCCAAAAAAGGGAGTGTTCTTCTTTAAGAGACGCATATAGCCATGTGTTTTCTCTACAAAATTGCATACGAAACGACAAATAAAGTTTTCCTTCCCTTGCAAACTTTGGAGTTCAGTAGATTTTGTCGGGGAGTGGGGGAGGCCATAATGGAAACATTTTTCAAGGGATCTATTCAAATTACATCCTTGGAAACAATGAAACCAAGAAGGTGTATAGTCTCAACACAAAAAACACACTTGTGTGGATTCAACCGGATATGGTAATGACAACATCGAAGGAAAATGTGTCTAAGATGCCCTGAATGATGTTCCCACTACTGTGAATGAGAAGGTAGGTATTCCAGATATAGTTCCACTATGTGTTTATATCATGAAAACATAAGACATGGCTCGTTGGAAAGTAGCTCCAACGTTCTTCACGCCAAAAGGTAACTTGCGATAAGCGAAGGTTCCCCATGGGAAAATGAATGTCATTTTATGTTGGTCGATAGGTAATATCTCAATCTGATTATAGCCAGAGAATCCATCCATAAATGAAAAAATGACACTTCCAGCGCAATTGTCAATGATATGATCGATATGAGGGGTAGAAATTTGTCTTTTGGACAATATTTGTTCAAATCCTGAAAATCGATACAAACCCTAATAGTTCCATGTTTCTTGGCAATAGGAACAATATTATATACCCACTCGGTTAAACGCATGGGGTAGATAAAACCAACTTTTAAAAGATTTTCAGCCTCAACTTTAATAGTTGCAGCTTTCCTTGGGTGTACCTAGCGAAGTTTTTGCCTTACCAGTTTTGTCGTCGGGTAAGTTTTGATCTCATGAATGACAATAGATGGACCAATCCTGAGCATTTCTTCATAACTCTAGGAAAAAAATCACATAATTCCTTGAATTTTTTTTGGTATTCCTCAATCTCCGTTACTGAACAATTATGGTTAATGTGAACATGTTCAACAACACTTGGCTTCACCAAAATGTCGATGGGAATCATCTTAGTGATGTTACGTAAATTCCCTTCATAATCAATACCTTGTAATAATAAGGTGTTTGTGGATACTCGACAATATCAGAATTGAAAGAGAAACACAATATGAATCTACCAAATCAGCATTAGGAAGAAACAAAGATTGATTATGAGAGTCTTCCCATAAAGATTCATCTGGACTCATAACCTCCATGATAGACTCGTTCGATGGAAAATTTAGTTAGAGATAATCTAGAGTCGGGAGAGGAGAATCTAGACAATAGGGAAGATAATAAGGATCTGATGCTACCAAATGATGATCATATATGTAGGCATCAAAACTAGATTGAATGACATCATATAGGGCTTCGTGTGGACTCAGAGAAGGTAATCTAGGAATCTGTTTACCTTTAGACATGCCCTCGGTCATGGATTATATCATGTTTATTGTGGAAATTTTCATACTAGGAGGGGAAAAAGAAGATGGAAAGACTCCCATGAGGGATGAATATTTCAAAAGTCCAAATCCTACAAATTGATAAGGAGGAGGTGACCACCCTAACATTGGAACATTATTTGCAGTGGTAGCAGTAATATCAGGAAAACAGTAATGAGGTTGATTTATGGTTACAATTTTCCCTTGATGTGGTGTTGACACATATCAGTCGACAGGGGTTCACACTCTTTTGACACCCCTAAACACTGTGATCTCCCTGAGCACTAGTCTAGATAGGTTTTACCATGTCTAGTAACACCTATGAAGAATATGAAGTCTCACCCAACATGGTCGAGGGAGAGTTACAAGAACCGCGTTTTCGCTATAAGGAGGAGGATCTCGCACATCTACTTACCCGCTATCTTCGCAACATTACCCAGAGATTTAGGAAAGGTTCTTTATCATTAATTATTCATATTAAATCAGGTACCATATAGATCACATCAATATCCATTCACGTTAGATCGCAACATTATGTTTACTCATAAATAGATCAATAACTATGACATCACTCAGAATGCAGAGACATTGCATCATTTAGGAATAAAAACCATATTGCAGCATTGAATCATTCATATCACATCATTCAAATAGTAAAAGTAAAAAAAATAAAGACAAAGAGTTTCCATAAACATCCGCTCATGTCATATTATTT
The DNA here is from genome assembly GCA_001517045.1 of Pseudotsuga menziesii. NCBI lineage: Eukaryota > Viridiplantae > Streptophyta > Pinopsida > Pinales > Pinaceae > Pseudotsuga > Pseudotsuga menziesii. The sequence continues at coordinate 32,680 of LPNX010354001.1, read as the reverse complement.
TGTGCATCAAAACAGGTTCCCAGAAAATATTCTCGCAGTTGCGACAAAGAAAAAACACAGTTTGATCTTTCGTAGACATCAAGAATATCATCATACATAAAATCATACTCTGTATATATCCAAAAATTCCTATCCAAAGTTATCTTCCTACTACATTCCTAATTCTATATATAGGCTTGCGCCTTTTACAAAATGGTCCACTTCAACCGACTCTCTAACTGACTCAGACCAATAACTACAAAATAATGACCAAAACGTACAAGACTATGACCAAGCTGACTCTTTGTCGACTTCTCTGCCTTGTGCACCATATTTTTCCTTGTTCACCATCCTTTTCCTTGCACACTTTTCATCCTCTTTCGCACCAAAACCGCCTGCCAACAAGCCCCCAACACAATATTGTGGCTCGCCCTCAAGCCACGTCAGTTGGAGACTGTGTGCATACTATCTTTTTCTTGAATCCTTCATACTGGTTCTTGAATTTCTTGGTTGTTTCCTTCATGCGGGTGGTGATTACTGCACATTATTCTACGTCCTGCTCGACCAGATGATATACAACTTTGGCCACGTCCTGAGTGCAATATTCCTGAATGCTACCAAGCACACCCATATCTTTGATATCAAAATCCTTTTCGAGCTCCTGAAATGTGTTGAGCTCTTTCGTGCAGCGTTGATGCCTTTCCCTTTCCTTGCTTTCTCTGCTCTGGAGCACCTTTAGCTATGCTTCCTTACCAACTTGGAGCACCGGGGGCGTTGAATTCATCGAAGTCTGCATGGAGACCACCTGTGCATCTGCCTTGTGCAAATGCACACCAAGTTGCTATAGTTTCTCATCCTGTATGATGCTCATCCAAAATTCCGTTGTCTTTTTTGTCATAACCTTGGCTTCCCGCTCACATTCGTTGAGTTGCGCTACTTCTTCCTCGATCTTTATCTTCCATGCCTCTACCTGCTCAAGTGGCTTACTAGGCATTGTGCATGCTTGCAGCTCTTCGTTATATCTTCTTAAGTCTGTGATCGCCCGTTGTAACCTCAGAGCTTTAGTCTCCGCAAGAATTTCAACTGTGACATCCAAAATTTCTTGACAATCGAATGAAACAACTTTCTCCAGTCGCACCCTCTCATCCCATAGCTGTGCTTTCTCCATAATCAGTCTATCCTGCACCTTCTCAATTTCTCAATCTATTTTTTTTCCAACACTTCCTTCTCCTGTGACTTCAACAAGTGGTCGCTAATGATCTACTCCCGGTCGACAATCTCCTGAATCACCAACTTCTGTAAACGCGCCAAAGTAGGGGTTGGAAATTCATTCACATCCAAGGATATTTCCTGTAACTACTGAAGTGAGGCGTTAATATCCTCACTGTTGGTCTCCAATTGTTGTGACGATATTTGTGCTCTCTTGACCCACTTACCGGTACTCAACTCGCGAGTTCGTTGCAACACATTTGCTTCAGACACCTTATCCAAAATTGCATTAACCAAAGACTGTAATTGAGTCTTTACCTCTTAGAATCCTTCTGTTGATTACTACCCTAGTTGCGTCTCACTTGTAGTGGTTGTCATGGTGATCACCGCTATGATGCGATTCACCTGCTCGTCTGCCATCTGGGAAGTGTTGCTCGCTTCTCCTTGTTCCTACCTTCGCTTCGTCCTTTCAAACTGGTGATCCATCTCTGAATCCGTTGGATTACTTGAAGATTCCTAATGTGACTCTTGCTCTCTTTTTTGGACTTGCAATTGATCTAGTTGGGAATCCAGTGGAGGACCTGTCACATTATCTGACAACTCTTCGGTTCTGACTGCCATTATCCATTCCGCAGGCCAATCATCCAATATCATCTACAACTCCTCATCGGTTAACTTGTATTGAGTATTCAACCATTGATTTTCTTGGTCTCTTCTCACCTTTATATGAATCACGTGTAGGCCCATCGTAAACCTCGTAACCCACTAGTATTTTGCCGTTGCCTCTTCAAATAGGCACACAACCTTCTCTGTTGCGATTCGTAGCGCATCCCAATACAACCAAAACCGAATTGCACAATCAGTTAACCGGTCTTGTTGGCTTAGATACCAGAGGTTTTGGTATCATGCGCCCTTGCAAACCTGGGCGATCGTAACATCCATCCCTTGATAGTCCCTTGGTTCCATCCATGCTGTTAGATTTTTATCATTCAAGATAGCATTATGATCTTAGGATCTTTAACAGAGAGAATAACATGCATAACAATAAAACACAAGAGACAATGAACACAAAGATTTTCCTCAGGGAAACCATAAAGGAGAAAACCCCGCAACTTCCTCAGAGATAGAATAAACACCAAAAGTAAAACCCCAAAAACAGTAAGATGATCTCCTGACAACAGTATTATCTCTCTTGTCCCAACAACTTCTCTCTCACTCATGCGCCCCAGTGAGTGAGTGTGTGTGTGATAAATAGAGAGGCTCATTCTCTATTTATATTCTTTTGTTCACTTAATGTCCACTCCAACATGTCGACCTCACTTAAAAATTACTTACTAGATCCGACATCTCTAGGAGAGTCTAATAACCCTAGTGTCCCATAACTTGTGGGGACTTTGCCCCTCTAACCAACAAGGAGGGTTATCCTTAACACAATGGTGGGTACTATTGCCCCAAATTACAATAACTCATCTAGGGCTGACTTCTCCAGGATATTCTAATAACCTTAGGGCCCCACAACTGTCGGGACTTTAACCCTTGATTAATAGGAGGGTTACCCACAATGACTTGACATGACTTTTTTACATTATAGAAACTTATGATCGGAACATCGGGGCATGACATGACTCAATTACATTACAAACACTTCCAAGAATAAACATCGGGGTACAATACATAAGATATACAAGTGAATACATTCTGAAGTTATAATTACATCAACACATGCAACCAATGCAATCAATATTAGAAGCCAAGAGTAACTGAGTGACCACTTACCCTCCTGCACCAGCATCAAATCTTCTGTTAACTGGTTGAGTAAGAACAATAATCTGCATGCCCTCGACACACTACTTCGCACTACTCCGCACATGCAATTACCCCATATGTACATTGATTGGGGTGGTTCTTCTGTAATAATTTAAAAACCAAAACCTTCGCCACAATGTGAACTCCCTAATCATTTATAGTGTCGAATATGTATGCTCTCTTATATCAGCCCACTCCATATTTTTGCTTCAACTTAGCGGATAATTGCTTTTTGTTATCCTTTCTTCAAAAGTATTGTGATGGATTGGGCCCCTGCATGGACAAACCAGTGATTTGAGATATCAACTCCATGGTGACTAGAACCTTCATGTCCAACCATAAATAACCACTGTGAAAACATGATAATAACTTCTTGGTGCACTCATTGACTTCCACCAACCTGCTAAAGTGTGGGTTATGTATGAGGCCTAAGATCCCCAACCTTTGCAGCCTCATCACCCACTGCTTTGGGGTGCACACTATTGGTTCATTTCCCATCTAATCATGTGATTCTAAGGGCTCTGTGATGAGTTACATTTATGCTAACATATCATGGTTGCTATACTTCATCCATGTCAGACAAGGCACAATATTGAATTTGCATTTCAATCCCATTGGAAATGTCGACATCCGAATTGGGTAACTCTGATTCTTCATCAAATTTGGTTAGGTTTCCCCAGAATTACACCAGGGAACAAACCTAGGGATGTTCACAGCTGTCACCCCATTCCTTGTCATGGAGCCTTTATCTCCAGTTGTCGACGACCCTGCCTGCTTTGCTGCTTCCACTTCTTCTCTTCATGAATTTCTAGTAGTCCTATTCTTGTGCGAGGAATAGTTGGGCCAATTTCCCCCCCTCTTGTTTCATGGAATCCATGGTGATCCCATCAGCATGTTGAACCCCTCTTCCTCAATTGGTGTACCAATTGGTGGCAAATAATGGATACTCCCACTTGAAATTACGTGTTCTATCGCTGCAATCTCTTGCAAGCTCTCAACAAACTCTCAACTATGCTCTTCAATCACACTCTTCTCTCCTTAATAAACAATCACAATGGCTCCTCCAACTCTTACTCCATGAAATATTATAGCACGGGAGCACCTATGCAAAATATTTCCTAATTATAACGACCAAATCTGCCACTTATCACCCAAATCCATTGTCGATCCTCCCAATTTGACGGTCGGATTCACCATAAATGCGCATCTCGTCCAACAATGTCATCTCCCAACTGGTTTAACTAATTCATTAATTAATTGATTTGACCCTATCGCGTCCCTGCATATGTCTCCACATTGCCTCCTTGCTGCCATTGGTTTCTAGTGCACCAACCTCCTCTGTACCAACTCTTGATTTTTTTTTGGCGTGATGCCTTAAGCATCATGTCGCACTGAGCCATCCCTAGAGGGATTTAGTTGGATTCCATTTACTAACTTAGGTAGCATCATACCATCTAACTACTACAACTAAACCAAACCTCCGTCAGTAATGAAACTAATTACATACAGTCCTAACCAATGCATTTGCAACTTACCAGGGTGTTTTGCAAAATTACTGTCATAGAGTAGCACCATGTCGCCTTGCTAAAAGTTCTTAGGTTTTATGTGTCGATCATTCCATGCCTTCTAGCGATCCTTTTCCACTCGCTGGTGAAATTCTGTGACAAAATGATCCTCTTCAAGCTGCATTAGCTGTGTCAGACGTTCCTCCAACAATCCTTCATCGACCATCCCCGGAACAATATATTCCATTGGAATCACTACTTCTTTTCCATATACCAACTTGAATGGTGTCTACCCTGTCAACCATTTGTAGGTTGTGCGATAATCCCTTAAGATCATTGGAACCTTCAAGTCCCAATCATCACGGCTTGTATTGTAGACCTTGGTGAGCACATGCTCCAATACCTTGTTGAACGCTTCGACTGTTCCATTAGCTTGTAGATGATAGGGAGTGCTCTTCTTGTGCTGAATATGGAAATCCTCCCTTAGTGAACTGATGGTGCGATTGATGAAATGACTCCCCTGATCACTTAGCAAAATATTTCGACAACCAAATCAAGTGAAAACATTATGAAAAAGGAACCTTGCTTCTATCGCAGTGGTGCAATCTGTCACTGGTGTGGATTCCTCCCACCTCGTCAAATAATCTGTTGCAGTGATAATATAATGCACACCTGTCCTCTATCCTAGTGGATTGACAAGTCCCACAAAATACACTGCCCATTTATCAAATGGTTGCAGTGTTACCAGTGGTAATAAGGGAATCTCATCCCTTTGTGATGACTTCCCCATTCTTTGGAAAACATCCCAAGTATTCACAGAATCTGATGCATCGTTGTGCACAGTTGGTCACTAGAGACCTGCACGGAGTACCTTCCTAGCAGTTGCATGACCTCCATAGTGTCCTTCGACAACCGCATCATGCACTTCCACCAATACCCTCTCTTTCTCATGTGGTAAGACATAGCATCATAAAATATCATCATGTCCAATCTTATAGAGTTGGCCCATAATCAACTAAAAATCTACAAGTTTAACCACCAACTGCTTCTTTTGACTCGTAGTAAAATCATCCAGGGATTTTCCTGTCGACAAAAATTGGACTATCTGCTCATAATGGTCGTCAACCATACCCACTTTAAGTAGTTGCACATTTGGTAAACCATCCTCAATGCTGGTGGGTTCTTCATCTGTCTCAAGTTGCGACAAATGGCCAGGTCCTGCATTCAAGCGACCCGGCTTCACGATGATTTCAAAATCAAACTCTTGGAAGAGTAGTAGCCAATGACATATCTTCCCCTATAACATAGGATTATTGATCACGTATTTTAGTGTAGAATGGTTAGTGAACATCTTGAAATGTCCTCCTAACAGATAGTGGTGACACATTTCGAGCGCATACACCATCGCCAATTCTTCTTTTTTTGTCGTGGTGTAGTTTCATTCTGCAAATTGTAACTTCTAGCTTGCAAAAGCAATCAGATGGTTAATATCCCCTTCTCCTGGTTGCACTAAAACTACTCCTAACGTAATTGATGACACATCAACATGGATGTGAAAAGCCTTTGTCCAGTCCAGAAAGACCAATATTGGGTGTTGTGACCATCTTCTTTTTTAAAGTGTCGAGACACCCTTGACACTCGTGGCTCCATTCAAACTGCACATATTTCTTCAGCAACTTTTCCATCGATGCAGTGATTGAAACATATCCTCTGATGAACTTCTGATAATAGCCCATGTGTCCCAATGTCACTCTAAGTTATTTCACATTCGTCGATGGTAATAGATTAACAATGAGCATAATATTAGCTGGATCAACCAACATCCATTCCTTACAGACAATATGTCCCAACAACATCCCGAATGACGCACAAAATATGCATTTCTTTGAATTCAGAGCGATCTGGTGTTATCGAAACCACTATAAAATTAGTCGCAGATTTGCAAGGCGATCCTTTACCAACCCATACATCATCCAATCATTCATGTATACTGCCAGAAACTTTTGAATGAAGTCCTTAAAAGAAGCAACCACCATCCTAGAGAATATCGCACGTGCATTTTTGAGTCCAAACGACATCACCATGTACTGAAAGCATCCCGATTTAGTTATGAAAGTTGTCTTATGTCGATATTCCTTTGCGATCTTGATCTGATGATAGCTCAAAAATCCATCTATGAAGGAATATAATTGTTGACCACCGACGCCTTCCAATACTTCGTCAGTAAACGATGTAGGGAACAGATCATGGAGACATGCATCATTGAGCTTTTGGAGATCAACACAAATCTAAACCTCACCTGTCTTATTGTCTTGAATGACCATTGGACTGATCCATTTTGATTCTTTGACTGGTTCAATGATCCCTTCTTCCAACATTCTATCAAGCTCTGCCTTTACTCTCTCCTTGTATCGTGGATTCAAGCGATATAGACGGTGCTTCACTAGCTTCACATCTGGTTTGAGTGGGATTTTAATTTCTCCCAAATATCCTAAGATCCATTTCATTTCATAGAACTTGGTTGGAAACAAGTCTTGAAACTCATGCAATAGATCAATGACCTTTCCCATATTCTCTTCATCCCAATAATCTCCAATATTGGCGAACTTTGGGTTCTCCTCTATCCCAATTTTAACCTTCTCAATATGCAACGATTGGTGAACTTTTTCTATCGGCATCTCTAGTGTCATGATATTCTGACTTCCTTCAGATTCTGGAATATTGATATTTCATGGGTCATCTCCATCGTTAGGTCCTCCTATGACATTGTAACATTCCATCATCGATTACATCAGCGACATCTCATGCAGGTTTTCAGGGTATGCAAATGGAATGATATCCAATACAACATCGTAGATATGTTGTATTGCACTATGGATCACTGGATCAACATATGCAAAACTGAAGGTGTGACTGAAATAGATCGTCAAGTCATCCCATGTAGTGATATCCCTTCATAGTTCTGCTGATACATACCACAGTCGTGACATTTCATCCAAGGTGTGTACAAAAGCATGTACCCACTCATCCTTCGGTCGTGATACCCATACGATATGACATGCAATTGAATGATCATTGGGATCATTTATTCCATCATACTTCTTGACTTGATAGGACTCTGATTCTTCAAACTGAGATTCCATCCATCTGCGACACAACGACGACCCGTTGATCAATCTCTTATGTGTTGCACACCAATGTGTTGTAGTAGCTTTTAGCGCTTCATCCAATGCCAACAATCTATGTGGTTCTGTGACCTTGTATTCGAATTCATCAATGAATTCAGGAAAATTCAGCAATCCTTCATATGTGGGTAGGTCAACAACCTTTGTTGCAACCCAACATAGTGACTGAGTGACTCATCCACACTTGCGAATTGATACCTCATGCATCCGATTCTACCAATTCTCTAGAACATCATCATAATCCAATGATGCAGAGATCAAGCTTTTCCATCCCATCTCTCCGTGTGAAATGGGATGGACATAATCCTCTAAAATGTTGTATGCATGGTCCCATCCTCCTACAACTTCTTCCTTGATTGGTTCGACATACCTCCTTCCTTCGCTTAGATCCATTGGGGCTATGAATCTAATGTCATGATTCTTGAAATTCATTATGTGCTTCTTGAATTTAATCACCGCCAAGCTATAATTAGCCCATCCAATCCCCAGTAGTGCAAGATAAGAGCTTCCTTCATCAACAATTTCGATAACATTGAAATCCGCATATGTCTTCATTCCTTCGACTTCCACCATTAAGCATGGTACTCACCCAATTAGCGACACCCTCGCCTAGTTGACCAGTCGCAGCTGGATAGGGGACCAAACCAACTATGGTTTCTCCATATTCTCCCACGTCTATTTTGTCAAAATGTTGACATCCAAACCCAGATCTAAAATAACCGAATCCACATCGTAATCTCCAATCTGGACATTCATCCTTATCTCCATTCAAGTTTTCTTCTTGTGCAAGAAATTCACAGTAGATTCCTATCGACCTTTCTCTGGTCGATATATTATACTTGCGATCTCAGCTAGCGCATCAGGATCTTTTGCTAGTGACAAGAAACATTCAAAGAAAATTTGCAGTGTACCATGCTTCTGCGATGGTTCTTCTACAATTGTTGAATAAAAAACATGCGGCATTTCATAAATAGGAAACTTACCCAGATCTCTTATCATGGTGTCTCGTGCTTCAAAGAATGTATCCCTCTTAGCATCGACATCAAATTGCATCCTTTTTCAAGCCGCTAATCGAACTTGAGGGATCCGACCATCATCTCTTGTTGTCACATCTCCGTGAGTGATGAATCCAACATCGAAAGGTTGAGTTTTTGGTTCTACTGAGATATTCCCAATCGTGGACATTGGTTCTGGTTCTATGGTGGATTCACTAGTTGGTTCGTATTCTCGTTTACATTTTGATTCTATTTATGCAGTGGTGGAACAATCTTTGCTTTCCATTTTGCAATCAGCTGCTGACAATATTCAACTGTATGATCTCCAGTGGTATGATAGGTACATTGCGACTGCAGGTTGGGGAAATCCTATTGATAATGCCCCAGTACTCCAAAATTTTAACATTGCACAGGTCCTCGACCTTGTCCTCCTCCTCGATCGAAACCTCTATTTCATCCTCCTTGGAATCCTTCGCAAAAGGCTCCTTGTGGTTGATATTGTGGTCGGGTTAACTGATGTTGCTACTGGTGTAGGGGATTCGACTATGGTTGAACATACTACAGTTGATTATACTGCGATTTCTGTAGAGCATACTACATTTGGTTATACTACGGCTATGGTGGAGTGAAATTTGGTTGCACCAGAGCAAATTGTGGCTGCAGTGGAGTAAACTCCAGTTTCTGCAGTAGTGGTCTCTCCGCTGGTCAGTGTTCTTCACCCTTCACATAATACGTATCCATCGTCCTTTCTTGGAGCAAGTCGTATGCTTGAAAATCCTTGTCCTCATGACCAATAGAGTGACAAAAAGTACAATACAATTTCATAGGATTGTAAATCATCTTCTGGAGGTACACACATTCCTCATGTCGATGCCCATGAGTTTGAAGAATGTGACACCATGGTAAGCCACCTTGACTTAGAGGATTCAGAACACCTAACAACAAGTAGTTGTAGAAATCTGGGCATTCGTCCTTATGATGTCCCTACGTGTGACATCGAGTACACCATACTTCTTCATGAAGTTCTTTCCCCTTCTTGATGTCTTGTAACTGGATCATTAGTTTTGCTAGTCGTGACTGGATCTGATTCACACCAACTCCAGTTTCTCTGACTGGTGAAGCTTCTAGCTTCATCACAATATCCAGAGCCTCATTTTGTGTCACAATATTTTGTTGCATTAATGGCATTCTGATATGTGGTACTAACACCACGATGAACCACTCCTTATGTTGTATGTCACTCGTTCCAAAAATTACTTTCTCCACCAGTGTTTTGAATCATTGGTCGAAATCCCAAATTGATTCATTTAGATATTGCTTGATTTCTTTCAGCTTTGTGATATATTGCGACTCAGACTTGGGTTTCCTGAATTATTTGATAAATTTGGTTCTGATCTCTTCCAGAGTATTAACTTGGTTCCCTGTTGGAACTTGCACGAAACTCATGTACTAATCCAGTGCACGACCTCGAAAAGTTGTTGTCAACTGACCCTTCTTAAAATCGTTGTCTTGGACTTGCTTTATAGTCCAAACAGCTTTGCAAAGAAACCAGTATTGTTCAGGATCCTCGATCCCATTCCCATGAAATAGAGGTAACTTCACATCATCGCCCGCCATCTTGGGCCTCCTTCCTACATTCGATGATCTTCTAGTATTGGTGTGTTGATGGTACACTAGGAAATTTGGTGTTGATATGGTATTCCTTCCTGAAGGTGGTATAGTGCACAGAGGTGTAGGTACGTTGTTGCTTTGGGTTGGTCTTTCCTCAAGCTCAGGCATAGCCTGGTCATCCCCTTCATCGCTATAGGTTTGCTTAGTCCCTTGTGATCATCTCTCGTAGCTTCTTGTTCTGGTCGCAACAGGAATCTCCTTAGTCCTTTGCCTCTTCTCTTACCGAAACCTTACCCCACTTCATAGAAGACCACACTCTTCATCAACTTCCCTCATAGATTCATCGTAAATTCCATCCATCTACCCCATATCATTCCATCCAACCCTCATCTTTGCAGTACCCACAGCCTCCACACACTAGAGCTTTACTCTTCGGAGTTCATATTCAATATGCCATTTTCATAGATAAGAATTTTAATCCACAGTTGCAAGGATAATACAAACCTACCTCTTTTTCCCGTGAAGAATTCTCTTTCCATGCCACTGTATGATTTGACTTTGTTGACCACGAACTCAGTGATGTATCCCTCCAAGATGCTGTCAAGCCACACTTCGACAACCCTCGATTCTTTGTTCTCTACTACCTTCAACTGGTGGATTAGCTCCAAGGTCCAACAAGTGGGTTCACCTCCTTGAAATTTTTTCATCCGATAGGTAAGCTGCGCCGACCACTCGTACAATATGATCGAAAATTCAACAAAGAAATATTCATGGATATCAGAATAGATATGAATTTCTAGCCACTCCTATGTTGCTAGTCTGGAATTCAGATTCTCTTATGCTGTGAATTCTTGAGCCTTCTAATCGGACCAATCCTGAATCTTCAGTCTTGTCGGATGCCACAACATATCCTCCTTCTCTTCACACTATGGTCCCGACAACAGAACCATTTGTTGACACATACCTGTCGACAGGGGTTCACACTCTGTTGACACCCCTAAACATTGCAATCTCCCTGAGTACCTAGCGAGAAAGGTATTACCTTGTCCAAAAACACCTGCGAAGCAGATGAGGTCTCACCCGAGATGGTCTAGGGAGAGCTGCAGGAACCACGTTTCCACAGTAAGGAGGATGATCTTGCACATCTACTTACCCACTATCTTTGCAACATTACCCAGAGATTCAGGAAAGGTTCTTTATCATTACTTAGTCATATTCAATCATATACCATTTATATCACATCAGTATCCATTCACGTTAGATCGCAACATTATGTTTACTCATAAAAAAATTAATAACTATGACATCACTCGAAATGCAGAGACATTGCATCATTCAGGAATAACAACCATATTGCAGCATTGAATCATTCAGATAGTAAAAGAAGAAAAACACAATATAAAGAGTTTCCATCAACATCCACTCATGTCATATTACTTTGTGCATCAAAACAGGTTCCCAGAAAACATTCTCACAGTTGCGACAAAGAACAAAAAATATTTTTATCTTCCACAGATGTCAAGAAGAGCATCACAGATACAATCATACTCTGTATATATCCAAAATTGCATATCCAAAGTTATCTTCCTACTATATTCCTACTTCTATATATAGGCTTGCGCCTTTTACAAAATGGTCCACTTCAGCTGACTCTCTAACTGACTCAGACCAATAACTACAAAATAATGACTAAAAAGTACAAGACTACAACCAAGATGACTCGTTGTCAACTTCTCAGCCTTGCACACCATCTCTTTCCTTGTGCACCATCTTTTTCCTTGCGCACCTTTCTTCCTCTTTCACACCAAAATCGCCTTCCAACATGTGGGAATTGGAGTGTGTAGAAAACTAATGATGCAATGACCATCATAGCATAGAACCAATTGCTTCCTAACAAAAAATTGTAATCCAAAGGATCATCGACCACTTATATATGGATAGAAACGGTTTTGACCCCCATCTCAATAGATAACACCGGTAGTAGACCATGAGGTTGGAAACCTCGCCTGTCGAAATATTTTAAGGTGGTTGGTGACTTATTAAGTTAAGGAGAACCATTGGCTTTCCAACAAAACATAGATAAAACTGAGGTGGGATTTCCTTCATCCAATATAGTCCAATGAAATTTTCTACCTACCACTCTAGTTGCTATTTGAAATGTGAGCTGGTGGGATAGCCTCGATTTATAATTATGCACATTAAAATTAATCATGGTGGATTTCTCAGGATCGAAGGACCCTAGGGCTGACAACAAATTCTTTCACTGTGCATGGAAACTTTGGAGTACCTCCAATGTGGCCATGGAGGAAGGTGCTTGGGCTAAATTATTCAACAACGTTATAAAATTGATCAGCTTGAGAACTAGGATTGAAAACCTTTTTAAGGATATTACTCTTAGGAGGGCACAAGATTGTGTAAAAACTAGTTTTATCAATAGTGAGAGGAAAATTAGAGGGAAGTGGAGGAGAAGGGTTGACAGGAGGAGTCTTCTCAGGAGAATCACCTTCATCTTTCTTCTCAGGCGGTTTATCATATGTATTACTTCTATTATTCCATGCAATGGTCTCGAGGAACATCATTCTAATGTCTTCAGTAGAGGAAGAGGGACCATGCAAATATGTATGGTCGATCAATTGTTGTTGGGACAGAAAATGTTCAATTAACGCTATCGATGTGGGTTTATTCTTTAAACAATTGTTGATCTCTTCATGACGAGCACACTCCTTCGTGAAGTGGTCATCTCCACACAATAAACAATGATACTTAGCCTTCTGTTTAGGTTTTGTATCATTATTTGGAGTCACGGTTTTGGTATTCTCCTACTGGTTTCTAAGTTTCTTATTTTTACCTTTACCTTTATTTTTATTGTTGGGTGTTTGCGAAGAATCGATAAAATTCACCTCTATGGAAATTGTAGGAGTGGAAGAAGTTGTAGTAGAAGTACTTTGTGGCTTAAGAGGCTTGGTTTTGGATGGAGGCTGGATTGAACCAACAATACCATCTACCGGAGTCTCAGCTAGTGGCTTGGAAGGATCAGTGTTGGGACAAGGAGCATTAGGAATCAAATCGTATAAATTCCCATACTGAGAATAAACTAAGTCGAAATATTGAGCCCGGCTAATAGCCCACTCTTCTGTGACAACACCACCCATAGTCACATCATAGGAAATAGGAGGCAACAATGATTTGGTGAACCAGTCATCCAATAGTTGATATGGAATAGGAGCTTTGATTAATCTTAAACGTCTCATCCACTCATGGATATGATCGGATATTTGAGTAGAAGTATTTTTTCAAAGAGAGGTCAAAAGTTCTGTACCAGTTTCATATCGGATAGATAACTGGAAATGAGTAAGAAACACAGTTACCAAAGAATTAAAATACACAAATGAGTGTTGTAAAAGTTCAATGTACCATTTTGCAGCCGTACTAGTAAATTTTTGTTGGAAGAGCCTCAACCGATTGGAATCATGCATTAGGGAGTTAGATGAACACCACAAATGGAAAGTCATCACACGGTTTTTTAGATATTCTCCTTGTTTTCTATCAAACTTTGGAATGTCTAATGGTAGTTTGACTGGAATTGTAGTCCAAAAAGGGTAATTTTGAATGGGATCATTTATTAACTTGGACAAGTGTGGAAAATCCAAGGTACCCAAAAATGAAAGTTGTCGGTTGGGTTGTGGGTAATTGTAATATTGATAAGGTAAGGATACCCTAGTAGGACCAAAGGTCTGTTGAGGTTGGCTGTAATACCCAACAAATTGTTGCTAATTGGGAGCATTTTGAACCATAAATGGTGGTTGTGCTTGGTTAGGTCCAGCTTGTGGTCCATAAGTATGTTGATCCCATTAATTGGAAACTCCTCCAGGATAAGAGACATATAACAGATTATTGTTGTTGATGTATTTGTAACTTCAGAATGTATTCATCTATGCATCTTATGTATTGTAACCCGATGTTTATTCCGGGATGTATCTATAATGTAATTGAGTCATGTTTCCATGCCCCGATGTTCCGATCGGGAGGATCAATAATGTAAACAATTCATGTCAAGTCATTATGGGTAACCCTCCGATTGTCTAAGGGTTAAAATCCCCGCAGTTCTGGGCCACTAGGGTTATTAGACTCTCCTAGTAGAGGTCAGCCCTGGTAGGGTTTTAGTCATGTCAGGATTAGTATAAATAGAGAACTAGAGTCTCTATTTATCACACAAGTCATACACACTCAAGTGTAGCGCATAGTTGAGGAAGGAGAAGACACTGGGGCTAGACAAGAAGAAGATTACTGCTGTCGAGAGATCACTTACTATTTTGGGATTTTACTGTTTTGGTGCTGATTCTATCTCTGAGGAAGTTGCATGGTTTCCTCCATTTATGGTTTCCTTGAGGAAAAACACTGTGTTCATTATCTCTTGTGTTTGATTGATATACTTGTTATTCTCTCAGTTAAAGATCCTAATAATGCTAGCTTAATGTTGAAAAACTAACATGGTATCAGAGCTAACCTAAGAAGAAGACACTGTGTAGCTGCAAGAAATAGGGCTTCCTAGTTTGTGGATCTTCCTCCACATATTTTCAACAAAATTAAGGTGGAATAACTCTCCTCCTTAGGGCGCATCTTTCTGTCAAAGCAGAATCCAATTCTGAGGTTTTTCAGTTTTGGACCCGACACTATTGTCGGAAATTAGGGCTTTTCATAGAAGAGGAATCTTTTAGTGATCCCAGGCCTGGATTGATCTCCTCCCCAAAATTGAAGTTAGGGACAAATTTCAAGACATTTGGGTGGATATATCTCTGGAAAAGAAAAACCCTAATTTGCTCTTGAACTAGCTCTGTAGGATTTTAGCTCAAGTTTCAGATCCGACATCTTGACCTTGTAAGATCTAAAATATCTTGTATTTCCATTTGAGGTTGTCAGTTAATATGTCTCATCATACCAAGCTTGATGAAAAGCTTGAGGGAGCTGATAACTTCCAAGCCTGGAAGTATAGGATCTCCCTGGTCCTAGAAGAGAATGAGATAGACTCCTACATCCATGAGGAGGTTCCAGTTCTAGAGGGAGATGAGGCAAAGGAATTACATAAGAATAAGATGGTTATGGGAAAGAGGATCATTGCTGATTCTATCAAGGATCACCTTATACCTCAGGTGTCCTCTCTCAAGACTCCTAAAGCTGTGTTTGATGCCCTAACTAAGTTGTTTGAAGGGAAGAACATAAACCAGAAGATGACTCTGAGGAATCAATTGAAGAATGTGAAGATTCAGAATGCAGAGACTATCCATTCCTACTTCACAAGGGTTTCTCAGATCAAGGAACAATTAGAAGCTGTAGATGAAGAAGTGGAGAATGCAGAGATTGTGATGACAACATTGAATGGCCTTCCTAGGTCATGGGATTCTTTCAATCCAAGGAATCTATGCTAGAAATAAGTTAGTCAAATTCAGCAAACTATGGGAAGAATGTTCTCAAGAATAAGCACAGATAGCAACTCGAGAAGAGAAGATAGGAAGTGAAGATCAAGCTCTCACAGTTCACTCTAAGAAAGGCAGAATACAACCTCATCACTTCAAAGGTAAGAATCCTCATCATAGAGATA
This sequence comes from Pseudotsuga menziesii, assembly GCA_001517045.1. Taxonomy (NCBI): domain Eukaryota; kingdom Viridiplantae; phylum Streptophyta; class Pinopsida; order Pinales; family Pinaceae; genus Pseudotsuga; species Pseudotsuga menziesii. The sequence continues at coordinate 16,791 of LPNX010354001.1, read as the reverse complement.
ACAATAGAAAGGACCCATCTAGATTAAAATGTTATACATGTGATGAAATAGGACACTTTGCAAAAGACTATCCTAAGAACAAGGTCCACTCTCATAATAAGAAGGGGAACAAAAGAAGACATCATGCTCATGCTACAGAGGATGATGAACCATCCAAGAAAAGAACCAGATATGAAAGTGAAGATTCTTCAAGTGAGGATGAATGTGTTTTGATTTCCTCTCTCACAGGTAACATTACTCATGGTAGTGATGATTGGCTTATAGACAATGGGGCTTCCAAACATATGATTGGATTCAAGGAATCCTTTGTAAGACTGTCAGAACATGAATCACCTCACAAGGTGAAACTAGGAGATGACTACCAATATCCAATAAAAGGTAGTGGGGAATATTCCTATAAACTAGACTCTGGAAAGTCTCTAACAATGAAAGAAGTATTGTTTGTGCCAAGACTCAAGAAGAACCTTCTCTACATATTAGCATTGGATGCAAAAGGAATGAGGGTTGCATTCATAGATGGTCAAGTCATCATGTGGCCAAGAGGTAAGACTATCGATGATGCAGTGGTGATTGGAGAACAAGAAGGAGGTTTGTACAAATTGAAGGGCCATCCAGAAAAATCCTTAATACATGACACGGTAGAGCCAAATGAGCTTTGGCATAGAAGGCTTGCACATGTGCATTACAGAGCACTACCTATTGAAAGCAAAGCTGTTGAAGGTATTCCAGAATTCCAAGCAAAACATGATGGGATCTACAAAGGATGTACGAAAGGAAAGAATGCAAAGAAGACATTTCCTAGTAGCAAAAGCAAAGCCAAAGGAATCCTAGAAATCATCCACTCTGATGTATGCGGTCCTATGTCATCAAACTCACTAAGCGGGTATGCATACTATGTTTCTTTTATTGATGATTTTTCTAGGAAGACATGGGTTTACTTCATGAAGAACAAAGACGAAGTATTCAGCAAATTCAAGGAATTCAAAGCCTTAATCGAGAACCACACTGAAAAGAAGATCAAGGCTTTTCGATTAGATAATGGCGGATAATTCACTTCGAATGAATTCAAAGAGCTATGGAAAGAATCAGGGATTAAGAGGGAGTTTTCCACTCCTTATAATCCACAACAGAATGGGATTGTGGAATGGAAGATCAGAACTATCATGGAAGATGCAAGAGCCATGCTTCATGATCAAGATCTTCCTATGTATCTTTGGGTGGAAGCTGCCAGAACAGCTATGTATGTACAGGACCATACTCCACATAGAGTACTCAAGATCAAGACACCTGAAGAAGTATTCTCCAGAAAGAAACTAGAAGTCATCCATCTCATAATATTCGGTTGTCTTGTGTACATACACATTCCAAAAGAGAAGAGAACAAAATTAGATACTTCAGGAAAGAAGGGTATATTTGTGGGATACTCTGAAAGCTCAAAGGCTTACAAAATATATTTTCCAGGGTACAAGAAGATTAACATTAGCAGGGATGTGACATTTGATGAAGACACAGCTTACAACAAATATAGAAAGAGACCTGCTGAAGAACCTGAAGAAGCAGAAGCAGAAGCACCCAGAATTCATGATACAACCATGAACGAAGAAGCTCAAGAAGAAGATCGAGAATTTGAAGAACCACAAAGACCTGTAGATCCACCTCTTGAGAAGAATCCTCATAAGAGGAAACCTACTTGGGTATGAGAACTTATCCAAGGTGCAGAAAGATATGGGGCTCTAGAAGAGAATCACAGAGAAAGAAAGAGAATCTAATCCCGCTTCGGGTATGTAGCTTTACTATGTGATTTCATTGATAAAGAACCTTCCAGTTACAAAGAAGTGGCAGAACGGAAAGAATGGAAGGATGCTATGATCGAATAATACCAATCGATCATGAATAATGATGTTTGGGATGTTGTCCCAAGACTAGAAGGGAAGTCAGTTGTAACTTCCAAATGGATCTACAAGATCAAGCATGTTGCAGACGGTAGCATTGAAAAATATAAAGCAAGATTTGTGGCACGGGGTTTCTCTCAGAAATAAGGAATAGATTATGAAGAAACCTTTGCACCTGTAGCCAGATACACTTCCATCAGATCGGTACTTGCTCTAGATGCAGTGATGAAACGGAAGATACACCAAATGGATGTCAAGACTGCTTTCTTGAATGGTGTAGTAGAAGAGGAAGTGTATGTAGAACAACCACTCGGTTTTGAGACACATGATAGAGAGTCTCATGTATGTAGATTGAAGAAAGCCTTGTACGGTTTGAAACAGGAACCCATGACCTGGTATGGCATAATTAACAGCTTTCTATCCAGTTTGGGCTTTACCAAGAGTAAAGCAGATTACAACCTTTACTATAAGGTTGAAGATGGCAACCTAGTGATGCTTCTACTATATGTAGATGATCTATTTGTAACAGATACAGATGGATTGATTGCTAATACAAAGAGAAAGCTTGCTGCTGAGTTCGAAATGAAGGACTTGGGGATGATGCATTACTTTCTAGGTATGGATGTGTGGCAAAGTGACAGATGGAATATTCCTTGGACAAGGGAAGTATGCAGCAGAGATCCTGAAGAGGTTTGGGATGATGGACTGCAAGGCTATGGCCACACCTATGGCATCAAACCTGAAGCTATTGAGCGATGCTTCATCAGAGTGTGTTGATGCTACAATGTATCGTTAGATGATTGGGTCATTGATGTACATGACGAACACGAGACCAGACATTTGCTTTGCTGTGAACACCTTGAGCCAGTTCTTGACAGATCCAAGAAATGTTCACTTGGTTGCTGCAAAGCATATTCTGAGGTGCTTGAGGGGTACAGTTGATTATGGGCTCAAGTACAATGTGAATCAAAATATTAACCTGGAGGGTTATGTTGATTTAGATTGGGTAGGCAGTGCCATCAATAGGAAGAGCACTTCAGGGTGTTGCTTCAGTATGGGATCAAGGGTGATCTCTTGGTTTAGCAGGAAGCAATCCTGTGTGGCACTGAGTACAGCTAAAGCAGAGTATGTCACAACTTGTTCAGCTAGTTGTGAGACAGTATGGCTACAGAAGATACTGTCTGATTTATTTGATCTCCAGTTGGATGCTACTTGTATACATTGTGACAACCAGAGTTGCGTAAAGTTGTTAGAGAATCCAGTGTTCCATGACAAGTCGAAGCATATCGAGATCAAGTACCACTATATCAGGGATATGGTGCAGAGGGGAGCAGTGAATCTCTAGTATGTTGCGATAGAGGAACATATATTTGATGTATTGACAAAGCCATTGGCTAGGGTGAAGTTCGAGTACTTCAGGGAGAAGCTTGGTGTTCTCCAGATTGATATTTCCTCTAAGGGAAAGTGATGAGTCCCATAGCCTTTCTGTCATGGTGAGAGGATTGGTTCCTTCCATGGTCAAATGTAAGGGCTGAGCCATTCTGTCATGGTGAGAGGATTGGTTCCTTCCATGTTAGATATGAGTGATGAGATCCATAGCCATTCTGATGAGTAGGTCAGATATAAGGGTTGAGCCATTCTTTCATGGTGAGAGGATTGCTTCCTTCCATGTCAGATATGAGTGCTGGCCATTCTGTCGAGTAGGACAGATGTAAGGGCAATTGCCATTCTTTGAATGGAGCTATCTGGTGAGGTACTAGGAAAACTTAGTCTAGGATTGAGAAGCCATTCTGATGTGATAGAGGGATGTGCTCCCACTTGATCAGATATAAGGGTTGAACCATTCTTTCATGGCTAAAGGATTAAGTTCCTTCCATGTCAGATGTGAGTGTTGGCCATTCCGACGAGTAGGTCGGATGTAAGGGCAACTACCATTCTCTAGGAGAATGGAGGCACCTGGTCAGTTACCAGGTAGCTTAGTCGAGGAGGACTAGGGGCCATTCTGATATGACTGTAGGATTGGGTCCTACAATATCAGATGTGAGTGCAGAGACCTTCCATCATTGTGAGCAGGATGTGTTCCTGCCTGGATGGATGTAAGTGCAGAGCCCTTCCATCATTGTGAGCATGATGTGTTCCCGCCTGGATGGATGTAAGTGCAGAGCCTTTTCATCATTGTGAGTAGGATGTGTTCCTTCTTGGATGAATGTAAGTGCAGAAATCTTTCATCATTGTGAGCAGGATGTGTTCTATCCTGGATGAGAGTCTTTCATCATTGTGAGCAGGATGTGGTTCCGGCGTGGATGAAAGTGAGGAAATCTTCCATCATTGTGAGCAGGATGTGTTCCGGCCTGGATGGAAGTGCAGAACTCTTCCATCATTGTGAGTAGGATGTGTTCTAGCTTGGATGGATGTGAGTACTGTGCCTTTTTGATGAGTAGGTTAGATATAAGTGCTAAAGAAGACCTACATGGGGGCTAGGCATACAACCAGCATGAAAAAGGGCTAGCTCTGTAGAACTTCCTATGACAATAAAAATCATGAGATAGCACCAATGATGATCCAGATCGAGTGATGATCTAGATCCAGTGATGATGATCCAGATCCAGTGATGATCCAGATCCAATGATGATGCCCAGTGATGATCCAGATCGAGTAATGATCCAGATCCAGTGATGATGATCTAGATCGAGTAATGATCCAGATCCAGTGATGATGATCTAGATCCAGTGATGATCCAGATCCAGTGATGATGATCTAGATCGAGTGATGATCCAGATTGAGTGATGATCCAGATCGAGTGATGATCCAGATCTAGTGATGATGTCCCATGATGATCCAGATTTGAAGATGAAGATGACTTAAAGATAAAGATGACTTGAAGACGAAGATGAATTAAAGACTCAGAAGACTTGAGATGCAGATGACGAGATGATCCACCTGATACAAAGAAGAAGACCAGTACTAAAAATTGTGTCGAAAGAATACCTTCCTAGTTAAGAGGGAGTGTTGATGTATTTGTAACTTCAGAATGTATTCATCTATGTATCTTATGTATTGTAACCCGATGTTTATTCTAGGATGTATCTATAATGTAATTGAGTCAAGTTTTCATGCCTCGATGTTTCGATTGGGAGGATCAATAATGTAAACAAGTCATGTCAAGTCATTGTGGGTAACCCTCTGATTGTCTAAGGGTTAAAGTCCCTGCAGTTCCAGGGCACTAGGGTTATTAGACTCTCCTAGTAGAGGTCATCCCTGGTAGGGTTTTAGTCATGTCAGGATTAGTATAAATAGAGAAGTAGAGTCTCTATTTATCACACAACTCATACACACTCAAGTGTAGCACATAGTTGAGGAAGGAGAAGACACTGGGGCTAAACAAGAAGAATATTACTGCTTTCGGGAGATCACTTACTGTTTTGGGATTTTACTGTTTTGGTGCTGATTCTATCTTTGAGGAAGTTGTGGGGTTTTCTCCATTTATCATTTCCCTGAGGAAAAACACTATGTTCATTGTCTCTTGTGTTTGATTGTTGTACTTGTTATTCTCTCAGTTAAAGATCCTAATAATGCTAGCTTAATGTTGAAATACTAACAATTGCATTGTGCCTCTCTAAGGTATTGATTACCAATGTTAGGCTATTGATGAGGGACCCAAGTTGATATAGGAGGATATGAATTAGGACCAATAGGACCATAACCATCATGACCACTAGGTCCAACAACTAGAGGGGGAGGTTGTGGAATATTATGTAAGAAAGGTAGATAAGACCCCTTAGCTATTTGGAATGTACGGGGTAAAAACTGACTCCCAACATTCAATAGAGCTATGGGAGGCATAGAAGTTCCTCCCATTTGAGAATTTGACAAAGCATTCTGAACAAAATGTGGAAATCCTACAGGAGTGGTAAGTCTAGCCACCATTGGTGCAGATGGATCATTTTCTGGAATGACACTAGAAGGTATATTCAATGATCTACCCAAGATATCACTAGGTAGAAGGTAGGTTAAATACCTTTTATAGTTTGGAGTTAACTCCATAGATGACACACTTACGACACTAGTGGAACCAAATTGAGAGATAGCTTGGCTAAGGGCAGTTTCCCAAAATGGAGCATTCAACCCAAATATAGGAGCTACCATTTCATCAGGCTGTAATTGATTAAGCCTAGCTCCAGAAGGAGTTGGGATGGAGAAATATGGATTTCGAGAGGAGGTTTTCTTCGCTAAAGGTGGAACTGTATAGTCCATAATAGGAACATTGGAAGGAGGAGAGAATTCACCTCCTCCATCTGTAACTGGAACTCCTTCTAATTCAGGAATAGAATAACTACCAGCCTCGGAATCGGTATTCATGTCTCTCTCAATGGGAGTTTGGGTCAAAGAATATAAAGGATTTTTAGGTGATAACGCTTGTAAATGACGGTACCTTCTCCATGGGAAATCAACTAGTTTGTAAAGGTCAAAATGATCTCTGGAGTAAAATATCTATCTAATCAAGAAAATCAAATGCTTCTCAAACTAAATCCACACCCAAAACTATGATAGGAGTGGTTTAAAAGTTAGTATTCTCACAGAATTGTCAAAGCACCACAAATCACGATATACCGCAGGGGCCAAGAGTAAAACACGACAAGGAGGATTGGGACTGTACCCTTTCCTAAATACCCTACTACCTAGATGACAGATGTGTAGAAATCTCCTAGATTATTGTTCTTGGTGTATTGCGGTGATAGGACGATGAAAGGGCTATGCTTGGATGGTCTCAGGATCCTTAAAAGTGTCTCCTGATATACACAAGGAATGTTGGAGCTCCACTTCGTAATAGTGTTGTCTAATGCACCACTATTCGAAATGGGTATTTCAATATACCACTGAGTACATGAAGTACCTTTCAATATACCTCAAGGGTACATGAAATACCGGTCTAAATAACTGTAATACATGGAAGAACCACACAATCCCCAAGATACAGTGCCGTAAAATAATGATAGTTGTTACGTTTAAATACACCGAAACATGTCTCTAACCTATCACACCTTTCGACAAATTTTACTTTCACTTTTCGCAAAATGCCCTACTTAAGGATAGAGGTTTAGTCCCTGCTTATTCAAAATGATTAAATCCCAATCAAACTGACATGAAACTATATTCTCAAACCTATTGCAAGCAAACAAAGATTTCAAAATGCAAAAATATTGAAAAGGAAAATGATGAGATCTCTTTTGAAAAGAAAGACTACAATGACTACTTAACACACCATATTTTTTTCAAGTTCTTCAAAATGAAAACAAGATGCAAACAAAAAAAAATTCTCTTTTTGTTTGAGAGGAAAAATATATAGAAATCAATCAGAATGTAAAAACCTGAACGTCTATAAGACTAATCAAGTCATTAATAGTTCACACCTATGCTTAATATCTAGAAATTTTCTCTATTTTTTTTCAAAAATCAAATATGAAGATGATCTTAAATCAAACTATGAAGAAAATAAAAATGTTACTAGTTTCTTTTCATTTGTCTAAGCAATATTCAGAGATCTGACTACACAATCAATTTTCAAAAACGTCTTCTTTAACCAAAAATCAAATAGACAAGAAGCTCATAAGCCAAAATTAAACTAGTCCTTGAATGTATAAACTGATCAAGCTTAACACACTTTCCATATTTTCAGTTGCATATGAAACTATCAAGATCTAAGCCAAACAAACTTCAGAAACCAAAATACCAATGTAAAATTTCAAAATCAGACTGGGATTAAAACCCTACCTGGAACTGTTGGTTAATAGTAGAATACAGAGCATTACTCTTCAACGTCATGTTTTTCCAACACAAATAGAGTGGTGGCACCACTCTTTTTCCACTAGATAACTGTGGTGGCACCGCCTTTTGCCTTAGAAGAAGGTGTGGTGGTCGCTCTTTCAAAACTACCTAGGTGCGGTGGCAAACCAATATTTTGAAATGAGACACATGGAGAAAAAAGAAGATGTTAGATGTCAAAAACTGGATCCAAATGATAATAATCAACAACAATATGAAGCATAAAATGTAGATAAAGGAAAATGAAGGTAGATTTATCAATTCTAATCCAAATCTAGATAAATAACTAGTAGATCTGGTCCGTTAAGAAATTGAAATTTGAGAACAAGGAAAGAACCAAGGATAACCAAGAGTTTTGATCTTCTTCCCTATATGGTCACCAATTTTGTTTATGGAAATACTCACCTTCTGCAGACAAAATTTGTTTTCCTATCCCGGAATACTCAGTACTAGAACAAAGGAGTCACAACAACATGAAATAACTTCCCCTAAGATAACATGAACTTCATGAATGAAATACTCATTAGCTCAAACAAGTTTTAAAAGGATGTTCTTCAGAGTGTTTTATCTCCATATATGTCCTGCAAAATATACAACAAAACACACACTATATTAGAGTAACATGCTAGCTTATGATCTTATGTTAATGACTAAGGAATTCAACAATAAATACAGTGATTTAAAAAAAATGATATTTATGGGAAAGAAACATTCATTTTCATTAATAAAAATGGATATAGAGAGAGATACAACCTAAGCCTTAGTGTTGAGAAACCCTTCTCAAGTGAAACTTTCCTCAAAGCCTCAAGATTTCCTACCAATTGCTCACTATTCTTGGTTGAATCTAGCCATATTTTAGATGCAATAACATAATCTTCCTCTCTTTACCCATGGGGGGTGAGCCAATATTTAAAAACATGGGAGGATAGAATAGGTTGAGGATCTCATGGGTGAGGTGGATGTAGGATCCTACAGTGATGGATCTCGATCTCTAGGTGGTCCTGAACCTTAGGGATGAGGCTCCATGAAGTCATGCTTCGAGAAGCCTCTTGAAGCTTCTCCTTTTCTCTTTGAACCTAAAGCACCTCTCTTTGTCTAAGGAGATAGAGCATTACCAGGGGAGCATCACTCATTGCATGAAGGAGACTGGCAGTGGCACCACTTATTTCTCAAAGAGAAAGAGAATTATTGACATAGGTACTACACGTTGGCCACAGGGAAAGTGCGGTGGTGGCCAAAAGTGTAAAAATCACTGATCCTTGTCCATAATTAACTTCAATACTTGAGGATTTAGGAAAAATACTGATACTTGGATCTCATTACATGATGATGACGAGAAATGTGTGTAATAGAATCCCCCCAAAGCATGAGGCTAGAGGGATATGATAGGTGAAGGATTTATAGGAACAATTTATCACTTCGAGGAAAGAGTTCAATGATTGGATATATTCAACAACTAAGCTTATTCTGTAGTACATTTACACTTTGATTAATGTCCATATGACTCACAACATGGATGATGAGCAATACACTGCAGATCCATGTGATATGTAAACAATCATGGCTACTAGAATACACCGTAGATCCATACAAAGAAGACTTAAACTTGGACATAGATACCAGACATACAATGTAGATCTTTGTCATACAGACGCAAATTTGAGCACAACCATGACCATGCAAATGTGAATCCATGCTACAAATCATACACATATTTTATCACAGCCTAGGGAAAGCAATGAGCGCTTAAACATACACCTAGGGTCTTTGTCTCGTCTTCAACAAAGTACGATTATATACATGCAAATACATGTCATGAAGTCAAACATGGTAGAAAACACTTTATTACCGGTCAATGATGAAAACCATTAACAAGTGCGAGGGAGATCACCATTGATGTCGATGATTCCCAAGGTACTCGAGTACATTCCTCTGAATGTGAATAAATGATTTGATGTCAAACACTCAGTTGAATATTTCAATCAAATATAAATTATGTAAACCTATTGTCGAAAGCGAGGAAATATGTCATTGATGTATACAAATCTCAAGTTATTTCTTTTTTGTTTTAAGACTGATTCCTGGAAGATGAGTTGAAGTCAACAGGAATACTCTTCTCGAAGGAGGGACATGATGAATCCTACATCAATGACACGAAACTTGGAAAAACGATATGGGGTATGAGTATGAAGTAACCATAGGAATGAATCAAAGGTAACTAACACAAAGGTAGTTTTTATTGTAGAGGAAAACTCTCAACACAACTTTCCTTTGAACATAGGGAGACATGACCGAAGACTTGGCAACATTGACTTGACGAGGCAGATACCAAGACATAATGCGATGATGGATGATGCATTATTTTAAAGACTCAAAGGAGTGACATGGCTCATGAAAATGAATCGAATCAGAAGTAAGATGAATACCCAATTGACTGAATGAAATGCAGACAAGTGCCATGTTCAAAGGTGACTAAAAACCACCATTAATTGAAAATGAAATATAGTTCCCTTCCCTTACTTTCCCCATCATTTTTTATGAGTGTATTTTTTTTTATGAGTTCAAGGAGGGTAACAAACACTCATTGTAGCTTATCATGAGATAAGTCCATTCTCACATGTTTTCTAAACCTGAGGAAGGAGGGGTTCATTCCTAAAAGAGGGTCTCTTAGTGTTTAGTTTAACAGGTCCATTGAAAGTAAACTCGGTGTCATTGACGTTTAGAGAGTCTAAACGAAACAGAAGAATACTCCAAAGTATCCCTTTTCGTATGGTTTAGTCTCTGAGGCCCAAAAAAGTATAAAATAATACCTTATAGAACCCTTATAGTCAATGAGTAGAGTATTTATTTTTTCGTAATTTAGTCAATCCGAACCGAAAAAGGTGTAAACTACCGTCGTAAAGATGACTCTTCAGGTCTTTTTACGATCATGAAGAAGACAAGTTCACTCGGTGATATTTTAAGACTTTAGGAGTCCGAAAATAGCTTAAAGAGGACTCTATTAGGATTTCTTTTTCATGAAAAAGTGTTTAACGAGTCTGAAAAAGATGTAAAATGTGACTTGAAAACTCATTACTAGGTTTAACAAGCTTAACCGAAGTTTCTAAATAGCGCTCGCAATTTTTTTTCATTTTGTGTGAGAATGAAAAAAGACAAAAAGAAACTCATTCATATCCAAAAAAATCATTTTCTCCATGACTTGCAATCTTCAAAAGAACTATTAGACCCCTTAAAAATTAAAAACTAGGCTTTATAGTGACTATTTAAGATTAAAATTTCAATAAAATAATGAAAATAATGAAAATAAAACTCAAAAATAGTGAATAAAACATAGTGAAAGTAAAAAAAAACATTTACCATTTGGAGAGAAAAATAGCCATTTTTAGTGCAAATTCAAACTATGGATTGCGGAGCCCACGATCAACCATTTTCAGAATCGTCAGAGCTAAGTAAATCTTGAAACCATTCCTATCATTTTCACAATTTCCATTTTTCATTTAATGCATTCTTCAGGGTTTTTGAGGCCATTTCGAAAAGGGGAAATGAATTTTCAGGGCACCACGCATTTTCCTTTCAATAAATGCGATACTCTCATGACATCGCCTCTTCTCTTAACGAAAAGAGCAGTGGCACCGCTATGTTCTAACGAACAAAGCGTTGTGACACAAGTTTCCCTAGAATGCATGAGAAATAATCCAAATGAATTATTTTGAAACATTTGTAAATATTATATATGAATTCTAATACTCCAATTTGACATTTTGGAAGGATATTTTGGCAAAAATGGTGGTATGGCAGGAGAGGGAGCATGAGCTCAATGATATAAGAGGGGAAAATGATGCATGTATCGTAAATTCTCTACATGGGTATGGCTTACTAAAATTCTTCAATGTGCCAAGTATGAGATCACAACTGAGACTACTAGAGTATATCCTTAGGATGTGGAATCCTAAGCAACAATATTTCGAAGTAGGTGCCCATATTTTGACTGTGGAAGTAGAAGAAATTTACTTCTTGACAGGATTTTCCAAGCGAGGAGAACCTATTTCTTTGACTGGTCCCTGAGGTGGAAATATCACTACTCAGGGTCTTATATACCAATAATGCTTTCCAGGCATGCAGATGTGTGGAAATAAAATCCCTATAAAGCACGTGATGGACCTTCCTCTATGGACGATCTTATTTACTATGAAACATATCTCTGGGAGCCAAGGGGCTCACCAGGAATCGAGAGCCGACATGCTATATTCCATGGAGGTGATGTCCCCTACAGTATTCAACTGGGCAAAATCCCTACTTGTCAAATTCAAGGAGCAACACACCAAATGTCGGCATGGAGAACTGAAACAATTTGGATATGGCACAATTTTAGTGTCATTCTTGTTTGAGAGGGTACCACTATTGAGGCCACAGGTGGCATTTATAGAGCTCAGGGCATGCGATCAATGCATGATCAGATGGGTGGAGGTCATGGTTCGTCATGGTGGCGAAGGATTGAGAGTCAAGTATGGGGATACTTTTTTACGGAGTCTGTTACGGAGAGAAATTCCTATGGCTTGGGGTACCACAATAGACAGACTTGACTCTAGAAATCAATCTTTCCCAATATGCAATAGAAATAAAATGTCTAACACTAAAGGATCAGACCTCGTACCTTATTCCGGACGGTTGAAGTAGATCTTCGTTGAGCTTTCCAATCTTCAGCTTGAATTGATATAATACTTCCTCAACAACAAGTAAACAATACAAGCATACTATATATCATGGTGTTAGATCTATTCTAGCATATATAATCAACAATGTAAAAGCATTTGAAATATTCCAATGGATACAATATTCAATCAAATACACATCATTGGACAAGGAAAGATAGTTCTTATTAATATAAATCAGAGATTACAAGATAGATACAACTTCTGACGGCACGTCTGCGAATCGGAGAAACTGAATCCCCCACTTGGGACTCCACCACCTCAATCCTCCATCTCTCGATAGCAAGCTCACTAGCAAAGGCAAGCTTGGGAAGAACACAAAAGTGTTCCAAAGGGACAAAGGGATGCAGACTCAAGTATAGTTCTGGCAACAATGGACTATAGTTTCATTGCTTCAATCTCTCTATATGCCTTCAATGTACCAAGAGGTTCCTTATATAGCTTAACAAGGGATAATGAAGGGTCGAATCCGAGCGATCTCAAGGCATATGGAAGGCCAGGAGTCGAATGAGTCGGATCCAAGTCAAGGAAAACTCCAAAAGGATTTGGACTTATGCACACATCCCGATGTACGCGGTTATAGGAGTCAAACCCGCGTATGTACACGGTTATCGGGGAAAAAGCTGCATATATCATCTTTTATATAGTTTTTTAGGGATAATCAAGGTAACATCAAAGGATAAAATATGGTCCATGGGGTCTAAAGAGTCTACAGTGGGACAGGGGAAGGCCATACAAAGTGTGATTCACCTAGAGTGGTGAAATCCGCTATAACAGATGCCCCCTAATGTGTGAGGTCAGAGGGGTCATACGATGGCCGAAATACATTATAATTCCATCCCAGAAGTGGAGTGATGAAGGATCCCAAATGGAAGACCAGCCACCCAATCAGCATAGTACAATAATACAACTTTGCATACACTACTACATTTCGACCAAAAATCCGACGGCCATCATGTCGGATTTTCGACACTTCCCTGTCGCATGTACGACACTTTGGTTTTTTTATAAGCGTCGGAAACTTGTCGTCGGTTATCCGACACCTAAGTAACCGTTAGTTAAGCGACACTTAACTAACTGTCGGTTGAATGTACACCGTTGGTTATCCGACACTTATTAAGCGACGGTAGGAAAGTTTTTAAAAAAATTACTGTAGATGTCCGTCGGTTAAGCGACGCAGATGAACATTAAGCGTCGCTTAAGCGACAGTTATAACCGTCGCTTAAGCGATGGTAGGGAAGTTTTAAAAAAAAAATTACTGGAGATGTCGCATCACCGACACCTAGAGGCGTCGCTTAGGCGACGGTATGGCATTTAAAAAAAAAAAAATTTATTGTGTTGTATTCAAACCCATGCCATGGTATTCATCCACTGTGAGATTAGCCAGCTTACTGCCCGTGAATCTCATAAAGTACTGCAAACAACAGACGGACATATTTTGGCTGGTTCATGTGTACAACTAATGCTAAAGACAATTAAAAGTGCATAAACCTGATAAATAGTTTCAGAGAGAATCCTAAGCAGCCGCTCAATCTGCACTACCAGCATTCCAGCATCTTCCATGGCTTGATCAACCAGATATTCATCCAACCCAATGCTTTGCAAACGTAAATGCCATCGAGAAAGTCCCTTCAGCTCCCCAACTCTAAATGACAGTACTTCAGCTGCTGGCTAACAAAGTAGGAAAAGTAAGCACAGGCACTATTTTCAGAATTGAAATCTTTCTCAAAGATGTTTATCACACATTAATGAATCAAAAGAAATTGGCAACATTCATAGTTAAAAGTAAATCAACAGGATCCAACCCTATCATTATTTATCACTTTAAAGACCAGCACAAGATCATCAAATTTAGTTAAAATAAAAAATACAGTATCTTATTCTTTCTAGATTGTCACTCCTCCAAATCAAGAATGAAGCAGTTCAAAGAATATCACTGATATTGAACTTTAATAATAAATAAACGACTGGTCAATTTAAGAGATGGCTTCATTTTGACTGAAAACAAACAACCAATATCAACTCAAACATATTCATATTTGCATCTCAGTCAGTAGCTTACTAAAGGGCCACATCAAGGACATTCTCAGACTCCTATAAACAACATCACTAACAAAAATTGGCAACCTTCGAAGGAAGTATAGTTGGAAAGACCAGATAAAAAGCAGTCACAGTAATAGATGGCAATTGGATGGCCAACATTGTTGTAATAAAATGTATGTTAAGCAATGATAAAAAGCTCTGAACAAAAACACATATTTCCCAAAATGATCCCTTTGTTTCTATCCCTAGAAGTTAACAACTTTCCTTTATTCTGTGAAAACATATATAGAACAGAAAAGTCTGCCTGACAGAAATCAGAAATTGTATTATGTCCACTGAAGACCAAAATAGGTCAAAGGGACAAGAATATATAGACAACAAAAACAGCCAAGTGGAAGAGAAACTCACCTGCAGATGATCCCCTATGATACTATGCATCTCCTTACCAGTAGAATCAATGTTCTTTGCTAATCGTTTTAATCCCTGCAAGCATCCATTCATGCATTTTCTGTGAGAAAACAAGGCACAACATGTGACTCCACTGAGTCATTTCAAAAAGCAATATAAAAATTAAGAAACTCCATACCCCTTCACTTAGAGAATTTTCTAAAAACTGACACAGTGGATCACTCACAGGAACACCACACAAAAGATTCACTAATTCATCTTGTGGGTTTGAATCTATTCCTGCAATGAATTTGTCAATTGAACACAAGTACAATTGAAGATTAAATCAAACAGTAATAGAAAAGTACATACAACCAGAAAAATAATACAGGTATTTCAGGAAATGTTTAAAAGAGAAAACATCACATAGAATTTTCAAACTTTCCAAAATATTAAAAATCCGTATCTATATTATAAATACCAGGACTGAATTTCTATACCATGGTCAACAAGTAAAGATGAAAGGAGACGGAATTTCTCTCTAAATGTATTCATCGAATCTGACCACTGTTTGTGCAATGCTTTTAAGGAATTAAGGATAACATCTTGAAGTTCTTCAATATTCTAAACCTGCAATGCCACCTGATAGAGCTCCTTGTGCCTGTGTAAAAGAAAATACAGAATGGAATTAGACGACATCCTTTTAGAAACACCAATAATTAATTTTACCAAAATACTGACTTCAATCCTAGAGAGCAAATGTCTAGGAAATTGCAATATAGTGGTATCATCATATGAAATCCATCCAAGCCGAAACAAGTTTATGGTGCTACAATTGAAATTAATATACATTTTAACAAGGACTGTTTATGATTTATGCACATGTGGCATTCTAATCCAATATATATTTTCCATCCCGTGCATTTCAAAATATCTTTATATAGAGCAAAAGATCAGGTACAGAATCTCTATGATCTACTCAGACAACATATACAATATGAAATATGAAATGAAATTCTCTTGATTTTTAAATGAATACGATGAAAAAGATGATGGTTACAAAAGAGTGTGACAAGAGGTAAAATTATTGCAACACATTAGAACTAGTTATAGCAAAATACCGATGGTTGCGAAGACTATGCTAGAGGAAAAGTCAGATTCAGTTCTTACTTTAAGAACTTGAGGTAAGCTGTAACTACTGCTGCAACGAGAGCACCGGTAGATGCTACAGCAGGCCATGCATAATACCTTTTTGGCTTTTGATTTTCAAAGGATACCTTTGGCTTTGGTTTTCCAGGCACATCATTTGGTTCTCTGGTGACATGCACGCCGTTTGGCTTTCCATTTTTGGCACACAACTAAGAACCTTGACATTCTGACTTAAACTTCTGGAGCTTAATATCTCTACATTCAAAATCCCTAGTGAGAGAACCCACACGAGTCTCCAATTCCTTTATTCTATCTTGAAGATGGACATTTTCTTCTGAAACCAATGACAATTTATTCAGTTCAGTCAGTAAAGAATTGTATTTCTCCTCTAGACACTTTTTCTCCGTAGCAAGGTCTGAGAGCTGATGTTGTAAACCAGATAACTGCCCTGTTTCTCTGCTTTGATGGCCATAGAAGCTTCACAATCCCCGCTAAGAGACTTGATGGCTGTTTCGAACTCCCTTATTCTGCTCTTACGGCATAGCTGCTCTTCTTCTCAAACTAGTATTTCTCTTTCCAGCTTAACATTTTTCTCATCAAGGAACATTTTTGCCTCAGTAAGGGCTGAAAGCTCATCTTGTAAATCAGCTAATTGGATTTGTTTCTCCTCTACCATGGCTGAAAGATGACTCTGTATATCAAAAATTTGACCATCTTTTTTCTCTGCAACAGCTAAGAGCTGACTCTGCAAATTAGCTATTTGTAGCTCACCCTTGGAAGCAGAT
>LPNX010353905.1:97060-123808 GCA_001517045.1 Pseudotsuga menziesii | reverse complement strand
GCTAGTTATGCATTGGCAGAGGTTCTGTTGGGTAATTTCTGGAAATTGCTGTATTTATTGGTTGGCAGAGGTTCTGTTGTGTAATTTTTGGAAGTTGCTATATTTTGGAAGGCAATCTGCCACAGCTCTAGTTTTTAGTAATTAAAACGAATTTAATTTAAGATGAATATAATGTTCTGTAAATGTATTCTTCATAGTTAGTTATAAATATGTAATGAATAGTATATATCATTTTTAATTAAAATAATTTTAATTTAAATATTCTGTAATTGAATACTTTATTAAGTATGGTACTCATTATAGATGACAATGATGGTTATATCATTCTTTTAATTAAAATAAATTTAATTTAACATGAATATAATATTGTAAATATTATGTAATCGAATACTAAATATAATGTAATAACTACTAAAATGTAATAACCACACATAAAACCACTAAAAATGACTAAATTAGTGACCAATAAATGAGATTAATGACCAAAATTCATATATAAAAGAACAAAAAATTCAGAGACACGTGACCAAACAATGAGATATAAATGACTAAAAAAACGACCAAAATTCGCATATCAATGACCAAAAAACAATTTTGGTGGCTAATTTGCGGTCTTTTAATACACGACCAAATTTGGTCATATTCTAGTTTGCTATGTGGTCATTAATTTGGTCATAAATGTGGTCATATATTTGGTCATCGATTCAAATATGACCAAATTAATGACCAAATATATGACCAAATTAATGACCAACTGACAAGCTATAAATGACCAAAATAAAAATGACCAATTTTGGTCGCGTAATAAAAGACCGCAAATTAGCCACCAGCGATCGCCAAACCAAAAGTGGTCATTGATATGCGGATTTTGGTCATTTTTTTGGTCACTAATCTCTCATTTTCCACTAGTGTATGTCTAAAAGACAAAAGAAGAAGGCTCCTATTGCTGATGGAGAACTAGATGTGGAAATCATTACCAAGGTGGAATACATTTATGAATATACAAGAGCTACCACTGGAGTAGATCCATATTACAAGTGGGGTGAAATATATCAGATGATTGCAAATCAAGATGTGCCTGATGCAAGGTTTGAAGAACTGAATATATATGCAAACATCGAGAAATCTGCTCTGATGAAGGTAGCCACTAGACCTGAGTTGTTCCCATGCTCCAACGTGATCGGCTGGATCCTTCCTAGGGAAGATGTTACCACGATGATCTTAGCAAATACTGCCAAACAGGGCTATGCTACATACAGTCGTGGTTATGTCTCACTGGCATATCACCTACCTCCTGCTGAAGTATACTTAACTAAAAATTGGTTGAAAGAGATAAATTGGGCCCTGGTTGAGACAGTCAAAATAATGATGATACCAGGGAAGAACTTTTGAACTAGCCCCTCAGGGGAATATGAAATATCCAGTCTTAGGACCCCTTATATATTTATAGCATTGATGCTGAATAGAGTTTTTGGGAGGGCTCATGGAAAAAACTTCAAATTGGGATGGATACCAATCATTTTCTATGTGGCCACTTAGGGGACTATATTCAATTGGGCAAACATAGTGTCCAATATCCTCTCAGCATGCATATCTTCAGCTTTGGGAGGGGTGTCACAGAAGAAGTCGGATTTCTATATGATCTCTATCTTAGTGGACTGTATATTATGTACCCAATCATTTTCAGCTCTAAGGTGTAATTGGGATAGGGACAGGACCCCTATATACACTGCATACAAACTATTTTGGGCACACAAATATTATAGCCACTACAAAGAGATATGTGAACATTTCATTATGCCTTTGTACACTTTAATATTCCTGACAGAATGCAACTGCACATCTGAGGAGGCATTCAAAGTCATTGATGAACATGGGAATTACTATTTCACTGAAGAGGGAATGTACATCAGAATGTATGGTTTCTATAGGGCACCTTCTCTACTCCCTAAGTATGCCACTGATTATGTGGTACATAAAGAGGCAGTTAGGCAGGTATATCTTGATGGTGTAGGAATATTCTTGTTTGAACATAAGAAGGAAGCCTATCCTGCCATAGCTTTCTGGCTGGGAAGTTACAATTTTTCAAAGGTCAAACAAACTGTAGAATTCATACAGGAGTTGGAGCACTTTCATTTTTGGGAGATGAACTTCCACAGGAATGACTCCCAAAACAAGGTTGCAGAACATTGCAAAGAGGCAAATTTTCACTTCGACTACACAAACTTCTGGGATAAGGATGAAGAAATCTTCAAAAATGCAAAGAATATCACTGCATTGAAGAAGAGATTTAAGCAAAAGATCACCATTGTGGGTGGTAAGGGAAAAACTGCAAAGAAGAAAGTTGAAGAAGAAGGAGCCAAAAAGAGGGAAGAGGATGCTAAGAGGCTACCACAAGAGGCAGAGAGTTGGCTCAAAAATGAAGAAGAAGAAAGAAATAAAGTTGCAGAGGAAGCAGCAAAAAATGAAGAGGAGGAAAGAAAGAAGAAGGAAGATGAAGAGATGGAGAAAAAACAAGAAGAGATTGAAGGTCTGAGATTAGCAGGAGCTAATAAAGACCAGCAAACTACTGAAAAAATAGATACACAAGTAGCACAGGATCATACAGATCAGGGGTAGGGACAAGATAATCCTGATTCCCAAGAGCCTGCTGCAACTTTTGCCTGCACTCAAGAACAAGTTGTTTTTTCTGGTTTGAATCTGATACCTTTTATGCAGAAAGAAGGAAAATAGGTCCCTGATTTTAGCACCATCTTCTATGACAAGGAGAAGAAGAGGATTTTCAAGAGAACTAAGAAAAAGGTCAAAACAGGAGGACAATCAGGTATGATTATTACTAATAAAACTTTAGTGCATGGGATAGATGCAGATCCACGATTGACAGCCAGAGATGGGGTGGCATTAACCCAGGCCACTAAAGACAATGTGGATAGACTTATGACAGACCTCGAGAAATCAAGAAAAAATGCAACACAAATAAAGGAAACTTTAAAAAAGGAGAGGAATGAAGGTTATAAGCTGAAAAGGAAAATTGAAGACATGCGGAATGAAGTGAGGACTTCAAAGGCAGAACTCCAGACTCTGCATGCAAACAAGATGACCTTAGAAGTTTCCGTGGAGAGAACATAAAAGGATGCTCATAATAGCTTAGCAGAATTACAGAGGCTAAAACTAGAGTATCAGGTGTTGAAGACAGAGAAAAATGACCTCAAAGTATCATATGAAACTTTGAGTGCAGAAAAGGACCAGCTACAGAGCAAAATTGCTGAGTTGGAGGCACATAAGGCCACTATAGAAGAAAGAGAAAATAAATTTCAAGTGCAGGTAGAAAGTTTTGAGGGACATATTGCTTCATTAACAACATCATTGAAGGATGTCAGTGAACAAAAGACTGATATCCTGCCTTTGAAGGAGCATGTCCTAGCTCAATGAAGAAGAATTCACCAACTGCAAATGTGTATTGAAGAAGAAAGATATAAAATCTTACAGATAGATAGAAGGTTGGAAGAAATCTTAGACACGACTTCATATTTTGTAGATAGATCTCATGATATTTTGGAAGTCCTGACTGGAAGGATAGTAAGGATAGAAACCAATGAAGAAACCCCTGCAGAGTTACTAGCCAAAGATCAACATATCTTAAAGCAGTATTACGACTTATTAGAGTTTGCAATAAATACAGTGGAGGAATTCAAGAAGACTGTGAAGAAAACGAGAGGAGCCTGTAGCGACTACTGCAGAAGGGTGCTGGTCACCTACAACAGATGCCAAGCTACTGTAGAACAAATACTGGATGCATTACCAGAACATGAGCTATTCATAGAACAATTATAGAACAGGTACCAGGAAGATGAGAAGAAGATCCAACAAGTCAAGGATCTAGATGAGCAGATACTGAAGAATGCAGTAGCTCATGCGGCAGTCAGCATCCATTTACTTGAAGATCAACTACGCTTGATTCCAGTGAGAATAGAGGTGGTTAAGAATCAGGCTGTGAAGTATGAGATCAACATAGGTTTTCTTGAACACTCATATTTTGAAAGCAAAGCAACAGAGGTGCAGGCATGGAAGAAGTTCATCAATGAACAAGCGGGGCCCTCTTCATAAAAGTGCTCTAATAAATTTTTGTCTTAAATGTAATATATTGTATAATGTATGAGCACTCACTACTGGACAAGATTTTGGATTGAAACGTTGGGGAATCCCAAAAGTCATTTTGGGGTGCTAGCCCAAAAGTTTTTCCTTTTTGTATAAGTATAGGAGAGTTAGATGTAATAAGGGACTTTTTCCCAGATAGATTTGTGAGATTATGTTGTAAGAAGAACTATTTCCTTTTGCAATAAGAATTGCTAGTTTTCTATTGGAGAAAGCTTGGTGGAAGATTTCAAATGTTGTGCTATGGATTTGTTGAATGTGAACTATTTTATTTTTAGTTGTTGTCCATTAAATGTGAGATCGTTCTAACTCTTTGAACCTATGTTCTTGTTATGAATGGGCTCTAGTTTATTCTATGAAATTTCCACTATGAGTAATGAAGGCTTTTCATAAACAATGAGCTATCTTGTTGTTCATATATCTATTAATGTTCATGTGTTTTGAATTAAGTAACAGTTATCTGTGATTTTTCTTAATGCATGCGTAGAAATACATTACTCATTGATAAATGATAATCTTGATCCCTAGGGATATGTTAGATAGTTAGTTTTAGTTTCTTGATGTGTGTAATTTAGATGCGAGTGAGTTAAGACGAGAGGTAAGAACCTGTGCATCATATTGTGACCGCTCCTCATATTCTCTATCAGTTTGCATTCTTAGATAGGCACTTGCATATCATACTTAAATTCAAAAAACTAAAATATACATGGTGGACCAGGTCGTAACCGGTAAAACCTTTTATTTTTGTTACTTGACCTACGGTAGCTGGACCATAAACTGGACGGATTTCCCATACCAAACAGTAACGGGCTAGTTGGGAACGTTTACTAGGGAGAATCCCTAACTATTGTTACCTGCAAATTTCTAGGCATCAACAAGTCTTTAATATAAGTCGATAACTTCCAAGAGAAACTTTAATATAAGTCGATAGCTTCCAAGAGAAGCAATTTTTAGTCTTTGTATATGAAGAAGAAGAAAAATGAAAAACAAAGAAAAGAGCTTGTGTCCATAATAGAGAGAAGAATAAAGAAAGAAGAAAACTCTCACAAGAGTTCGAGAGCTCAAGTTGATGTGTTTGGAAAGTATTGAGAGTCAAAGCTCTTATGACTGTGTTAAAGATTAAAGAAGCGAAGAAGAAGATGATGAGGGAACACACAATGGGAAAATTGATTGCTTGGGAAATTAAATTACCTTCTCAATATTAAGGAGAAGTATTTATAAGACTACATAACAACAAAACCATAGGTAAATACCATGGGTTAGAGAATACTATGGGTCACTAATTCTAGGTAACATAACCAAATCAAATACTCAATTAACCAACTAATTAATGCACTATTGACCATAGTGGATCGTTGAGATTACAATTATTAACACACCCCCTTAATATCAACTCGAACAATACTTTCAACACTATTAATGTGAAAGGATGCATGCTGGTCTATGTCTCAGCTAGGATAAGCTTCAATCTTCTTTGATTTTTTTCAGTCTTCATAGTAAGTGGAACACACAATGGGAATAGTGATTGCATGGGAAATAGAATTACCTTCTCAATATTAAGAAGCAATATTTATAAGACTACATAACAACAAAACCATAGGCAAATACCATGGGTTAGAGAATACTATGGGTCACTAATTCTAGGTAAGGTGCCCAAATCAACTAATCAACTAGCCAACTAATTAATGCACTATTGACCATAGCTGGCCGTTGAGATTACAATTCTTAACACACACCCTTAATCTCAACTAGGAAAGTAATTTCAGCACTATTAATGCGAAAGGATGCATGCAAGTCTATGTCTTAGCTAGGTTTATATTTCATTCAAAATCTTCAGCTTTACTTTCTTCCTTGATGTGTACTTCAATTTCTTCTTCTTTGTCTTCTGGATATTGAAACTTAGTAGATGTTCTTTAGCATCTTATTTAGCTTCTAGAACATAGTGCAGGTCTTCTTCTTCTATTTCAATATGGTTTTTCTTGCTATCTATTTTACTTGCACATTGAAATTTTTTGTCAGAAAAAAATATGAATATATTTCATCTCTTCTTAGAGAGAATTCACATCTTGGTGTTCCTCATCAATGACAGTTACTTCATCATTCTCATTGAATTATTCATTTTATTATATCCACTGTGCATCCTTCATTGCTTCTTCAAAAAATGTGGGCTAAGAAGAAAACATAGCATACTGTAGATACTCATCACTAACATGAATATCTTCATAGATATCCCTCAAACTTCTAGTTTTGGGGTGGATTGTTTGTTGTCGTTTATTTTGCGCTTCTATCAACTGTTTGTTGCTCATTCTTGTAATACCCTAGTTTTAACCCCACTTACATTAAAAATATATGATACGTATATTGTAAATAATATTGGTGCGGAGCTAAAGACCAAGGCCCTGCCATTGATTTGGTTATGTTGTGTTTCTGTTTTGAGAATGGTCACCAATGGATATCGGGACATACGACATATATTTAATTGTGGCATCATATAAACATGCATTTTAATTAAATAACCCAACCAGCTATGTTTGCGGCAACTAAATTGAGACGAGGCATGATTTCGAAAGAGAAGGAAGGGGGGGGGAATGTTGAACTTTGAGTGATGGGGAAGAGCCACATGTCACCTCTCTCTTTTACTCCCACCACCTTGGTTTTCTATTGGTGAGTTGGGATAGTGAATTGGTTGGAAAAAAGACCACGCCCACGCCTGCTCACTCTCTCTCCATGACGCGTCTATTGGCCTGTCCACTACCGTGATCATGAGCCTGCTCAGTTCCTTCATGCGAGGGAATTAAAGGAATCCACATTCCATTATTGGGGGTTCACCTTCTCTCTCAGGATTGCTAGTCGGTGGGTTTTCTTCCCCGTTCATGCATAAGACAGTTCTTCTTTGCCTCACAAATTCGAGGGCTGGTGGATTGTTTCTCTCCTCTGATCACGCAGAGAGCGTGTCTTTTTCCACCATTAGTAGATTTCTTAATGTTATGTTCTTCCCATCATTAAAATTGTGTCTATAATCGCATCCATAGTTCTATGGGTTGCGTTCTATCTCTCACACAGAGTTGGAAGTTGGAACCTATTCCATTCCTGGTCTGTACAAGTTTCCCAACGAATACAGTGAGATTTGTGCATTGTGGGCTCAGATTTGATCATGGGCTATCATTAGCATGATTTGTTTGGTTGTGTCTTTCCTTTTTATGGTGGTATCAGTTGAAGATTGCTGTGAGTACCTGCGTTCTAGTCAACTGTATTTTCCCCCTTGTAAAAGCTTGAATAACTGTTTGGCTGTTTGCATGTAGTGGTTTTGTCCTCGGACTGCATTGGAGTGGTAAATGAGGGCCTGAGGGGCTTGAGAAACCTGGTGGACTAAGAACCACATAGATAGAGCTACTGAGCTGGCTTCCTTCTCCACAACCCCTCAATAGCACTGGAAGGGAGATTAAGGTCCGAGGGACTGCATTGCAGAGAAAGGGCTGATTTCCTTGTGTTGGGTGTGTGTGGGTGTTCTAGAAGCCAGAATCGTTCTGGTGTTGCTGTCTGTAGCTCTTCAATGAGCTCACCATCTTAGCATTAGCCTTTCCCAGCTTCTGGATGGCCTGATAAACACAACTTTATTGGCTTGGCCGATCCGTTGTTCGCCTGATAAACCCACCTTTGTTGGCTTGGCTGAACTATGTACCCTTGTGGTGTTGTTATCCATGGCTATGTGTAAGTCTGTTTAGCTCCTTAATCCTGTTTATCTCTTTAGCTCATGGGTGGCTGCGTTGCCGAGAGATTAAAGAGCATGCGAGCCTACGGTTGGGTGGAACGTTACAACGATGTAGCTGGTTGCGGAACAAAATTTTTATAAGATAAGTACCCTTACCTAACTTGTGTCTGCAATCATATTTAATGTTAATGAATGCCGATATACATGTTAAATGCTGATCGGTATATGCATGAAGTGTTTTTTGATATGTTTTGCTTATGTTGTGTTTAATGAATCGTTATGCTTCGTGATATGTTTTATGATTTAAAGTATCATGCTTCAGCATTATATGTATATGTATGTTCATGTTCATGGGGCTATATCCCCAGATGATTTGATGTATAGTAGTGTCATCTTCACTGGTCGGAGGATCGGGGACGTTACGGGATTGGGGACGTTACAGTGTGGGCCATGACAGATCAGATAGTGGAGGAAGGTTTCCTTCTGTCCAGCAGCAATCAAAAAATTGTGGGAGGAAAAATCAGAAAATTTTCTAAGTGCCAGAACTATCGGCCCATCGAAAGACTCAGTGACAAGATCTTCCAATGCAGTGGACACTTAGTGGGAAGGCCACCCAATGGATAGTAATCGAAAAAACTTTCAAAATTTTCCTAAGTCTGACCATCGACAGTCGGCGGAAGATAGTTGTTCTCATCGTCGATGGTTAGACAGGGAAATTACCGATGACCATCGACAAGAGTTAGTTGAATGGGTTGCCGCTGTTGCAGCTGCCATGGGGAATAAAATGTCGATGCAATAGTACTAGTGGTTCCGACCGTCGATAGAAGAAGAAAGTTTCAAAATTTTTGTTTAAGTGTTGAAATCATTGGCAGAGATTAGTTGATTGAGCACCCGCCATTATGGATGACTAGATCACTATGCCCTCAACTCATAGAGCCTATGACTGCCAACGCCGAGGAATTTTGGAAAATTTGATGAAGTAATAGGACTGTTGGTGATCAGCAACGATTAGTTGATCACATCACTGAAGCACAGCTGATCATGTTGCCGATGCGGCGAAAGTTGGCAACTACAGCAGAAGGAATTAGTGGAACAAAGTGTCATAGTTATGGAATCCTAGTCCACTAAACCTCCGACGGTTATAGATTCCACTTGCTGATGCCAGCGTGGTTGTTTGTTGATGCGGCGACGTATAAGGGAAGATGGAGCTGACAGAATCGACGGAAGATAAAGGAAGATCCTGCTGATAGACAGTTAACTGAATCAATGGAAGAGAAAAATTGAAAATTCTAGGATGCGATCACCGATGAGCTACGACAAGTGAAGTTTGTTGAAGCGTCCGCAGTTGCAGAGATCGAAGAGACTAACCGCCTGACGAGGAGTGCCTCCGAGCGTTGATGCCATGGCTTCTAGAGGCTCTAACCACCGACAAAGTTAGGATTTGTGGAATATTTAGTTTGATTGTGGATCATCGTTACGGAAGGCTTGACGATTAACCGTCCGGTGCGTAGGGCGCCCGGTCGCCGACGTAACAAGTTAACCCATGCTATCACCGACGAAATTCAGAAAAATAGATGACTAAGGACCGATATGGCCAAAGGGAATAGACCAACGAATCGCCGACACACCGAAAAGTTAGCAGGGAAGAGACACGACTTGAGGAGTAAGAAGGCATCGGAAAATTGTTAATGATCGAATCGCCGATCGAAACCTCAACCAGTTCGCCTGCGGAAATGGTAGGAAGATCGTTTTTCGTCATTGTGGCTGCTCAAACGAATATGCACCCAATCGACATATTTTTTGCTCACCGATACAGAGTGGGATTTTAGTCATTTTACCCACCGAAATGCCGGAAAGGAATAAAACAACAAACCATCGATGAATAGACAATTTTCTTGCCAATGCTGATCGGAGGCATAGTTGTTTTGACCACCATGGAATTGGAAGAATAGCTGGGATGAGGTCCAATTAGGGTCTAAGGAAATTTGGGTTTTTTGAAGGGATTTCTCAGCAATTTTTTGAACAGTTTTTAGTCGGTTTTCAGCGGATTTTAGCATATTATCAGCGGTCACAGGGCTGAAAAGAAAGAGGGAAAATTCTGTGTTTTAGCATAATTGTTGTTTTATGAAATTTCTAGAAGAAAAAGGTAAGTAGTTTTGATTTATATTAATGTATGCATCTAACAGTTTACTACTAACACATTTGCAGAACTATAGATAATTTCCAAGAGCAGTACTCCAAAAAGAACAGTGTGGTGAAGCAAGAGGTGGTTCAGTCATGAGAACCCATGATGGGTATGATGCTCGAGATTCTTACGAGCGAGCAGAAGATGCCATGGGAGAAAATGTCCATAATGGAAATGAGGACATAGAGTATAATGGAAGGAGATTCCAGGGGACACCGTTCGAGGTTACAGCCACCGTGAGAAGCTTGGTTAAATCTCAGGAAGAGCAGCATCAGTTGAATACTTCCATATTGCAGAGTTATGATAGATTTACAGAAAAAGATAGATTTTGGACAAGGTACATCAAGACCAAAAGGTAGTAAGAGCAGCACTAGGAGAAGAAGAAGGACTTCCAGTGGATCATTTGACTCTGAGGAATCCAGTGGAGATACAAGTTCATTTTCTCATAAAAGGAAAAGAAGAAGGCACCATAGGGATCGCTCTCGAGATGAATTTAGGAAAGCTAAACCTCCTACATTTGATGGTGAGATAAAGACTAGGAAAGATGCTAAAGCTTGGCTTCTTAGGATTAAGAAATACTTTCAGGTGCAGGATTATTCAGGAAACATGAAGGCACGAGTTTCTATATTCAATCTAAATGGAAGGGCATCCATTTGGTGGGAACACTTCAAGCAGGTAAAGAAAATCAGTGAAAGGAAATTGAAGTGGAAACAATTCAAGAAGTATTTTAGGCAGAAATACCTCTCTGACAGGTATTATGATGATAAGATTAAGGAATTCCATGAGCTGAGATTGGGACAACAGACCATGGATGAATATGCAAATAAATTCTTGGAATTGTTGAGGTATGTCCGGTACATCAAAGATGAAAAAGTGAAGATCTAGTGGTTTCTAAGTGGATTTCCTCAAGCCTACAAAGATATAATTGAGTTCTATGAGCCGAGAACTCTCGAAGAAGAAATAAGGAAGGATAAATATTGCTATGAGCAGAGAAAAGGTAAACCTGATTACCATAAGGCATGGAAGGACAAGAAGAATGAAAAGTTTGACCAAATAAAGAAAGGTTTCAAACCTTCTAGATTTAGGAATCAGCAGAAGCAGCCATCCCAAGCTATGAATAATTCCGTTGGAGTGACAGGTAGAAAGCCTAAAGAGCCACAACAGAACAAAGGTCCACTCAAATGTTGGAAATGTGAAGGACCTCACTTGTGCAGATATTGTCCTCTCAAGAATGAAAGTGCAAGGCCAGCTTATAACATTCACGGAGCAAAAACAGTGGGTTAGGTAGCCAGAGCAGTCCCTAGAATTTATACAACATTGGAGGACTGCCAGGCAGATCATCAGTCAACTGTGGTTGAAGTTGCAGGTAAGATTGTTGAACAATCTATTTCTATTTTGATTGACCTTGGTTCTACTCATAGTTATATCACTCCTAGGGTAGTGGAGATTTGTGCTTTTAAGAAGGTAAAGCATAGAAAATATTGGTTAGTTCAGCTAGCCACTGGGACTAAGAGAAAAGTCAGTGACATGGTAGAGAAATGCACATTGGTCATGAATGGATTGAACACTTGTGTAGATCTGAATGTTCTACCACTCGGTTCCTATGATGTTCTCATTGGAATGGATTGGTTGGAAGCCCATCGAGTGAAGCTTGACTGTTATAACAAGACTTTTGAATGCATGGATGAAGAAGGAAACTTGGTAGTTGTGAAAGGTATTCCAAAATTAATTTCAGTAAAGCAGGTTTCAGCAATGCAGTTGAATAAGTTTTGTAGGAAAGGCTGCCAGTTGTATGCAGCTCGTATCCTGGAACCAACAGGAGATGAAACTCCTAGGTTGGAGGACTATCAGGTGTTACAGGAATTCAAGGATGTGTTTCTTAATGAGGTTCCAGGGCTTCCTCCGCAGAGGGACATTGATTTCACCATTGAACTTGTGCCAAGAGCAGCACCAATGTCCAAGACACCCTATAGAATGAGTACACCGAAGATGCTAGAATTGAAGATGGAACTGCAAGAGTTGTTGGAAAAGAAGTATATCTGACCGAGTGTGTCTCCTTGGGGAGCACCGGTTCTGTTTGTGAAAAGGAAAGATGGTGCACTTAGGTTATGTATTGATTAGAGACAGTTGAACAAGGTTAATGTGAAGAATAAATATCCTTTACCTAGGATTGATGACCTCTTTGATCAAATGAGAGGAGCAAAGGTATTTTCCAAGGTTGACTTGAGGTCTAGTTACCATCAGGTGAGAATCAAGGATGAAGACATTCATAAGACAGCCTTCGGGACAAGGTATGGACATTATGAGTTTGTAGTGGTACCGTTTGGTCTCACAAATGCGCCAGCTACATTTATGTGCCTTATGAATAGTGTCTTCAGTAAGTATTTGGACAAGTTTGTTCTTGTTTTTTTATGACATTCTTGTTTATTCTAAGAACGAGGAAGAGCATGAGGAGCATTTGAGATTGACATTGCAAGTGCTTAGGGAACATCAGCTGTATGCAAAGGTGAGCAAGTGTGACTTTTATAGGGATGGAATTCAGTATTTGGGTCACATTATCTCAGAAGAGGGTATATCAGTAGACCCTGAGAAGATTGAAGCCATTATGAATTGGCCTACTCCAAGAAATGTGATGGATGTAAGATCTTTTATGGGACTTGCAGGATACTATAGGATATTCATTGAAGGATTTTCCAAGGTGGCACATGCCATCACTTCTTTGCAAAAGAAGGGGATAAAGTTCAAATGGACTTCAAAGTGTGAAGAAAGCTTCCAGTGGTTGAAGAACCTTCTCACCAGTGCACAAGTATTGAAAGTTGCAGACCCAGAATTTTTTTTTGTGGTATGCACCGATGCATGCGGACAAGGGCTTGGAGGAGTCCTTATGCAAGACAACCACGTGATATGTTATGAGTCAAGAAAGCTGAAGGAGCATGAGAAGAACCATGCCACTCATTATCTAGAGCTTGTAGCCATAGTACATGCTCTCAAGATGTGGATACATTACTTGATCGGTAAAAGATTTGAGCTCAGAACAGACCATTGTGGTCTAAAGTACTTGTTTGATCAACCTACTCTAAACGCTAGGCAAGCGAGATGGCTGGAATTTCTATGTGAGTTTGATTTTGAAATCAAGCACATAAAAGGAAAATCAAACAAGGTAGATGCTGCACTCAATCGGAAGGTACAGAAAATGCATGTGGCATCTCTGAGTAATTTCCAATTAGATTTGAGGCAGCGGATTGCAAATCATGTTGCCAGAGATAAATTGTATGAGCAGGTAAAAGACAAATTGCAGCAGCAAAGTCTTGAGAAGAAGTATGAGGGATATAAATTGGAAGAAAATGGACTTCTCACTTTTAAAGGTAGAATTTATATTCCGAAAGTAGCAGATTTGAGGAGAATTGTTATGGATGAAATCAATCAAGCTCTGTATTCTGGTCACCTAGGATATCAAAAGACAATTGCTACAGCTAGAAGGCAGTACTTTTGGCCAAGTATGAAAAAGGACATCGCTGAATACATTTCAAGGTGCATGAAATGTCAACAGGTAAAGGTTGAGCATCAACATCCAGCAGGTTTGTTGCAGCCTTTTCCAGTTCCAGAATGGAAATAGGAAGTTATTTCCATGGATTTTATTATAGGATTGCCGATGACTTAGAGACAACATGATTCCATCATGGTTGTAGTAGACAAGTTGAAAAAGGTAGCACAGTTTATCCCAATGAAGTCTATGCATAAGACTGATGACATTGCAAATATTTTCATGAGGGAGATTTTTAAATTGCATGGATTGCCAAAGCCAATAGTTTCTGACAGAGATGTCAAGTTCACTTCCAATTTTTGGAAGGGGTTGTTTGTAGATTTAGGTACAAAGTTAAACTTTAGCACTGCATACCACCCTCAAACAGATGGGCAGACAGAAAGAGTTAATCAGATGCTTGAAGACATGCTTCACATGTATGTGATGGACAAACCAACCAAGTGGGAAGATTACTTACACTTGGTAGAGTTTTCTTACAACAATGGATAGCAAGCATCCTTGGGGATGAGTCCGTATGAAGCTTTGTATGGCAAAAGGTGCAGAACACCAGTGACTTGGGACAACCCGGTGAACAGAGTGGTGCTTGGACCAAAATTTCTCAAGGAAATGGAGTAAGAGGTTGTAAAGATCAGATAGAATCTGAAAGCAACACAGGACATACAGAAAAGCTATGCAGATAAGCATAGGGTGAACAGAGAGTTTAGTGTTGGGGATCATGTTTACCTCAGAGTGAAAGAAAGGAAAAGTTCCTTGAAGCTTGGAAGTTGTGCCAAGCCGTCACCTAGATATTGTGGGTCCTTTGAAGTGCTTGAAAGAATAGGGCCTATTGCATATAGACTTGCATTTCCTGCTAGTACTAGATCTCATAATGTTTTTCATGTTTCTTTGCTTAAGAAATGTGTACATGATCCTAACCATGTGATAAATTGGGATGTGATTTAGGTGGAACTCGAGGGAGAGTTCCAAATCGAGCCAATGGGCATCCTCGACAGGAAGGTCACAACGCTCTGAAACCAAGCCATACAACAGGTAAAAGGTGCAATGGGAGCACTACAGACCTGAAGAAGCTACGTGGGAGCTGGAGGATGCCATGCAATTGGCACATCCATTTTTGTTCAATTCTGCGGAACACTGAGGCGGTACCAGTGTAGCATTTTGTTCACTTTTGTAAAGCACTAAGGACAGTGCTATTGAAGGGGGAGGGGAATGTAATACCTCGATTTTAACCCAGCTTACATTAAAAATACATGATACGTATATTGTAAATAATCTTGGTGCGGAGCTAAAGGCCAAGGCCTCACCATCAATTTGGTTATGTTGTGTTTCTGTTTTGAGAATGGTCACTGATGGATATCAGGACATATGACATATATTTAATTGTGGCATCATGTAAACACACATTTTAATTAAATAACCCAACCAGCAATGTTCACGGCAACTAAATTGAGAAGGGGCATGATTTTGAAGGATAAGGAAGGGGGGGGGGAATGCTGAACTTTGAGTCATGGGGAAGAGCCATTTGTCACCTCTCTCTTTTACTCTCACCACCTTGGTTTTCTATTGGTGATTTGGGACAGTGAATTGGCTGGAAAAAATACCACGCCCATGCCTGCTCACTCTCTCTCCACGACGCGTCTGTTGGCCTGTCCACTACCCCGATCGTGAGCCTGTTCAGTTCCTTCACGCGAGGGAGTTAAAGGAATCCACATTCCATTGTTGTGGGTTCGCCTTCTCTCTCAGGATTTCTAGTCGGTGGGTTTTATTCCCCGTTCACGTAGAATATAGTTCTCCTCTACCTCACGAATTCGAGGGCTGCTAGATTGTTTCTCTCCTCTGATCACGCAGAGAGTATGTCTTTTTCCACCATTGGTAGATTTCTTAATGTTCTATTCTTCCCATCGTTGAAATTGTGTTTGTAATCACATCCATAGTTCTATGGGTTGCGTTCTGTCTCTCACGCAGAGTTGGAAGTCGGAACTCGTTCCATTCTTGGTCTATACAAGTTTCCTAGCGACTGCAGTGAGATTTGTGCACTGTGGGCTCAGAGTTGATTGTGGGTTGTCATTGCCATGATTTGTTTGGTTGTGTTTTTCCTTTTTATGGTGGTATCGGTTGAATATTGCTGTGAGTACCTGCATTTTGGTCAACTATATTTTCCCCCCTGTAAAAGCTTGAATAGATGTTTGGTTGCTTGCATGCAGTGGTTTTGTTCCTTGGACTACATTGGAGTGGTGAATGATGGCCTGTGGTGCTTGAGAAACCTGGTGGACTGAGAACCACACAGATAGAGCTACTGAGCTGGCTTCCTTCTCCACAACCCCTCAATAGCACTGGAAGGGAGATCAAGGTCTGAGAGATTGCGTTGTAGATAAAGGGTTGATTTCCTTGTGTTGGGTGTGTGTGGTTATTCTAGAAGCTAGACTGGTTCTGGTGTTGGTGTCTGTAGCTCTTCAATGAGCTCACCATCTTAGCATTAGCCTTTGCCAGCTCCTGGATGGCCTGATAAACCCAACTTTGTTGGCTTGGCTGATCCGTTGTTTGCCTAATAAACCCAACTATGTTGGCTTGGCTGAAATATGTATCCTTGTGGTGTTGTTATCCATGGCTATGTGTAAGTCTGTTTAGTTCCTTATTCCTTGGGGAATCATGCCCGGCTCGGGGGTGGCAGTGTTTCTGAGAGATTAAAGAGCATGCGAGCCTTCGGTTGGGTGGAACGTTGCAGCGACGTAGCTGGTTGTGGAACAAGCTCTTTATAAGATAAGTATCCTTACCTAACTTGTGCTTGCAATCATATTTAATGTTAATGAATGCTAATATACATGTTAAATTTTGATTGGTATATGCATGAAATGTTGATTGATATGTTTTGCTTCCGTTGTGTATAATGAATGGTTATGCTTCATGATATGTTTTATGTTTTAAAGTATCATGCTTCAGCATTATATGTATATGTATGTTCATGTTCATGGGGCTAGATCCCTGGATGATTTGATGTATAGTAGCGTCCTCTTCACCAGTCGGAGGGTTGGGGACGTTACAATTCTCAACAATTGTTGCAGCTTTAATGCTACTATCAACTGTCTCTTTCACAGAGATACTATCACTCACATCACTGGGTAGTACTACATCAACATGTTTACTCTCATCATTTAAAAAAACTGGATCAACAATCTTTGTTGGGATTACATGATCACTCTCTGCCTCATAATAAAAGTTTTCTTGAATGTCTTCCACTTCACTATGGGATTCCTTGTGCTTTGTGTGGCTTGCAAAGTCACTTTCTTCTACAACTGTTCTTCACTAAATACTTATTCCAGTATATTCCATGTTCTTTTTGGAGTATGAGCTTCTACAATATAATGAAATAGTGAATAGTTTATAGTGTCTTGTATGAGACATAAGGCAACAACTTTCATTCTTTCTTTTTGGAACTCACTCAAAGCCTTACATGAATCTGGATCTCTAGGATCTTCTTCAACTATGAAATGCCACAAATCTTGTCATTTTAACAAATTACTTACTTTGACTACCCATACATCATAATCATCTCCATCAAATGTCTGTCATAATCGAGTCTATTGTTAAGAGATTTCTTATCTCTTCAAACTCTTTTGGTAGTGCTTCTGGTAGCTCCATCTTCAAGCTTCGATCTTTTGAAAATTGTTGTAATGTTGTCCAATCTTTTGGCTCAGCGTCAACAATACTTGTTCTTCAACCTCTAATTTTTTTTCTTGGTGTAGCCATCTTGGTATGACTAACAAGAGATCTCCCTCTTTTCTTTTGCACTGATTAAAGCAAGCATCGCTCCTTATGGACTTGCACAAGGCGTTGGAGGGGCGTGGTACCACAAATTTTTGTAAGTGACCAAGGTTCACTTCACTGAATAAACATTGTAGTGGTACCGCGCTTTGTATATATAGAAAGAGTAGTGGCACTGCACTTTATTAGTGGGAAAAAGGCGGTGGGTACCACAATTCCCAATAGGGCAGCGTGTTGTGCCACTTCCAAGAAGAGAGAAAAAAAAGTGTGTTCAGTCTTTTCGGCTTCGTCATTGCTTCTAAGTGTACTTGTGCTTTCTACTGTCTGAGAAGGCTTACCCACACGAGTATCACGTCATACACACTGATACCATGTTAAATATTAAAGAAGAGAAGCACAAAAATGGTGGAACACACAATGAGAATAGTGATTGCATGGGCTATAGAATTACTTTTTCAATATTAAGCAGTAGCTTTTATAAGACTACATAATAGCAAAACCATAGGTAAATACCATACTGTCACTAATTCTAGGTAATGTGACCCAAATCAACTACTCAACTAAACAACTAATTAATGCACTATTGACCATAGTAGACCTTTGAGATTACAATTCTTAACATAAAGATGACATCAGCCATCCCCAAGAAGAAAGAGAACCAACACAGTGAAAGATGCCTAGGAATAGACCTATACAATCTTTCTAACCACCTTGATTCCAACTTTGGAACTTCTTTTGAAGGTTTGTCATGAAAGCCATTTCTTTAATGTGAGACTCCATTGTGCACGATCATCCCATGGGTCAACATGACACCTAATTGATTGGTCAATTATCAACTATTCCATTATGTGAAATATAAATAGACAACTAATAAAACCTATGCAACCTCTCTAGCCACCTTGATTCCAACTTTGGAACTTCATTTGAAAGTTTGTCATGAAAGCCATTTCTTTAAGGTGGGACTCCATTGTGCATGATCATCCCATGGGCCAACATGACACCTAATTGATTGGGCAATTATCAACTATTCCATTATGTGAAATATAAATAGACAATTAGAAGTTAGAGAATCTAAGGAGGCTAAGAATTAGATTTAAATTCTTTGTTGCAAATGTCTGAATGTTGATTCTTTGTTTCTCATGTTTTTTTTAATAACAATCATACTGTCTACAAAAATGTCAAATTTTTTTTAATTTTTAAGAAGTAATAATCTTTGTTCTTGACAAGAAAACTTACTATTTTGCTTAGTTGTTAGTCTTGCAACCTAAACCTTGGATGAATATGTCCAAAACATTCACACCAAAGTTCAAGAAAACCTCTTGCACCTCCCTACCCTGAAATAAAGTCATTAGACATCATACATCTCTCAATTTTTAAATTTTAAACAAACTATTAAAAAATCAAAATAAATATACATTTATTTTTTTTTAAATCAAAATAGATTTATTTATTTTAAATCTTAATCTATCTAAAGAAACAATTATATATAACCCTGAAACTTACTGTGTATCCATATTCACATACCACAATTTAAATTTATATAATATATATTGAAAAGCTTACGAAAGAGTGCTAATATAATATAATATTATATATATATGAAAAATCCAATTTAAAATATATATAATATATATTGAAATTTGTTTTACATTCTTATTTGATTTACTGAGACTCATTTGAACTGTATTAAATGTCCATGTAACAATATTAACAATATTGGACGAGCAGAAAATCAATCACCGCTGTAACAATGCGAGGTGTTTGAGCATGTCACAATTCATCTTTTGATAGAGGGTTGACTACTTGGGCTATGACCCCTTCTCTGTGATGAAAGTGATCACCTGCATAATATTCAAAACAGGAAGGTGGAATCACATATCCAAAGCTGAAACCCATAACGCTTTCACAAAATGATGCTGCAGCATCTCCCGAATTCAATCTCAGATTGATATCTTTCAGCACGATGTTCTCGCATGGGACACTGTCACTGCAAGCAAATCTAATTGCTTCGTCTGTTGCCGACGTTCCACTAATAGTATCGTACCAAACATCACTCACTTCCACGGCTGATGTCTGCATTGCATTTCATAGCACAAAATTTCAAATTAGTAATTGCAGGGGCTTTACAGTTTGAATCAGAGATTTTAACGTCTTTTATAAGTGATTGGGATAAAACACTCATATGCAGATAATTTAATTTCAAATCCTGAGAATTGTAAAGTTGGAAAAATGTTGCATAACCTTCCCAGTTTAAAAACATACTACCAGCATTAGAAATTCTCTTGAACCCCTACACAAGCTCAATTATGATTTTCTCTTCCCTGCCTAGCTTATATAGAAATGAAATCAGTTAAATGAATTATTCTTCTGTGCTAATACATTACAGCAACTAACTGTGACCTGTGACCTGGTTTGTGCATGGCGTTGGAGAATCACAGTAGTACTGGTCTATAATTATAGGATTTGAAACATTTTTCATATACACATTTTTGTATAGGATCCCTTGAGCAAAGCCAGAGCCACCCTGCAAATGAGAAAATGAGTCACTCTGTCAACAAACAATGTCAATTACATTGGTATATCAAATTGTTTGAATCATCAAATTTGCCATAAGGTGAGTGCTATATTCCCTCATCTATACCTCAATTATTACTTGTGAAACATAAACATATAATTGTTTATATAAAATATAAACATCCATTCACATAAACATAAAATAATTAATTTATTTACCAATCTAACAACATATAATTGTTTATAGGGATCAAATCTGTCGATGTGCAAACTTCTTCTTGGTTATTGCACTCAATAAGCTATCAACTTTGGTGTGTCCTATATATACCATTGATTTGATTCAAACCAAAAGACACATCTTTTTAAATCAGGTCCACATATAATATTTTTATTATTAATATTTAATATTATTTATGAAGACATATAATATTTATTACTATTATTTATTTTGTTAAGAACCTCTCCCCATTCATGGTTTTAAAACCATATGCAAGGCCCTCCTAAAAGCACGGGTTGTTTAGGAAGCCTTGCACATGGTCTTAAAACCATTTGCAAGGCCCTCCTAAACCATGTACAATAAAACCCTGGGTTGTTTAGGAGGCCTCGCACATGGTTTTAAAACCATGTGCAAGGCCCTCCTAAACCATGTGCAATAAAACCAAGGGTTGTTCCGAAGGCCTTGTGCGAGGCCAACTTTTTTTTTCGGATAATTCAATTTTTAATTTTTTATTATTTTGTTAGGTGGGAACATTACATCATCTCCTCCATATTGTGTTTTTTATTTTATTTTTTATTGTTTTGGTAGGTAGGAATATTACAACATCTCCCCCAATATTAGGTTGTTTTCTTGGCCGACATTTATTTTGGCTTATAATTAAAATTTTATTTTTATTAATAAAAATAAAGTTACAAGATCTCCCCTTTTGGCCTATAATTAAATTTTTTATTTTTTATTACTAAAAATAAAATATAAACACCTATCCACATAAACATAAAATAATTTATTTTTATTTTAAAAATTATAAAATAAAAATTAACTATATCATTATATAAAAAATATTTACAATCATATTTATCATATAAAAATCCAAATTTTATACATAAATTCATTTTAATATTTAAAATTACTTTAATATATCTTAATATATCTTACCTTGTTAAAATTTAGAAAATTACATATACCTTAAGTTCTGGATAGATTTAAATCTAGATTTTCTGCTTATAACAAGTTCAATTACTTTTATATTTTAATAATATAAAATAAATAAATTTTAAAATAAATTCATCCATCTTATAAAATAGATAAGTATTCCTATATCATTGAGTTCAAGATACCATTGAGTTCAACTTTAGTTCAACTCAATGGTATAAAGTTGAACTAAATTTTAATATATAAATAAAGTTGAACTTATAAAATAAAGTTTCTTGCTAGATTTTATAAATAAAAAACTTATAAAATAAATAAATAAAGTTGAACTCAATGGTATAAAGTTGAACTAAATTTTAATATATCTTGCCCTTTTAAAATCTGGAGAATTGTAAATCCATCTTATCTTACAGCGTATACACATGTTATAGATATTCCGGCCTTCTTCTCAGTGCATAAAGTTTACCGTCTCCATTGTGTTAGGTCCGTGGACTTTGATTTGAAAAAAAATGTTATAAAAAATAGATAAATTATGTATATGAAATATATTTTGACTGAACTTTTTATTTTGAAATATATTTTGTCTGACCTTTTTGTTTTATAAAAATAGATAAATTATATATATGAAATATATAATTTATATCTAGCCCTTTTAAAATAAATATTATTCATCCTAATATTTCAAAACTTTTAAAATAAATATTATTCATCCTAATATTTCAAAACTTTATATTATTCATCCTAATTTATATTATTTATGAAATAATATAAAATAAATAAATTCATCCTAATATTTCAAAACTTTAATATATCTAGCCCTTTTAAAATCTGGAGAATTGTAAATCCATCTTATCTTACAGCGGATACACATGTTATAATTATTCCGGCCTTCTTCTCAGTGCATAAAGTTTACCGTCTCCATTGTGTTAGGTCCGTGGACTTTGATTTGAAAAAAATGTTATAAAAAATAGATAAATTATGTATATGAAACATATTTTGACTGAACTTTTTATTTTGAAATATATTTTGTCTGACCTTTTTGTTTTATAAAAATAGATAAATTATATATATGAAATATATTTTGTGTGAACTTTTTATTTTGTCGTCTTCATTATTGGGATTTATGGACTTCAATTTTCACATACAACAATTAATCTTAATTTTAAAAAACTGAAAAAACACTTTATCTTGTCCTTTGTCTTAGCACATTATATTAATTATTTATTATTGCAATAGGTTTTATCATCAAACTAGTTTTAAGAGTGTTTACATTGGTTCATGACTGAAAACTAACACATTATATATATACAATATTTTTAGATGACATTTTAATGATGACGATGATGATTAACATTTACTATAAATCAACTATGGGACCTTAAGAAGGATAATACTTGGTTTACTTTAAAATCTTGTTCGTGTGCTTAAAAAGCTTTCCAAGCTCACTATCATTTTGGCAAGTTAAGAGGTTATAAAGTTTTGTATTGTAGCAAATACTATGAAGATCTAATGTGGGTGTAAGAAAGACACTCTAAGAGAAATTGATTTTCATCCTCAACGCTCATAGACTCACAGAGATGGAAAACCCTTTCCACCCATGGAGTTTTAGGAATAGACCAACGCCCTGTTTCGCTATGGAGTTCATGAGAGTTCGTTCTAATCTTGGCTATATTAATTTTCTTTTGTGAGACACTTACTACCGAGAGATACTTATGATCTTCCAAGTTAGGATTAATGGCCTCCTTATAGTATCTTAATTTTCTCTTAACCGCTAAATTTTCCTCACACCAGAATTTTTCTTTAAACTTAGAAGTAATAATATTTTTGACATTATAAATGTTCTACAAAATGTCATTTTTATCAATGCCCCATTGGTTTAACCAAGCCATGATATCTTTACACCAACACCACTTGAGGTGTAGCTGGTTTTGACTTGAGTTTAAAGCGCTTTTAGGAAGTCTCTTGTTTCCCATGTGATTTATCTTATGCTTGTACATCATGTACCTAGTCATGGCCATGCTCTCGATGGGGGAATTGACCACTTCTGTGAGGAGAATAGGATAAGGCATATTGCTTTTAATTTTGAGGTTATAAGTTATAAACCGCTTCTGGATTGCTCAATCTTCCTCCAATATTCTCTAGAAATGTTGCACACCCATACTTCACAACCATGCAAGATAACAGGGATGAAAAGAGTTTCAAAGATTAACGAACTTTTTATCCCACATGACCACACTAACTCATTTACAATTATTTTCAAGACCAAAATAAGCTTCCCACCCTCCATTAATCATTTTCTCAATGCTATAGTTCCACTTGAGCTTATGATGAATATTAATTCCGATATACTTGTAAGAAGACACTTCCTATAGATTTCTATTATCATAAATAAAATTTGCATAGGTGTCTTTTTTAGATTTTATAATCATGATTTTTGTCTTGTGAGTGTTAAGAGTCATACCCATGTTAGAGCAAAAATATTTAAGAATTATTAATTGCTTATTGAGATTAGAAGGACACCTTGCCATAAGAACAATATCATCAACATAAACTAGGAGGATGATAACTCTCCCAACTAAGATTGTACCAGCTCAACCTATTTCTTCTAAACACTTTTCTAGCTTATCAATGTAAATGTCAAAAAGAGTAGGGGAGAGGGAGAAGCCTTTTTTAACTCTAATATTACAATATATATATGTTGTACACCCCTCATTATTCTTAAACTTAGCAATGACGTTTTCCTATAACCTTATCGCGAGAGCTCTCAACTCGAAAGGAACCTTAAGCTCCTCTAGCCTATTCCACAAGTTATTTTTAGGCACTCTATCAAAAGATTTTCTAAAATCCACAAAACAACAAAATATGTTAGACTTATTATTATTACATTCCTCTGCAATGAACCTAAGTGTAACGAGGTGGTCCATGGTTGAATGATTCCTTCTAAAACCTGCTTGGCCTTTAGCCCGCTTACCTTCCATTTCTAGCCAATCATTGATCTTCTTTTCTAAGATAATATCATATAAATTAGCTAAGAGAGGGATAATCATAATAGTCCAATAATTAGAGGGGTCATTTTTATCACCACTTTTGAAAATAAGAATAATGAGGCTATGAGTCCAAGGTGTAGGAAACGCTTGCTTGACCGCTAGATTAATGAGTTTGTGGATGTGCGAGGTGAGGACATGCCCTCTAATTTTTAAGATTTCCACTTGGTAGCCTTCAATGTCTTTGGATTCTCCATTTACTAAGCGCTTAACCCCGAAATCTATGTCTTCTAATGAGAAAGATTCTTTCATTGTAAGAAGGGTTTAAATGTTATCTCTCATATATGGGGAGTCATAAATCCTTTTAAGATAGGAATTCCAATTTTTTAAAGCAATTTTACTGTCTTCTTTTGTTTTGGAGTTAGAATTTGCCTCCAGAATTTCTTAGAAGCCACCTTTGAGAGGTGTAGTAGATTTTCTTTCCTTTTACTTAGATAATGCTTTTTTTTCTTCTTCTTTTAATTAAGGCTTTGTAGTGATTTATCTTGTCCATTTTTATCGAATCTGTAATAGCTTGCTTAATTTCTTTTCTCGCATTTTTACACTCTTGATCATACCAAAGGTTGGTTCTACTATTGCTCGTTTTAGTCCAGACTTCAATAGAGAACTTGTTAATGGACGACAAGAGGGTTGTAGAAAAATTATGGTAGAGATTTTCTATATTCTCCATACTAGATAAAGGAAACAATTCATTTTTTAGATCATGGAGAAAAATGTCAACTTTGTTTTTAGCAATTATAGTTTTCCTCCTTGGGTTCATTATGCATGGCAATATTGAGAGTTATAATTAAAGGTCTATGATCATATTCGGGCTCATGGAAGTTGAAGATGTTGAAATCTATTACTTTTTTGTATATATTGACCAAGCCCATGGATACAAGTCATCTCGATAGAGTTTGGCAATTTTGTGAGGCCGTTGCAAATGATCAAATCTTGAGCACTACAAAATTTGACCAGCTTAGACTTGAATAAATTTCCACCTAGATCTCCATAACTTATTTTGTACGTGTTAGCTAGCTCAAGGTCTTCGACTAACGAAAGAGGATTAGGGTTGGGATATTTCGTTCCTTTCTTAAACTAGGAATATCATGTTCTAAACCATTCTAAGGACATTTTTTTATCTAAATTGGTTTTTTTTATAGAAGTTGGAATTAATAAGGGAAAAATAATATATGGCTAAGTAGGTTTTTTCATCATTAATGGCTATGTAGGTTTTTTCATCAATAATGTCTGTGATCTCTATCCAAATAAACTGGTTGTAAAGATATTTCTTATAAAGCCTAACATGTGGGGATATGTTCTTCCTAATGTAACAAGCTATGCCTCCAATTCCTTTACAACATAAACATATTGATACTAGGACATATCCGTCATAGACCTTGGACTCCTTGTGTTCCCAAGTTTTAACCAATAATATAATATCAATTTTACTAGGTATCAAGCTTAACTTTAAAAAAATTTAATAAATATTTTTTTTACATTCATTTACATTATTATTATTATTGTTATTATTAATTCATAAATCTTAATTATAGTTTTAATTTCTTTAAATTAATTTATAAAAATATATAGCATATTATTTTAAAATAATTTTTATTAAATCAATTGAATCTTAATACTTTTGAATGGACTCAACCTAAATATTTCATTAAGATTTTAAATAAATTAAATCTAAAAACTTCATTCACTTTTTTAATGTTAATATAAAATCTGTTAACTTTACTATTTAAAACCTAACCTAATCATGCAATAAAAAAGAGTAACTATATCAAACATGAAATCAAATGGACCAAGCACAATAACTCATATTAAACATGAAACCTAAAGGACTCAACTTTTCTAGTGATGTTAACAAGTATAGCCTATTTGAAGTTATTAAGTAGAAATTATTTGGGTTAGATAACAAAATGATATCTAAATTAAATGGTAATAAGTCATAGTATCTTGTTTTAATTGTGAAATTAAGCTTAGATTTTATTAAAA
Source organism: Pseudotsuga menziesii (assembly GCA_001517045.1). Taxonomy (NCBI): domain Eukaryota; kingdom Viridiplantae; phylum Streptophyta; class Pinopsida; order Pinales; family Pinaceae; genus Pseudotsuga; species Pseudotsuga menziesii. The sequence goes on along the minus strand of LPNX010353905.1, from coordinate 97,765 downwards.
AGTATAGGATTTAAGTAGTAGCATATGGTTTTATTGAAAAAAAATGTTGTATAGTCTAATATAAAAAGTTGTCTTTTTTTAAATTTAACATTATAAGAACAAATTACAGCTTAATAAATTGGAGTCAACAATTGTGATGATAAGTCAACAACATTTTGTAAATAACAACCCAAAAAAAACTATTACAGTCATCGTCATTAATACTAATTGAGTTGTAACTATTACCTTCGCTACCCACTAATTATAACAACTGATAAACTTTACCGCTTAAAAAAAAATAAAGAAAAAAATAGAAAACTAACCAAATCAAAACAGCATTGTATTTCAAGTAGACCCTATTATTAACTACCCAATAATGACAAGAAAAAATAAGAAAAACACAGTAAAAGAACAAAATCAATCCAGCATTATATTTACTTGAGGTCGACCCTGTACCTGCCAAGTCTTGATTCGGAGCCCATTTGTAGTGTCGTGGATTAAAACCCCATCTACCATGACATTAGCAACACGAGCTTCAGAGTTTCCCTTGCCTAAGCTTCCAATGCTGTGTGTTTACAGTATGAAACAAATTGTCACTGAGAACTTGTTCATATAAAACGACATGGGCGTTCGTTGGTTTGTGCTGTTGGGTTTGTCTACCTGATTCCATGGCCAGGTCCACAATTGACGTTCTGAATTTGAATATCAAAGGAGTCGCTGGCTATG
>LPNX010353905.1:70133-96851 GCA_001517045.1 Pseudotsuga menziesii | reverse complement strand
CCTCCCAGACGCTTGGATCATCAGGAGCGATGATTGTTCCAGAAATCTACAATGGAGCAATCCAACTGGGTATAAAGAATCTACGCATATAAAAGTGTTTGGATGGAACTAAGAGCATTTTTATATTAGTTAGTTACCTGGACAATTAGAGGATATTGGCATGGGCCAGAGAAGTTGAGGGGCTTGACAAGGTAAGCCTTTCCTCCAGGAACTAACAAGTATGAAGGGCCTGATGAACATGCTTCATTCCACGCGTTCATAAAAGCCTGAAAGAGGGGCATAGCTATAATAACAATATGACATCAAAATTTCACTCTCAATCTCTCCCATAAGGTATTTATATTGCAATTATTTTCTGACAAGTTTCAGAAAAGAAGTATTCTTGAACATATCTGTGCCATCACAAAAGCATTGTTTTTTAACATCTCTTTACTCTTTCAATGATAAAGGACAACATTGATCTCTTAACCTTGATTATTTGATAAAAAAATGAATGGAAAATCCAAAACAGATTTGCTATATAAACACATTACTATATATTGTGGAGAAGCATATACCTTTTTAGCTGGATGCAACTAATATTCTGTTTCAAACCTGGTAAACAAAATAATGATTGTATTTAAACAAACATAAGGAAGAGTTTTTAAGAGATACAACTAACCTCAGTATCATCTGTATATCCATCTCCTACTGCACCGTAATCATCTACAGACACCACCATCTGATTAGGAGTCAATTTGTTTGAACCAATTTCCACCCCAGGCTCCTTGAGTCTGGACATATTAATACCACTGTGGCTACTGCTTGTTGTGACGGATTCAAAGGCCTGAGTTATCTCTGATGAACACACTGGGACATTGGAGTACTGAGCTGCAATAAGGAACAATGAAATTGCCGTTTGCAGGACCTTAATTGCGCCCATTTTACTTCTGTTTCTCCTCATCATTCTATCAAGAAAATTTATAAAATATAATCTCCCGTGCATAAATAATAGAGAAAGAGTGCAATGAAAGGAAAGGAAGTACACAGTTAAAGCTACCAGCCAGCAAGGACAGTGGGTCATACACACAAGAATCAGTCTAAATTAAGATACCGTAGATTAGCATAAAGAGTAAGCTCGACAGCATGCAAAGAATCCTAAGGAGAAACGGGCAAAGTCAGATTACTTGTAGCCATAGGAAACTGTACAGTCTCCACCAAATGTAGAAAGTCCTACTTTGGAATCCAGACTGAACGAAGAAACATACAGCAAGTTGTTGCAGTTCCATCTATGCCGTTCTTTTGATTAACTAGAAATAGAGCTATACTGAAAGAGATCCATCTAAACCTGCTTCTTGGTAAAAGATAAAGCAAAGTGAAATAAAAGTTGAGAATCGTTATACTCAAGTTCTTGGTATTTAGAGTTGAGAGGAAATGAATTTTAGGTTATAGATCTTTTTAGAGTCTAAAGAATTTAGATATACACATTCATCTAATTTAGAGTTGAGAGGAATTAAATTTTAGGTTATAAATCTTTTTAGAGCGTAAAGAATTTAGATATACACATCCATCTACCATAGATTTTAAAAATAATATCAACTAAACCAGCTTGGATTTCTTAAACGTACAAGTTATCTCAATTCCATAATTCTAAAAGTTTGTTGATATTAATTTATAAATTTTACGTAACAATGATATCTTGCACCCAAATCGTAAACAAGGATATCTTCCAGCACAATTTAAAAATAACTAATTTAGGGCTTTTTTAACTCAAAAGTTTTCCAATTCTACAAATTTTCCACCAAACCCTAAACAATGGTATCTTCCACCTAGGCTCTGAACCCTAAACTAAACTATAATTTTTTTTTATGTAAAACTCAAATTATCACAGAAACATGGTTGTTAGGCTCATTTTCTCAGTCAAGTTTATATATTTAGCTTGGAAGTTTACTAACAGCTCTGCGAGTTTTGGGTTACCCCAAAACTTTAACCCTAGGTATGGCCATAAAAAACAAACCAAACATGATTCAGTTTTTCATCTTTTTCTTTTACTCAGCGTTTTAGCTTGTATTTTTAATGTGATGGCATGATTTAGGAAGCATATTACGGTGGACCTTGTAAATCATGTGTTCGATCATGCATCACTTGTTTTTCTTGATGTTTCTCGTTTCTACTGCTATTGCTGCGTTGCACTCTCCCTGATTCGATGCGTTAAATCGTCGCTTTCACGTCGCCGGGCACATAATTCTTGTCTTTCAAGGATTCTTTGGAAGTTATGAAGATTCAAAGTGTTTCACTTGAGGAAATTTCAGCCTGGCATAGAGCAAAGCAATAATTGCTCCTCCAAGCTTATTGTTGCTTAATCTTATTATTGATCGTTGGATCTCAAGATACTAAGATCTAACAATCAACAATAAACGTGCCTACCACAAATTGATTAATGGTAGCAGTCTTGCAGTACCACGTATATCCAAAATAAACAAAATACTGTCAACCATGTTTCCAAAACGCTTTTACATCGGCTCATCATGATTCTCTAACACAATTATTGTGAAGATTTAAGCGAAGAAATGTGGACTGTTATACTTCGGTTTCAAAAATAACGTCAAATCTCAATGTACAAATTTATGCATATTTGGAATAATATCATTCCGATTTCACATCAATCCATCCCATCTCTTGAACAGATTGTCCATGCACCTACATCAATATTAATTCAACCATTAGTTCTCTTAACCGGATTGTTCATGTCCTGTTAATTCAATCATTAATTATCATTATAAGGAAGACTATCATTTCGATTTGACATCAATCGCTTAATTCTTTTATTCAAGACTGTTCATCGCCCTCACTGCTCAGTATATATCTTAAATCAATCACTCACTTCTGTGGTTGGCCAATGGTGGAAGAGACTTATGTCGGGACTCGGAACAACTTCGATTTTTATGGATTTTGTACTTTCTTGGTCGGGTTATTATTCTTTAAAAAATTATGTGGTTATGCTTAATAATAGCACTCGGGAATATTTGTCTCCCCAAAAGTAAAGGGTCGGGTCGATTAAAATTAATTTATTTCAAAATCCTTGTTGTTGGCAACCTAATATGGAACCCCACAATGAAATTATAATTCTTTGAACTTATATGAAATGAAAAATATGTATGAACACCTTCTCATGGCACTATCTTCTTAGAAGGAATTAAATTTTGATGTCATAATGATGTGGTGATACCCATATAATTTTTTAATTCCTTAGAAGAGGTTAAATTTTGATTTCTTGTTGACGTGGCTATAGTCTTATATAGGTATGGTTATGTTGAGTTCTTAACTCTGAAGAAAACTAAGGGCCCTTTTTCTTTTATGAGCTCCTAATATGAGCTCCTAATATCACTACAAGTAAAGGGATTTTTAACTAAGGTTATAGTGGAAGTTCATTAAAATTTGAAAATCCGTTTATAGTGAAGGTTGTTAACAAAAACAAGCAAGTGGAGGGTTTAGGAGATATTTTTCAATTGGTGTGTTTCACCGATGTGTTTATAGTATAATGACACAGTGCATTCAATACTCTTAAACGCACCATTCTTTCAATTTAAATTAAGAAATCTAATACAGATGTTCACAATAACGACACAGTGCATTTAATACTCTTAAACGCACCATTCTTTCAATTTAAATTAAGAATGTAATACGGATGCTCACAATAACCCTAAACACATGAGTGTGCATTTATTATCCCATTATTTTATACATAATTTCATTGCAAAATTTGTTTAAACTGCAATTGCAAAATTTGTTTAAATTGCAATTGCAAACCGTGATTAACCGTGTTGTGTTTTCCTTTTCCAAACACACCGGGTGTAAACATTAAAAAATCATAAGAAATTAGATCAATTTTTTTTAAAACCCTATTTCAATTTATATTTTAATAAGAAATCTAATACATGTGTGCACAATAACCATAAACGCACCGGTGCATGTTTAATAAATAAACACACTACATTCTACTATACAGAATTTCATTTCAAAATTCATTTAAATTGCAATTACAAACCTTTAGTAACAGTGCGTCTTTATAATATAAGCACGAGTGCATTTATCTTTCCAAATGCACTGTGTGTAAACATTAAAAATTCAACGTCAATTTTTTTAAAACCCTATTTCAGTTTATATTTTAATAAGAAATATAATACAAGTGTGCACTATAACCGTCAACATACCGGTGTGTGTTTAATAAATAAATACACCACATGCTACTATACAGAATTTCATTGCAAAATTCCTTTAAAATTGCAATTACAAACTGTGATTAACAGTGCAAATTTATAATATAAGCAACTATGTGTTTGTCTTTTCCAAACAAACTAGGTGTAAACATTAAAAAATCACCAAAAATAGTAAATTAAAAAAAAAAACCTATTATCTGGTGCAACGGTTTTTTCATCATGCACCAATGCGCTTCATATGAAATGCACCGGAACATGGTTTAATAAAAAAACAATCAGCGAAGTAAATTCATTTTTACCACTTCTTAGTGCATTTTCTACCAAGAGAATCGGTATGAAACCTTACCCACTTGGACGCCATGACATACGTGGCCCACATGGCAATAATATTCATCTATATTGGTTGTTGTTGTTAGTTTGAATTTTGACAAACAGTGGTAAAAAATCAAATTTTCCATACATCGTGAGGATGCCTCCCCGAATGGCCATTCAACAAGTTGTTTCTGACCTCATACTTTAATTTTTCAATGGATTATTTGTTTTATTGAAGCCTTAATTTGATGTATTTAAAAAAAAATCAAAATTTTGTGTAGTGTGTTTGAGTCATTCGGATTGTACCAGACTTTGGTGTACCCTGTAAAACATAAATTATTTTAAAAAATAACTAAATTATCCAGTGCGCCTATGTCATTTTACGCCACTGTTTTCGGTGCTCTCACATGGCCTAGGCGCACGAGTAAGATACTCACCAGAACATAAAAAAGTAAAAAATAACGTAACAAATAAAAATTATAGGGTGTGTCTATGGAATATGAGCGCAGATTTTGCGATGCTATTACATTTCTTAAGTGCACTATGATTTTTTTTTAATTTCAATAATTGTTTTGCATCAACAGTGCATTTGGTGGAAGTAAACACATCGTTAATGTTGTGCTTACTTTAACTAAATGTGCCGACAACATATTCATTAACCATTTTAGAAAATTTTAATGCTCATGTGCCCATTCCATGTCACTACACCAATGTCAGTGCTCTCATTAGAGGAAATTTCAACTCAAAATGGGCCTTTTAAGTCTAATTCAAATTCCATGTCATCATGTGTTAGCCAATGAAATTGCTTTAAATTTGAAATACCGTATAGCTCTTAAACACTTTTTTAGTATAAATTTGGGGATAGGTATCATAAAAAAACTATTTTTTTGTTTGTATTTTCGACATATCTCCCTATGTTTTTACTCAGATTTTGATCAGGAGAGCTCATTGGATGCGGAATTAAATTCAGGTATTTGTTGTTTTTGGGGTAGCACAGTCCATCAAAAGTATGTCGAGTGGTTACTCGTTGGATGCAGAATTTAATTATGCATCCAACGAGCTCTCCCAATCAAAATTTGAGTAAAAACACGGGGATATATGTCAAAAATACTAACAAAAAAGTAGTTTCTTTCTTTTCTTCCTCCAAAATTAAAAAATATTATTTAATTGACATTAGTGCACCAAAATTACATTTTTTGAAAATGGTCAATGGTGCGTTCATAAAATGGGAAGCATTGGTGTGCTAATAAGATTTAGGTGCACCATTCGGTCCATTTTACAAATTGTACTGATGTGTTGGATATTTGATGCACGATTTGGATTAATTTTAATTATGTTAAAATATAGTATGAGTGCAGTATGAATGTAGTAGACCATCGAAAGTGATGCATTGGTAAACATAAAGAACAATTTACGATGCACTTATATTATTATGGCACACCAGTAGTAAGTATTTTTTTTTTACAAATATTTATTATTGATGTTACTAAATATTATTTTAGTTGTATGGAAGATGTGAAACAAATACATGAGCGGCAATGTGCTGCTCAATAGGACCGTAAGCATCTTGACCAATATACCATGGGAAAACAGTGGGAGAGTAGGGAGAGGGAGAGGGATTTGTACGCTCACCCCATTACTCCTTAAGCTGGAGAGTTGTTGAGAATTGTTGGTCTCCTAAATTTCTATAAGGAGGCTACATCCCTTAAGGGAAACAATGAATTATTATGTCAGTTGATCTGATGTTGGGATCACTGCAAGAAGGTGTCGCACACCTTAAAAATCATAATAAAAAAAAATGTACACACATTTAACTAGAGCGCTTCATACAATTCTAGCAAGCAGTATTACTTGTGAGTTTAATTAATGATGCTTATGTAATTTACTTATATGATTTTGATGTGTATGTTAGGTTTTTCCAGCTGCGGCAAGGGAAGAGTTCTAACCACTACATATAGCCACACTTGAAGGTGATGTTTTAGAAATTATTGCTTTGGTTTTTATTATAAGTAACTAGGGCCTTACTAGCCCAAGGTTTCAAATACTAGACCCTAGTTTTGATCCTACCTTGCAATGTAATAAACATTGTAAGGGCTAAATGACTTACCCTAGTGCAATGTAATAATTTAATATTAAAGAGGACCTTGGTCCTAAGGTGTGAAGGGTGTAAAGTTTGAACGATGGACATTTAATATGGTTTCATGCCATGGTTTGCAAGGTTAACAAAATATATCATTTGGTTTATAAGGTTGTGTGGTTTCACATGTTATGTTATATGGGATCTTACCATAGTTTTAATGGTTTGATGTAACGATTAAAAGGCCATCATTAGATCTGGTCGAAAGTTAATGTTTTGTACCTTGGTTGACTTGGGACTTAAAAGTGTCGGCGTGGCTGCGAGTTGACAACGTAGCTAAGCCTTCCATGTTGGATTTGAGATCTTATTTCAGTCATCCACTTGTATGGTTCTTCAATTAGGGTTGCAAATATTTTAATGTGTTGCACATTAGTGGAAATTTCAACTCAAAATGGGCCTTTCAACCCTAATTCAAATTCCATGTCATCATGTGTTAGCTAATGAAATTGCTTTAAATTTGAAATACTGCATAGGTCTTAAACAAAATTTTAATATAAATTTGGGGATAGGTATCATAAAAAATTACTTTTTTTGTTCATATTTTTGACATATATCCGTGTGTTTTTACTCAAATTTCCAGAGGGAGAGCTCTCTAGATGAAGAATTAAATTCTGCATCCAATGTGTACCCACTCTGCATACTTTTAACGGATGGCACCCTATCGCAAAAACAAAAAATACCTGAAAAAACGTGATGTTGATGTCATCATCACATTTTTTCAGGTATTTCTTGTTTTTCGGGTAATGAGGTTGATCAAAAGTATGCGGTGTGGGTACTCGTTGGATGTAGAATTTAATTTAGCATCGAGCTCTCCTCAAAATTTTGAATAAAAAACACAAGGAGATATTTTGAAAATACAAACAAAAAAGTAGTTTTTTTCTTTTCTTCCTCCAAAATTAATAAATACTATTTTATTATTTTAACTAAAATTTTATTATTTTCCTTAAAAGGCCCATTTTGAGTTGAAATTTCCTCTAATGACTTCTATCTAAACCCTTCATTCATGGTTTGTTTGGTCTGTAACTTTCGAGAGCTGAAGCTTTGCTCTATTACTAGCGATTTGTTGGGTTTTCTGGTGTAATTGTTGCTGTAGTGTTTGATGGAATTGTAAATGGTTTCTTTCCAAGGTATTCTTGCATTTTTTCATGGATTCCATGGACATATGCAACTCATTGCTTCGCTTTCAAGAAACTTAGCCATCAACTCTAGTTTGCTGCTACCCTTCACTAGGTAAATAAAAATGATTGATAAGTTGTGAGACTTTATTTGAAGGTTTCCTTTAATGGCTTAGCTGTGAATAACACTACAATTTTTTGTTTGTTCAAAAGAGGAGGAATAAGGGTCTTCCTGGGGGGATGAAGTCTCACCTGAGATGTTCGAGGGAGAGCTGTCAGAACCAAGTTTTCGGCAGTAAGAAGGAAGGACAGGTTATCAACGACTCAACAACATAATCATCAGATTCTTTAGAGATAGTTAATTAGTATCGCAACATTCATCACATATATATCAACATAACTAATAGATCGCTAACAGATCGCATCATTCACTTATTCATCGCAGTAGTGTCATTCATTCATACAAGAGATTCAATAAACATCCATCATTGACATCGCAACACATAAAGACAAGAAATAAATAAGAGATAAGATTAACTTAGGGTAACATCCGTCATGTCATATTACTTCTGCGCAACAGATACAAATCATATAGTACTTATCCATAGTAGGAGAATGATCACAACCCAATATTCAATAGGCAGTTGACACAAATAGAGCCAAAACTGCTCAATAACAAAATGAAGTGACAATATCACACATAGTTATCAGATCACAAAATGGATTGATCAATTGATCTTCTGCATCAATGATCTCATTTACAATTGCAATTATAACTCTATATATAGGCTTGTGCCTTTACATCCGAGGTCCACTTCTAACTAACTTGTAACAAACTAGTGACCTATATCCACAAAATGTGGTCAATACCCAAAACCCCTGTCAACATGAATAGTTTAATATTGAAACCGTGGTTAAACAATATAATCCATGCATGTATTTGGTTTGGATTTTTTTTAGATATGCTTATTGTATTTTATTAACACTCGGCTTCCATTGTAGATGGGTTGAATACCGATCATTGGAAAGGGACAATTCGCTTCTACGATTTGTTGTGTGATTTGTTTTACAATTGTGATGTGCATTACTTTGGATAAAATAAGTCTGGTTATTGACTCTTAGCTTTAGAGCCTTAAACAATTTTGTTAGATATGTCAAATATATCAACCTGTATGTGATTGTTTGTTGATAAATATCCTTTTGCATATCGTATAATATCTATATTGTATGTATATATCTATATGACTATAGATATTTGCTATTCTTTAATTAATAATTAGCTAAGTTATAAATCGTGAATATGTTGTGCATCTATCTTGATAGTTTTATAAATAATCTTAATCTCATATATTCAATTAAGTTTCCTTGATCCCGAACTGAACAGTTTCGATCTAGTATCGAGGTTTAAGAAATAAATTTAAAGGATAACATTGTAGCTTAACCTGACAGAGATACATCTCATGTACAGTAAATTCGATTTGTTGTTTATATTCTGACTGTAAATGGTTTAGTATTTAAACATGTTAACTTTAACTACTTCAATCATAATTTAACTAGATCTATGATATAAGAAAGAACAAATATAGTTCACTTATATATAATCGTTTAAGGAAAGAAAATGATTCTACAGTATATAAAATAATTTAGAAATCCTTAACTTGAGTGGATGCCCGATCTAAGAATCCTTACTAAGCAAATCTATTCATTTATAGGTATAAATAAAAGGGATAAACAATCTAAAATTGATACATAAACAAGATCTAGAATCGATACATGATAGATGACCATTCATTAAGAATGCATAAACATTTCTACTTACGAATATAGCTACAATTCAAATTTTAAATAATCATCCTACTGTAATTAGAAGATAGAGTAAGAACCTAGCACCACTGCTCAGAAAACAGAAATGGAATAGTGGTTCCTTCCAACCAACTCCTATAGCAGCCAACTTACTTGCTCTAGAACCCTCGACCCTGTTTGTTGAACCACAAGAGAAAAATCCACTTAATATGTCATCTATTGCATGGTCAGATTCAATCCCCATCCGATGCTAGCCTCCTGCTTGCTAATGGACATATTATTATATAGTATTTTTCCTAGGTCTTGGTCATTTATGAGCCTCCTACTCTTTAGCACTCAACTAGGAGTTGTGACCTGATTTTGGGGAAGATGCCTCCTACACGTTGAGTCCTCACTCAGTAGCTTTGTCCACTTGTCTTTTCCTTTTGTGGGCCTGAAAACACTCTTCAATAGCTATTCCACTTTTGTCCCCTTCAATATCCTTTATTAATAAAAGAACAATTCATTACATTTGTTTAATTTTTTACTTTGTCAAAAATATTTAAAATAATAAATAAAATATCTCAACAGAAATTAATAATAAATTATTAATTTTAGGTGCATTACATACACCTCCCCTTAGAGGATAACATTGTCCTTGGTGTTACTAACTCTATTCTTTATTCTTCCATTTCTACATCTTGGAATAGGATTAGATATGCCTCATGCATAACACTTTCAATTCCCAAGTAGATTCTTCTGGACTAAGGTGCTTCCATTGCACCTTGACTTGTTTGATGGTACGATTCCATAGTAAAAGTTCTCTCTTGTCGAGAATACATTATGGTCCCACCTGGAACTCTCCTCCAAATTGAATTTGGATAACATTCCAATCAATCACATGAGTAGCATCACGAATATATCTCTTTAAAATAGAAATGTGAAAAACATGATGTACTTTTACAGTGGGTGGTAGGGATAGCTGGTATGCAACCGGTCCCTATTTAGCCAAAATTTCAAATGGTCTGTAATACCTGGGTACCAACTTTGAATACTTTCCCAATCTCAAAGAAATTTTCTTAAGATTTACCTTTATGTACACATGCTCACCCATTTAGAACTCTTTAGGACTTCTTTTTAGGTCAGAATAACTTTTCTGCTTGTCTTGGGAAGCATTCAAGTTTTATTCCACCTGTTTCATGGGTAGTTCCATATCCTTTAACAAATCAGGTCCTAACATTAACCTATCGAATAGACTGCTCCAAGAAATCAGAGTATTACATTTGCATCCATACATAATTCAAAAGGACTCACATCTGCTCATACTCGAAAATTATTATTGTAAGAAACTTATACTAAGTGTAGGTAGTCTTCCCACTTACCTTGTTTTTCCATTACATACATTCTTAGCATGTATTCTAGGACTTGGTTTACCCTTTCAGTATTCCCATCTGTTAGCGGATGATACGCAGTACTGAAGTTAAACTGTATACCTAACCCTTTAAACAAAGATTTCCAGAAACTTTATGTAAATTTTGCATATTTATCTGAGATGATTACCTTTGGTACACCATGTAACCTAAAGTTATATTTCATAAAAATATATGTAATGTTAACAGCCTTATACATAGATTTTACATGACTAAAATGAGCTTCTTTACTTAACTTATCAATTACGATCATGATTGAATCATGCTTCCTGGAATTTTTAGGTAGGCCTGTTATAAAATCCATGCTAATTATTTCCCACTTCCATTTCAGAATGGGTAGAGGTTGCAATAAACCCTCTAGATTTTGGTGTTCTTACTTGACTTGTTGACATTCGATGCAGTGAGCTAAGCACTTTGCTACCTCTATCTTCATGTTAGGCCAAACGAATTCCTTTCTGATCATCGTGGTCATCTTCTGGTATCCAAGATGTCATGAATAGGGTCATTTATTTAACTCACTCATGACCGTTAATTTTTTTTGTTGTATTTGGTATGTATAGCCTATTTTTATGGAGCAACAATCTTCTTCTATTTAGGCTAAAATCTATTTTTATCTGACTTTTTTCATTTTCAGCAGTCTTTTCTTTTAAAATTTGGTATTACTTATCAGAATTTTCTGCACTTAAGATCTGATTTTCCATATCTGATTCATAACTGTTGCTTGCAAATAGTAAATTTGCGTGACGAATCAAGGCGTCTACAACTTTGTTTTCTTTTCCTTTTATGTGTTTTATTTTGAATTCATATTCACATAAGAAAGACATTCATCTTGCATGTCTAGGATTTAAACTTTGTTGGTCAAATAAATATTTTAAACTTATATTATCTGACATTAGCAGACATTTCCTTCCAATGAGGTAATGTCTTCACATTTTTAATGTGTAAATAATTGGAGCAAGTTATAATTTGTGTGTAGTGTAATTATTTTCATGTTCCTTTAAATTTCTATATTCATAATCCACGACGTAATTCTCTTGTATTAATACCCCTCCCAATCCTTCCTTACAAGTGTTGATACATGTGACAAAATCCTTAAAAGGATCGACAATTTTTATGATAGGGGTGGTACTTAACAAATGCTTTAATTTATTACAGCTTTCCATACACTTTTCATTCCACTCAAACTTTTTACCTTTCTTCTGCAGTGAAGTTACGGGGTAGGCTATCTTAGAAAATCCTTCGATGAACTTTTGATAATAACTGGTAATCCCCATGAACGATTTTATGTCTATTACATTTTTAGGAGCTGGTCATTCAATGATAGCCTTAATTTTGTCGGGTTCAACAGATATTCCATCCTTGCACAACACATTTCCTAGATATTGAATCATGTCTTTAAAGAAGTCATATTTACTGAACTTAGCATACAATTGTTGTCCTCTTAATACTTGTAAAATTATCTTTATATGTTCTTCGTGTTCTTGTTAATTTTTTGATTCAATTAGTATGTCGTCAATGAAGAAAACTACAAATGTATCTAGATAGTTACTTAGAATATTATTCATTAAGCACATGAATGTTGTAGGTATGTTTGTCAACCCAAAAAGAATTACAACAAATTCCTAGTGACCATAATGGGTCCTAAAAGCAGTTTTAAAGATGTCTTCATCTTTGATTTGCACATGATGTTATCCATACCTTCAATCTATTTTAGGGAAGGTTGTTTCCCCGTGGAACTAATCGAATAGATCGTCTATCTAGGGGAGCAGGTATTGATTTTTAATAGTCATTTTATTTAGTTGTCGATAGTTTACACACAATATTTAGGTTCCGTCTTTCTTCTACCAAATAACACCGATGCTACCCAAGAATTCCTTTCACTTTAATTGTGTTTCTAGTATTATCTATGCATGTAAAGCTTTTGTCAAAACAATTCAGCATTACTCTGTGTTTTTCTAGTCGAACCATTCCTATTAACATATCATAGGAACCTAAAGGTGAAATATTCAGATCAACATGCGTAATGAAATTCGTCATTAATATTTCACATTTTTTAACGTAACTAGTGACTTTACGTTTAGTACCTATGGCTAACTATACTGGCCATGACTTAACAAATTTTCCTGGTACTAAATTACATAATTCAACTATTCTAGGTGATATATAACTCAAACTTGCACCTGGATCAATTAAGATGCAAATAAGTTGACTTTTTATCATTCCTTCGATATTGACCATTGAATTTTGATGGTATGTTTGTCATTTCTCCAATGCAGCGCTAATTCTAGGCATGCTCCTCGCGATGTCTCCAAATGTAAAAAACTTCCTGAATGGAGTGAACATTAAAGTTTTTCTTTCTTACTGGATAATATTTAAAATAATGTGGCTCGCCACATTCCCAACATTTTGACGGTTCCCTATGTGCAGTTTTCTTATTAAAAGTAGTGGGAGGTTCTCTTTCTTTTGTTGTAGAATTCTGTGGTTAAAATTTTTTATAGTTACTTCCTTGGTACCCTTTATAATTATTCCCTGTATTTTTGTAGAGTTTATTATTTTTATTTCTTGGATCAAATTTATCTCATCTTTTAGTCTTCCAAATTGACACGCTTTCTCTTTTATTATTATTCTAGTCATAATAGAAATTTTCCTTTCTCACTGCTTCCTCCAGCATCTTTGGATTGTCATACTCAATCCGCTCTTTAAACATGATAGGTAAACAACTAAGAAAACGTTGTATATTTGGTTTTTCATCAATTATATAAGGTACACAATAATGCAGACTTCTGAATTTAATACAGATATCTTTCAAAGTCATGGCTCCTAATCTTAACTCGTAAAATTTGTTAGCCTTCTCTTTGTATACTTTTCTGACAGTAATTTTATTTTAAAATGTTGTTTAAAGGTTTTATAGGTTACATATCTTTAGGATTTATTCCGTTTACTTTCGTTATATCCTGCCACCATATATGCACTTTTTAGTTAGAATATATATATCCATTTTAGCTTTTAGTTCGGGGGAGTAATTATAGATTTGAAAGTATTTCTTCATCCCTGACAACTAGGATTTCACTTCTTCTCCTTTTTCAATCTTACCATTAAACATTGCTGGTTTAATCCTTTTAAACTCCCCATATATTTCTTCATATGGTTTGTACTTCTTTTTATTTTTATTATCATCACTACTTTCATTGGAATCTTGTTGTTTTTCTGTTTGATGTTTGATTGATTCTTCATTGGAAGTTTCAGCCTTAGGACTGAAAAATTCCATTTTCCTTCCCTTACGTTTGTAAGGTGTAGTTTTTGGCATGTTATGTTCAGGTTCCTTATTTTTCTTTTTTTCACCATTATGTATATTAGCTAGTAAAATATTATTCAGTTCCTCTTGAGCTTTTAGGGTTCGTTCATTATCCTCCTTAACCCTTTTTAACTCTAATCTAAGTTCTTTAATAGTTCTTTGCAGTTCATATTTATTAACTTGAATTTCATTCAGGTTTACCTAGATATCCCTATCCCTTAGATTACCCTCTTCATTATTTATAGGATTTCTAGGGAGTGAATCTTCTTCTGTATACATCCCCTCTTCTGCCATCTTTTTCCTGCAAAAATAAAGGTATCCTTCTCTTCTTTTGTTGTAAGAGAATCAAACCAAAAAATAAAGTAAAATTATTTTTCTAGTTTCTTTAGCAGTTTTAGTGTTGAGTTGGCTCAGGCCTAATGTTGTAACCATGCTCTGATACCATTTTGTCACACACCTCAAAAATCATAAATAAAAGAAAAATTGTACACACATTTAACTTGAATGCTTCATGCAATTCTAGGAAGCAATATTACTTAAGATTTTAATTAATGATGCTTATGTAAGTGACTTATATTATTTGGCTTCTTATTTCATGTTTCTCCAGCTGCGATAATGGCATATTTCTAACCACTATGTACAACCACGCCCGAAGGTGATGTTTTAGAAATTCTTTCTTTGGTTTTTGTTATAAGTTACTGGAGCCTTACTAGCCCAAGGTTTGGGAGACTAGACCCTAGTTTTGGTCCCACCTTGCAATGTAATAAAGGTTGTAAGGGATATATGACTTACCCTAGTGCAATATAATAAGGTAATATTAAAGAGGACCTTGGTCCTAAGGCGTGAAGGGTGTAAAGTTTAAACGATGTACATTTGATATGGTTTCATGCCATGGTTTGGAAGGTTAATAAAATATATTGTTTGGTATATAAGGTTGTTTGGTTTAACATGTTATGTTATATGGAATCTTACCATAGTTTTAATGGTTCGATGCAATGATTAAAAGGCCATCATTAGATCTGGCCGAAAGTCAATGTTTCATAGCCTGGTTGACTTGGGACTTAAAACCATTGTACTTGCTTTCATGTTGACAACACAGCAAGGCCTTACATGATGGATTTTAGATATCATCTTAGTCGTCCACTTGTATGGTTCTGCAGTTAGGGTTACAAATACTTTAATGTGTTGCAAATTTTTTCTGAAACCTTCATTCATGGCTTTTTTGGTTGGTAACTTTTGAGAGTCAAACCTCTACTCTATTACTGGTGATATGTTGGGTTTTCTAGTGTAAACGTTGCTATGGTGTTTGATGGCACTATAACTGTTGATGTATTTGTAACTTCGAAATGTATTCATCCGTATATCTTATGTATTGTACCCCGATGTTTATTCCGGGATGTGTTTGTAATGTATTTGAGTCATTTCATGCCCTGATGTTCCTATCGGGAGATTCAATAATGTAAACAAGTCATGTCAAGTCATTGTGGGTAACCCTCCTATTGATCAAGAGTTAAAGTCCCTACAAGTTGTGGGGCACTAGGGTTATTAGACTCTACTAGAGATGTCGGCTCTAGTAAGTAATTGTTAAGTGAGGCCGACATGTTGGAGTGGACATTAAGTGAATGAAAGAATATAAATAGAGAGTGAGCCTCTCTATTTATCACACACACACTCACTCATTTGGGTGCATGAGTGAGAGAGAAGTTGTTGGGATTAGAGAGAGAGATTGTTGTTGTCGGGAGATCATGTTTATGCTTTCGAGTTTTACTTTTGGTGCTGATTCTATCTCTGAGGAAGTTGTGGGGTTTTCTCCTTTATGGTTTCCCCGAGGAAAATATTTGTGTTCATTGTCTCTTGTGTTTTATTGCTATGCATGTTATTCTCTCAGATAAGATCCTAGGATCATAATGCTAGCTTGAATGATAAAAATATAACATGGTATTAGAGCTAACCTGAGAAGAAGACATTATGCAGCTGCAGAATCTAGGGCTTCTTAATTTTTGGGTCTCTCTCCAAAATCCATCAGAAAAAGTATGCTAGGATGACTCTCCATTGAAGGGCGCATCTTCCTATCGAAGCAAAATTCGATTCTGGACATTTTTAGTGTTTGGTGCGGGAAATTAGGGCTTCTTACATAAGAGGAATTTTTGAGTGAGCCTGAAATAGGATTTCTCTCCTCATCTAAATCGAAGTTTAGAGACCTCGTTTGATATTTTTAGTTGGGTGAAACTCTAGGAAAGTCAATCCCTAGTTTGACCCCAGGCTGGAAAAACCCTAAAATACTAAAACTGATAAGTTTTGGTACATTCTCTATATATCAGTATTGGAGAAGGATCAGGAGCTGAAAATTTCACAGGCCGAAGATAAGATCTGGATTTACACTATGTCCAAAAATTAGCCTCATATTCTCTATATTCTAGGAGATATGATCCCTCCAAGTTAGGGTTCCTACCTCTTCTAGGATTCATCCCTAAACAGGACACTTGGGGAGAATTGCTATATATCGGGCTACAAAGGTGCAAATGAAATTTCTGAAGATGTTCCAAAAAGGGAACAGACTTTAAATTCTATGGTCCAATTTTCAGACCTAGAATAATAAACAGTGACACGTGGAAGTCCGCACAACTTCACTATGCTGAATAATCCTGAAAAAGGTCACCTTGGGAAAAAACTCATAAGTCCCAATTGGTGAAACCAATTCTGATGAAACTTATGGTGTTGGATCAAGGACAAGAGAGGGTACCATAGTGCAAAAATTCAGACACAAAGAAGTAGTAATTTTGGAGATACCCTAGAAACAGTAGTAGGAATTTCTGTAGAAGAAATTGGTAAACGAGGGATTTCAGTTCCAGGAGCTTCCCTCCACTGTTTTTAGAAAATGAGTACATTGGACAGCTCAACTTGAAGAGGTCTATCTTTATAGATAATCAGACCTGAAAGATTCCAAGTTTTCAAAATTAGGGTTTCTCTGACAAACCCTAGATCAGCTAGCTCCAGAACTAGGATGGACACCTCAAATCGGTAAGATCTAATCTTTTGCTATTTTCATTTGAGGTTCTCATTTCAAAGTGATCTATCACATCATCTTGATGATAATATTGGTGAATTTGACAAATTCCAACCATGGAAGTATATGATCCCTCTAAAGAAAATTAATTGGACACCTACATGAGTAGAGAGGTTCTAGTTCCAGAGGGAGATGAGGCTAAAAGCCTTACACCAGAAGAACTTGGTCAAGGCCAAGAAGATCATTTTTTATTCAATCATGGATCACCATATACCACGAGTGTCTTCCCTAAAGACACCGAAAGAGATGTTTGATTCCTTGACCAAGCTATTTGAAGGGAAGAACATAAATTAGAATATTACTTTGAGAAACCAGTAGAAGAATGTGAAGATCCAGAATGCAGAGACCATACAGTCATACTTTACAAGGGTCTCTCAAATCAAAGAAAAAATTTAAGTTGTAAAAGAAGAAGTGAAGAATGCAGAAATGGTGATAGCCACCTTGAATGGCCTCCCAGGAACATGGGATTCATTCATTCAAGGAATGTGTTCCAGAAGGAGGTGATTACTTTCAATAGACTTTGGTAAGAAGAAGATGCTCGACTCATAATAAGAGAAGAGAAGATGGGAGCAACTGAAGATCAAGCTCTCACCATCCAAAGAATATCCCTCAAGCGATGAGGAATACGAAGAACTCAACTCTTGAAGAACCTCTTATCCATCTTATCGTTTGGATAAGAAACAATGCTATTATGAATGAAGAAGATGATGAAGCTGAAGGCTTAAGAAGGAATATACCCACGAAACAAATAAAGATAAGTATTCAATTGTCATTTCATGATATTGTTTTGTTATGCATTTGTTTATATTCAAATAATGTATTGTGCATGATAGAATGTTTGCATTAATGACAGCATACTACTGATATGCATGTGATGGGTAAGTAGCTCATGGTGCTATACAACTCTCCATTGCTGCTTATGTAGAATGGAACCTCTTTGATGACATATTGGATTAGTGCACAATCTCAACGTTGTCCTGGTAGAGATGGAAGGCATCTAGAAACTTTCCATGAGATATGGATGAGTATTGTATTGGCTAAAATAGTTGCATGATCATATATTTATGCATAAGAATTTTCCATTATGAATATTCCTTATGAAATGTTTCTAATCATACAAATGATTTGGCTTGTAGGAAAGATCGCGTAAAATATCCTACAAGCAAAGAAGGATGAGACTTGTTCCAAAGAACAAGCGACGACAGTTCAATAAAGAATCCAAGATGAAGAATAATATGACGAATGCAATGACATCATTGATGCAAAACCTTCCAGCTATGAAGAAGTAACCAAGAAGAAAGGGAAGACCAGTTCAAGAAGAATGATGTCTAGGATGCAGTATCAATACATGAAGGGAAGTTTGTATTTCCATCATGCAGTAGATGGAAACATCATGGGAAACAAGGCAAGATTCGTAGCATGAGGCTACTCACGAAAAGAAGGCATAGACTACAAAGAGACATTTGCAGCCAGTAGGAGTTGAGACACATGACAGGAAGAATCATGTGTGCAAATGAAAGAAGGCCTTGTATGAGTTCAGAAGACACCCATGGGATAACACATACATGATGAGCTTGATGAATATCTTAACCTTTTCTACAAGGTTGAAGATGAAATCCTTTAGAGGATGACAAGCTCACATATGGGTGCGAGAAGAACTTTTGAAAAAGTTCAAGATAGAGGATCTTGGTATCCAGTGATCCTAGATGGATACATAGAATACTAGTAGCAAAGGAAGCTACTTGTCACTCTGGTATAAAATGTTTCAGTGCATAGAGTATGAAAGATAGAGGGAGAATGATGCTCCGCTTCAGAGGGAGTGACTGCAGAAGATCCTGAGGTTCAACATGGTACGACAGGATGGATAGATTACTGATGACTCTAGGATTTACTGAGAGTAAAGAAGATTCCAAACTCTGCTTCAAGGTTGAAGATGGAAGACTAGTGATGCTCCTGTTATATGTCGATGACTTGTTCCTGACAGAAAAGAAGAACTCAATAAATTTGCAAGAAGGAGACTTGCTCTCGAGTTCGAAATGAAGGACTTGGGTATGATGCACTATTTTCTAGGCATGGAGGTGTGGCAGAATGCGGATGGAATCTTCCTCGTACAAGGGAAGCATGCAGTAGAGATCCTGAAGAGGTTGCAAGGCCATGACCACACCTATGGCATCGAACCTGAAGCTATTGAGTGATGCTTCATCAAAAGTGGTTGATGCTATGATGTATCGTCAGATGATTAGGTCCTTGATGTACTTGACGAACACAAGACCAGATATTTGCTTTGCTATGAACACCTTAAGCCAGTTCCTGATAGATCCGAGACATGTTCAATTGATTGTTGCAAAGCATATTCTGAGGTACATGAGGGGTACAATTGATTATGGGCTCTAGTATGAGGTGAATCAGAAGATTAACCTGGAGGGTTATGTTGATTCATATTGGGTAGGCAGTACCATCGCTAGGAAGAGCACTTCAGAGTGTTGCTTCAGTATGGGATCAGGTGTGATCTCTTGGTTTAGCAGGAAGCAATCCTCTGTGGCACTAAGTACAACTGAAGTAGAGTATGTCGCAGCTTGTTCAGCTAGTTGTGAGGCAGTATGGATGAGGAAGCTACTGTCTGATTTATATGATCTCCAGTTAGATGCTACTTGTATATATTGCGACAACCAGAGTTGTGTGAAGTTGTCGGAGAACCCATTGTTCCATGACAAGTTGAAGCATATCGAGATCAAGTATCACTATATCAAGAATATGTTGCAGAAAGGAGCAGTGAAGCTCTAGTATGTTGGGACGGATGAATAGATAGCTAATGTGTTGACTAAGCCATTAGCTAGAGTAAAGGTTGAATACTTCAGGGAGAAGCTTGGTGTTCTCCAGATTGAGGTTCCCTCCAAAGGGAAGTGATGATTCCGTGAGCCATTCTAACATGGTGATAGGATTAGGTTCCTTCCATGGTCAGATGCAAGGGCTAATCCATTCTATCACAGTGAGAGGATTGGTTCCTTCCATGTCAGATATGAGTGCTGAGCCATTCTGATATGACTCTAGCATTGGTTCCTACATGATCAGATATAAGGGCTATTGCCATTCTCTGAATGGAGGCACTTGGTTAGTTACCAGGAATACTTAGTCTGGGGCTGAGGGCCATTATGATATGACTGTGGGATGTGTTCTCACGTGATCAGATATAAGTGCAGGGCCATTCTTATGTGATTGAGGGATGTGTTCCCACTTGATCAAATATAAGGGCTGATGCCATTCTCTAGGAGAATGGAGGAGCCTGGTCATTTACCAGGAATCCTCATCCTAGGGGTGGGAGCCATTCTGATGTGACTTTGGGATTGGTTCCCACATGATCAGATGTAAGTGCAGATCCTTTCTACAGATGATAGTAGGTGTGTCTTATCATGTTGGTGGATGTGAGTGTTGTTCCTTTTCACAGATGGTAGTAGGTGTGTCCTACCATGCTGGTGATTGTAAGTACTGTGCCTTTTCACAGATGGTAGTAGGTGTGTCCTACCATGCTGGTAATTGTAAGTGATGTGCCTTTCGACAGATGGTAGTAGGTGTGTCCTACCATGCTGGTGGATGTGAGTGCTGTGCCTTTCCACAGATGGTAGTAGGTGTGTCCTAACATGCTGGTGGATGTAAGTGCTGAGCCTTTCCACAGATGATAGTAGGTGTGTCCTATCATGTTGGTGGTTGTGAGTGCTGTGACTTTTCACAGATGATAGTAGGTGTGTCCTATAATGTTGGTGAATGTAAGTGTTGGGCCTTTCTGACAGGGTTGTGGGATGTGTTCCTGCATGGTCAGATGTGAGTGTTGGGCGTGCCTTTCTGACATGGTTTTGGATGTGTTCCTCTCATGGTCAAATGTAAGTTCTGGGTAGGCCATTCTGAATTAGGGTCAGATGTAAGCACTGAAGAAGACCTACATGGAGGCTAGGCCTACAACAAACATTAAAAAGGGCTAGCTCTGTAGAACATCCTGTGACAAGAAGAATCATAAGATAGCACCTGTGATGATGATCCAGCAATGATGATCTAGATTGAGTGATGAGCCAGATCAAGTGATGATCCAGATCCAGTGATAATGTTCTAGTGATGATCTAGATCAAGTGATGATCTAGATCCGATGATGAAGATGACTTGAAGATGAAGATAAATTGAAGATGAATATGACTTGAAGATGAAGATGATGAGAACATAATGATGATCTAGATGATACTGAGAAGAAGACTTGTGCTGATAAATTTTGTCGAGAGAATACCTTCCTAGTTAAGAGGGAGTGTTGATGTATTTGTAACTTCGGAATGTATTCATCCGTATATCTTATGTATTGTACCCCGATGTTTATTCTGGAATGTGTTTGTAATGTAATTGAATCATGTCATGCCCCGATGTTCCTATCAGGAGATTTAATAATGTAAAAAAGTAATGTTAAGTCATTGTGGGTAACCTTCCTATTGATCAATGGTTAAATCCCACGTAGTTGTGGGGCCCTAGGTTTATTAGACTATCCTAGAGAAGTCAACCCTAGGTGAGTTATTGTAAGTCGGGGCAATAGTCCCCACCATTGTGTTAAGGATAACCCTCCTAGTTGGTCGGAGGGGAAAAGTCCCCACAAGTTGTGGGGCACTAGGGTTATTAGACTCTCCTAGAGATGTCGGCTCTAGTAAGTAATTGTTAAGTGTGGCCGACATGTTGGAGTGGACATTAAGTGAACGAAAGAATATAAATAGAGAATGAGGCCGTCTATTTATCACACACACACTCACTCATTGGGGTGCATGAGTGAGAGAGAAGTTATTGGGATCAGAGACAGAGACTACTGCTGTCGGGAGATCATATTTATGTTATTGGGTTTTACTTTTGGTGCTGATTCTATCTTTGATAAAGTTGCGGGGTTTTCTCCTGTATGGTTTCCCCGACGAAAATATTTGTGTTCATTGTTTGTTGTGTTTTATTGTTGTGCATGTTATTCTCTCAGATAAGATCCTAAAAATCTTGAACCATCTAGCTTGAATGATAAAAATCTAACAGTAACTGGTTTATTTCCAAGGTATTCTTGCGTTTATTCATGGCTTCCATGGACGTCTGCAACTTGTTTCCTTGCCTTCAAGAAACTGAACCATCATTGCTACTCTTCATCAGGTAAATAAAAATGATTGATAAGCTTCTAGACTTTATTTGAATTTTTTCTTCAATGGATTAACTGTCACTGACACTACAATGTTTTGTTTGTGCAAGAAGAGGAGGAATAAGGGTCTTCCTGGGGGAGCTGATCCTTGGACCTCTCTGCAATTGGCACAAGGTAAAGAGTATTAATGTTTTTAACTTGTTTACAATTTTATTTTTTCAAATTTATTTTGACTACCACTTAAATGCATTTTCCCAAGTTGGGAGCACTAACGAGGAAGGAGACAAGGTCACCTCCTCCTAGGCCCGCATCTTAGCATGCCCAAGTAACAATCCCAAAACCCTTACGATGGTTTTATTTATTTAATTCAAATAATTTCATCCACCATCGCTAAAATATGTTGTGGTTTGATGAAGGTACTAAAATTCTGAGCAAAAGGAGCCGAGAGGGGGGAAACCACTCTAGTTATGTGCAAGATACATTTTATGTGTTATTTGAAACCCCTAGGGTTGAAACTCTATTATAGAGGGATTTACAGCCTCTCTATTTCACATTGTTTTTAAGTACATTATGGTTTGTTGTAGTGCATGTGTTAGTGTTGTGGGTGCCATCGCAGATGGACTTACCACCACTTCGCTTACTTAGTAGTTGGAAGTTTCTTATGGTTTAAAAACAATGGTGGAAGCCATCATGGATGGTCTTATAGCCACACCCTATATGCATACATTGTTTTCATATTTGTTTAATGTATAAATAAATTGAAATGACCCTTAGGTTCTTTTCTTTGATGGTCTTACGACCATGAATATGTTTTAATAATCTTCGCTTCGTAAAGATATCTAGGTTTGGCTTACAATAGAATGTTTGCAATATTAAAATATTGTTAATCCGTATGATGGTTTAGCATTTCTATCCAGATCTTGTTAGCCACTATGTAATTGAATTATGCTTATCTTTTATGTAACCAATGGTGGCCATTAAAATGGGCTTGCAACAATAATCCTTTAACCTTGTTATTGTTTAATAAATACAACCCATATGGTCTTGTGATTTCTGTGGAGTAGTTTAATATTGAAACTGTGGTTTAAATATATAACGTATGCATGTATTTGGTTTTGATTTGTTTTAAATATGCTTACTGCATTTTATTAATACTCAGTTTCCATCATAGATGGGCTTAATACTGGTCTTTGGAAAGGAATGATTCGCTTCTGCAATTTGTTGTGTGATTTGTTTTAAAATTGTAATGTGGATTACTTTGGATACCTTAAGTTTGGTTATTGACTGTTAGCTTTATATTCGTAAAATATTTTGTTAGATATGGTAGGTACATCAATCCTATATGTGACTATTTGTTGATAAATCTCCCTTCGCATATCGTATAATATCTATATTATATGTATATATCTATATGACTATAGATATTTGCGATTCTTTAATTAATAATTAGCTAAGTTATAAATTGTGAATATGTTGTGCATCTATCTTGATAGTTTTATAAATAATTTTAATCTCATATTATTTAATAAAATTTCCTTAATCCCGAACTGAATAGTTTCGATCTAGTATCGGGTTTAAGAAATAAATTTAAAGGATAACATTGTAGGTTAACCTGATAGGAATACATCTTGTGTACAGTAAATTCGATTTTTTGTTTAGATTCTGACTGTAAATGGTTTAGTATTTAAACATTTTAACTTTAACTACTTCAATCATAATTTCTAGATCTACGATATAAGAAAGAACAAACATAATTCACCGATATATAATCGTTTAAGGAAAGAAATTAATTCTACATTATATAAAATCATTTAGAAATCCTTAACTCGAGTGGATGCCCGATCTAAGAAGCCTTTCTAAGAAAATATATTCATTTATAGGTATAAACAAAAGACATAAACAATCTAAAATTGATACCTAACAAGATCTAGAATCGATACATGATAGATGACCGTTCATTAAGAATGCATAGTTATATACTTATGAATATAACTACAATTCAGATTTTAAATAATCAGCTTATTGTAATTAGAAGATAGAGTAAGAACCTATCACCATTGCTAATCATCATTAGAGGAATTTTGAGGTCTAAAATGGGCCTCCTAAGGAAAATAATAAAATAATAGTTAAAATAATAAAATAATATTTATTAATTTTGGAGGAAAAAAGAAAAAAACTACTTTTTGTGTTCGTATTTTCGACATATCTCCCTTTTTTTTTACTCAAATTTCGAACGGGAGATCTCGTTAGATGTGAAATCAAATTCCGCATCCAACGAGCTCTCTCGATCAAAATTTGAGAAAAAAACACAGGCCAATATGTCGAAAATACGAACAAGAAAAATTGTTTTTTTTATGACAAATATGTCAATTCAACAATTATGGTTGACTCATTGTATTGGAATTCTATTGGTTCTTGTATTCCAACTCATAAGAACTTATTTTTGGCATGTTTTCTTTTTGGGACCTGTTGGGGCCCCGAAATTTGTAGGCAGCAACAGTAAGGGATTCTCCCCAATCAACGTTTCCAACTAGCCCGTTGACTGTTTGGTATAGGGAATCTGTCCGGTTTGCGGTCCAGCTACCGTAGGTCAAAGTACTAAACAAAGGCTTTACCGGTTGCGGCCCGGTCCACCTAGTTTTTTTATTTTGACTAAATTATGATATGCAAGTGCCTAAATAATAATGCAGGGTGATAAAATGCGGGGAGCAGCCACAAAGTGATGCGCAGGTTCTTACCTCTCGTCTTAAGGCTCACAAGCATCCCAATCACGTACAATACGAAAACAAACTAACTACCTGAACTATCCCTATGGAGTAGAATTATCATTCATTGATGAGTAATACATATTGTACATGCATTATGAAAAGTTACAGATAGCTGACACCTCATTCGAAACACATGAACAATTACAGATATTTAAACAACCAGATAGCCGATTATTTTATGAACAACATTTATTAATCATAGTGGAAAACATCCCAAAAAGATACTAAAGAACATTCAACAAGAATATAGGTTCATAAAATTAAATACTCTTACAGTAAATGAATACGGCTGAAAACGAAATAGTTCCTCTTCAACATTATTCATTGAGTTGCATTGATACATTCCACATTTCACTCTCTCCAGTAGGAAAAAGTTGCACTTTTTTATTGTAAAACGAAGTAGTTCCTCTTACAAGAAAATGAGTTTACAAAATTTTCCAGGGGAAAAACCCCTTTCTAATTCCTACTTCCCAATATTTAAACTACCCCCAGCAGACCCCTTGGGCTCTCTCCCAACGTCTCTCCCTTCAGTTTCCCAACGCTTCAGATTCTTCTATGAACTATTGAGTAACTGACAGATCTTCTGGTTCCATCTCTTCGTTGCCATTCATGTTGTCTTTTCTTTCGCTTGTCCTTCTGGAATCAGTTTGATCCACGCTGATATGCTCAGCTACACCTTCGCGTCACCGTAGTCCCATCAATCCCTTAGGTCCATTTGCACAAAAGACAGAATGCATCATTTATTGGATTTGCGTTACAAAACAAAGCAGCGTATTACACTATTGAAACGACTAAACCATGAAGAAGACTGGGGCATCATTGTCGTCTTACAAATGCTAACCATACGACCTTGTCCTCCCACAGGCTTAACGAATATTACCGTCGGTGGGAAACTTACTAGAGGCTCAAACAATACTAACATCGGAAGGGTGGACCACTTAGCAGGCGGGAAGGTTATTAATCGGACGTCGGAGAGATGTTACATCGGAAGTTGAACGCCTTTTCCATATGCAATGGCGGACGAGACAAGGATTGCAGACACAAGCGAAGCACGGGTGGAAGAGGGCTAAGTCGAATGTCGGAAGATATTCGAATCGGAAGCTCAATAGATTTCCTAGCCGCAACGGCGGAAGGGTAAAAGTTACGGGCAAGCGATTTTAAGACCAATACGAATCGGACGTCGGAGCGATTTGGACTTCGGACACTAAACCGATTTGAGGGCCGCAACGGCAGAGGGACAAAGAAAAAAAACAACCAATTTAACATAAAAATTAAGTGTTCGAAAGCCATCAACAACTGTCAATTTCATTTTCAAAACGATGGCCCATCAAAGACAATTTACAAAACTAAACTCAACTATGCGACCCGCTGCAAAAAATCAAGCACAGACAAATTTCGAGGACAAGCTGAATGTAAATTGTTCGAAACACGAAGAAACATTAAGGATGAAACAACCTGAAGCGATATTCA